>OZ005742.1:17933489-18533489 GCA_963930735.1 Dioctria linearis | reverse complement strand
CACATAGCAAACAAAAATTTGGTTGGCAGATGGCGGGGGGGGGGGGGGGGCATAATAACTATTTCAGAACTACAGGGTGTTTAACAAAAAAGCTAGTTTTTCACAAAATAGAGATATAACAAAGCCCTGGGGCACACCTACATTTATAGGGTGAAGTTCATAAGTAACACCATTTAATACAACCCGTATTAGGCGAAAAGTTTCAATTCATAATAAAAGAGAAGGGGCTATGCCAGACTTTTTTAAAGGCCCTTGAAATTTCTATGTTCTAGGCTGCGGTTACGTATTTCGGTTGCCAGCAATACTAACGCCAGCTAGCGCCAGCTGTCCCCAGCAATTTAAATGCTTTTATGGTAAATGGTGTGGTTACGAGATAAATATCTTACAAGCGCCAGGCACGCTTGCTGGCGGAAGCTGGTGTCAGTGTTTTTCTTTTTTGCGGTGGAGTCATTTATATTTACGAACGTCAGTTGTTTTAATGCAATAAAATTTTCACACAAAAATGGATGTGTGTTTTCTGCTTATAATGAAGAAAATGAATGATATTCAGAAATTTCGTTTCCGCTTTTCTTCTGGTAAAATCGTGATAAGGATCGTTGGATCTTTCTGTATAATTGTCTTATTTTACTCAAAATATAATTAAATGTTGCCGGTCCAGCTCTGTGGTATTCGAAAAAAAAAAACGTTCTTGATCTGCTTTCAACATATTCTGCCGTTTCGCATTACTTTGATGAACGGAGTATTTCCTTAATTATGCTTTTGGATAACAGAAGCTCTTTACTCAAAGATAGTGCTATAGGTCGGTACGTTGTTATAATTCCAAAGCTACTGAAGTGAAAAGTAGTCGCGGTAGACATAACAACTGAGCTTTGAAAATCTTAGCTCAAGCTACTTCGTATATACAGTGTAATGTCAGCTGGTACTTGTGTTGCTGGCAGTTCGTAACCGCAGCCCTAGATATCATAGAATGATAGATTCATCCTCACAATAACTCTAGAACGCGTGTATTTAGAGTGCTCATATGTTGCATACACGCCTTTTGTAGATTCTAGTTCAAAAATGGAAAAAAAATCAGGTAACTACTTCGTAGGGTTGCATTACAAAAAATTGTTTGTTAACTAACTATATATTTGGACACTGCCTGAGAACAAAGCGATGTATATTGAGCTGACATTTTCTACACGGTGTTTTCATAAAAATAGTAAAGAAAATTTTAAAAATGAACTAAGTCAGGCAAATTCTTCTTGGTGTGGCATATAAAAATTCAGTATTTTTACGTATACTGTGAAGAGAATCAGTCCTAGATATTTTATTGTACTGAAAAGTTCTTTAGAATATGAAATCCTATGAAGTTGATAATTTTTACTGGCCGACGAAGCTTTCTGGAAATTTTACTTTTAAGAATTAAATTTGCGCAGCGGCGTGACCATACAATAATATACGGATATTCATCTAGGACCCTCGTCACATTTTAGCATAAAAACCTTTCACTCTGTATGGATAAAAGTCTATAGTTTTACATTTTGATTATTGTTTTTTGATCTGCATATGTTATAAAGAAAATAAAACTAATTGCTTGAAGTATTAGGTATGGTGAAGACATTTAAAAAAAGTGATATTAGCTGCATTTTTTATCTCTCTGATCTGATCCGGTTCAATTTTATGTACGAAAAACAATAGCAACAATGCTTGATCCATTGTTGTTATTTTATGCATATAAAATTTAACCAGATCAAATCAGAGGGATAAAAAACGCAGCTTTTGTATGCATGGCAAAATTGATGATATTTAAATTGAAATTATATATATTTTTCCTCAATTTTTTTTAAACAGAATTAACTGTAATTAGGTACCTTTATTTGTTGTATTATTTTGTAGACTAAGAAATGCTCTAGAATTTATTTGGTTTCAGTTAACAGAATAATCGTGCCATGTTTTTTTTCGATTCAATTTATGGTCCAACCGGGTCAAATTGATTGTAGCTTCATTTATGAATCATCTTGCTTCTAAGATAACTAACATTATATAATATATATGTATTTGTATTCGGGTGAATACATATGCATTTATGTAATTGTTCCATTTTATGCAGCCGACTAAATTCTCTAAAACTTAATCGCATCATAGTAAATTTTTCAACTGGTTTATAGTCGGAACTTTTTCTGATTGATATAACATTCCTGCACTGAAAAATAATTTTTATATTTTAAATTATGGATAAAAACTCACCGGAGGAGCACTTTGATTTCCAAAAGTAAATGACGCACTACAGATCGCATGCATCAATTATCTGACTTCCATAATACATACCTATTTATCTATTCCTATAATCGATAAGCAAAGTATGTAAATGTGTAAGCACAAAACGAATTAACAATGCAAAGAACCTTAGTAGGTTTTTATTTTTATTTTTGAAATCAACGTATTTATACAGTACAAAAACATTTTAATTTAATAATTATATAATATAATAACTACGTAAATATCTGGCTTAATATAACTAGAAAAATTAACAAAAATGTATTTAGTACCGACTGTAACCACTATTGCTGCCTAAAGGAGCTTGGGTTGGATAACTCTTCGGATATGATGAGCTGCCGCCACTACTAATGCTACCACTTTGCGTTCCACTGCTAGAAGAACCCGATGATGGCTTTTCACTGAAAAGTCCACCTAGTTGACGTGAATTGAATATTTCCCCCAAAATACCAGATGAACCACCTGTATTACTTGGTGGTTGTCTACCATAATTATTGTTTCCACCACTACCTGATAGGAAATCTCCTAGACGTCCTAGAGTAGAACCTCCACTATTTCCATGAGGTTGTTGTTGACCACCTCCACCTCCAGATAATAAGCCACCAAGTACACCACCAATTATACTACCAGTACCACCACCGCTTCCACTATTTCCACCATAACCTCCTGATGGAGGTGGATATTGTGGATTATTATTAGAACCACCACCACCACCTGAGAGTGCTTTCTGAATTTGTCCTTGAATTACACCACTAATCGCTTGACCAACATAAGGATTTGATAAAATGCTGGAAAAGAAGCCTCCTTCTTTTTCTTTTTGCTTATCTGGATATGGTTGATAACCACCATTGCCTCCATATCCACCGTATCCACCGCCACCTCCTTGGTAACCACCACCGCCACCACCTTGGTAACCACCGCCACCACCTTGGTAACCACCGCCACCGCCTGGGTATCCACCAGCACCACCTTGATATCCACCATTATTACTTGGATATCCACCAGAACCTCCTCCTGGATATGCACTACCGCCACCATATCCTCCCATTCCACCACCATATTGTCCACCTGGTTGATATCCGCCGCTGTTACCACCGGCTCTTGGATAATTAGCACCTCCTCCTCCTCCACCACCAGGTGGTACATATCCTCCAGAATTTATGTTGCTATAACCACCAGCAGGATTCGCATATGGATAATTTGGAGCTGATGGAGCAGGATTAGAATTTGGAAGTTGAGGATATAAACTGGAACCATCACCATTACCAGTAGAGCTACCACCATAGGACGGTTGCGATGATGATCGAGAATTTAAATCGACATTTGTATCGATTGAGTGTGATGATGCAGATTCTGTTTTTTTTTGTTTTTTTTTTGTTTTTGTTTTGTCAAAATTTTCAAAAATAAAAGTAAAAACACAAAAATTATTAACAACAAATTAACAAAAAGAGAAAATGTGTAAAATATGAATAATAATAATTAAAAAAAACAAAAACGTTAATTTATCGTTAATTGATTATGCCTAAAATTCCAAAGGTTAGTTTTCGCACCCTACATTATGTTGAAGTTAAGTACATAAATGAAATCAAAAGTGTTAGGCTTATACATGCAAGCGGACGGATATTAAAAAGATATAAATTTTCACCTTAACCTAGCTATTTACACATTGACTTTAACCCGTAAAATTATTTTTACTAACCTAGCGATCTTCTGAGTTTCACACGATCAATACTCTCGACGAGTGTATTTTTTGGCCATTTTAACAATTTTATACAATTACAAATATTTTTGAACTAAATAGTAGACAGATACCCTACGAGTATTTAAGTTTTGAATATTCAAGTACTTGGCAGCTGTTATTTGTTTATTTTTTTAATAGTTTTAATATGTTTTTTTTAATTTATATTTTGGCTTAATATTTACTTTATTAGAAATTTAGTTTAAAAATTTTGAAATTTGCGTTTTTTTTTTAATTCCTTTTTGTATTGTATGGAAAATATATTATGATTTTTAATTGATTTTTATTTTTTGTAATTTTGAAATGTAAAAATAAAAATTCAAAATTTAAATCAACATTTTTAAGGCTATTTTGTTTATGTACATATTTTTGATAATATAATAACCAAACTTCTCATTATACGAGGCCAAGTATGTTTTTTTTCTGAATTGTAAATTTTTTGGCTTAGTTTAGGGATGTGTGACAAAGAATTCCTGAACTTAATCCGCAATTTAAAACACTGAGTTTTCTAATTTCAGGTCAGCATTCATTTTGGATCTGTATGAAATGCCAATTGACAAAATATCAATAGTACAAGAATTCGTTTTACTTTATAAAATTTTCTTTTCTCATCGTTTGATTTTACAAATGGGGAAAAATGAGAAAAAAATTAAGTTTTAATATCATATATAAAAATGAAATACACAGTAAATAAGTAATAACATTTAACACGTGTTTTTGTAAAGCAATATATTTAAAAAAAAAAGTTATTTTCTGAAAATGTTTTACGTACAGTCAAACCTCTCTAAGTCGAATTTCCTTTTACTCGAATTTCTCTTTAAGTCGAAATTTTTGCACTTAATTTGCCACTCTCTTTTTTGTATAGAAAAAACCCTTCTCTTAAGTCGAAATTCCTTATCTTGAAAACCTCTCTAAGTCGAATTTATCAGAAATTTTAGGACCTTTTTCTTACTATTCGAGTTAGAGGTGGGCGCTAACTCGAAAAAGTTCAGATAAACTTTTCCTACGAGTTTGGACAGTTTGTAATGTCTTCATTTTTTTTTTTAACTTTTTTATTTTCTTTGCTTTATGCATTTTTAATTCTACATGGAAATATTATTTTGTTGCAAGTTTATATTTCTGGATCTGTATTTAGCGAAATTGTGTACAAATTTTTCTGTTTACTTCATCAATGAAGTTAACTTTTTTTTGCAAGTGAACAGGTAAAAATTCAGCAGAATTAAGAATTTTTTCTTCATAATTAATTAATCTATAATTTTTTAGAGACACAGTGCCAAAATATAGCTTACAACTTTATATCTCCAATCGAAAATAAAGTTGATAGACGAAATTGACAAAGGAGAAAAAGAAGGATATCGCATTTATAGTATTTTGTCGACAATATGGATCAAAAGAGAAAAAATGAGAAGAAAATAAATACCAATCTGTTGCAATTAGTGGGCACTTGAACGTTCATGTCTGTCCAATTTTCTGCTGCGATAAGTGTTAATTCAACTATCTTCGAAATCGTTTTATCAGAACAAATATGATAGTGAACTACACCAACAATAACATTCATTAACATAACTCCCGTCTTTAATTTGAATTATTACACCTATCTACTAATTATAGCCATTAATGCCTAGAACAGAATGCATCGCAGCTACCCCGCATAAAAGCGCTGATGAATTGTTATACTCGTAGCCACCAACATGATGACTGTGTCAAGATGAAATTTCAATGGGGTTTGTTAACTGTATTAATAAAAAATTTAGGCCTCAAGATGTTTTCACCTCCATAATTAAATTTTCTTCGAAACTCATGATGTTCAGTATACAAAAGTTTAAGACAAACGAAATATTAATCAGTTGTCAAATGTCAAAGTGCGTGCGGTAATTGCGGTAAAGTTGAAAGTCGACCAACTTCTGTGTCATGGCTACGATGCCTACGTTCATTGCGATCCGTTAATGGCATTGTCTTATAACCGCTGGAACAGAATGAACGGATCAATGCCGGATGGAAATGTCACGCTTAAGTTGAATGCATTTCAAATACATTAATGCGCACACAGTGAACGCAGTTACCGAATTTGACGCAAGAAAGTTGGTCAGCATTCAACTTTTACGCAAGTGCCGGATTGAAAATTTTTGACACCTGAAGCAAACGTTTGTTTTGAATGAAATTTATAATGTAAAATTAATTATTGAGCTGCGGGATGTTTCAAATGTTACTTTTATTATTCGTACAAGTTTTAACAATATAAAAATATCCACAAGCACAATATTGAAAATATGAAAATTGCATTGAATTGTCATTAAACGCAGTCGCGGCAATATCGTTCTAGGCAGCACTTTATTTCTTGCGTTTTTTGACAGTTAGCTGCATGTTTACTCCGTCATTGATCCGTTCATTCTGTTCCAGCCATAACTTACTCTTGCGTGATGTTTGCCTACATGGTGGCACCGTTCAATCTGTTCTAAAAGTAAGGAATTATTGGGACATAAGCAAAGATAACCTAATAAGAAGCTAAGGCCGCTTACACATCGAAAAACTAAAACGAACGAATATACGGTTCAACACCGAAAATTCGTTTATGCTTACATATCAAAAACGAACGAATAAAAGTTGGGTTGGGTTTGTATCAAATGTAAATAAACGGAAATGAGGTTATGTAGGAACGAAAAGAATATTCGTTCGTGTGTGGAACGTAGTATGGAACGAAAATTTACTTGACAGTTCGGAACGAAAATTTGTTTCTCGTACGAATAAACATAAAAATGTGTTTTAATTGAAATAAAGCTTTAAATATGGATATTTTTTTATCGAAACTATAATTAGAATAAATATCCAATATTTGATTGAATGTATTCCGGCAAATTTCTGTTGGATTAAGAGAAAATTTGAGTTTTTCGGTTTAGTGTTTTCGTTTTCGTTTTTCGATGTGCAAACGGCCTAAGAACCAGCCAAACGAAATTGGATTTTTGTTTTTTTTCTTTCTTTCATCCTTCCATTTTAAATGTAAAACAATGGGAAAACTCTTCTGTGTACTAACTCGTCATTAAGTAGCTTTGGTCGTTTGTACCCAAAATAACCTAATTAGTAGATAGGACACAGCCAAATAAAATTGGAAATTTTTCGTGTTTTTTTAGACCGAATCAAGTAATGTCATATACTTTCGTCTTTTATATTGTTACGTGCAATAGAAAGAGACAACTGTTCACATCTACTGGCAATGGAGAGTAAACAGCTTCGGGTTCAGAGAATCGATGATGGAATCTTCGGGAAGGTTCAGGAATGGAATGAATAGAAATAGTCAAGAAGTTTCTGGAATAGAACACTCCAGAATAATCTGGAGAGTTTCTAGGGTATAAATATAACAGTTGTCACCTCCAGAAAAAGAGTCTTGTCTTAGACGTCGCAGTGTTAACAACCGAAAGTAATAAACGGGCGAAAGTGTTATAATTGGATTGCGATAATTAAAGTTGAGTTGATTAATTGAAGATTAATGAATTGTATAAGATTAGAAGTGAAATAAAGAACTTGTATATTAAATATTTAATATTGTGTTTTAAATAACGAACCAAAGGCCACGCTCACAATAATATGAATGGAGGAAAGAACTTGGCTCTGCATAATCTTATTGAACGCTCAAAATCCTATCAAACAATTCATAATAATGTACTTCGGGTCACACTACTACACTTTTTTTTTTAAGAAAAAGATAAATTTCGCTTTGGTGGTGTGAAGTTCGTCTCAAATAAAATTGTCATTTTTCTCGAAAATGTCAGAGAATCCAACATGAGTTTCTCCCACTTAATCTTTTCAGAGCAAAACGAATGTAAACAGCAGCACGTGCTGTTAAACTATCACAGGAATTACACCAATAAACATTGGTTTTGCTATAAAAAACATTATAAAGTCTGTCAATATTTCAGCAAAAGCCCGTTTTCACAAAAGCGCGGGAGCATTTTATGAGAGTAAAACGTGAAAACTCCGCCCCTTCTCATTTATTTACGAAAATGAATCATTTGCCATTCTGTTTCGTTGTATGCAATATGCGCTTTCACATTTTTTATCTTTTTTCATAAAACGTTCAAAGAGAGTTTGATTTGTTTTTTTATTTTTTCTTCTTCTTTCTTCCTTTTCTTGTCGTGTGCATTTTAAATATGAAACAATCGGAAAACTCTTCTGTGTCCTAACTTGTCATAAGCTATTCAGTTCATTCCCGATTAGGGTAAGCTGGAAAACGTAGATTAGGTTTTTATCCCCAAAATGCAGGTAGTTTTTTTTTTAAATTGTGCAGAATATTCCCTAAAATGTAGGAAATTTTCAAATTTTTGTTGTTTTTTTCCTCTAAAATGTAGGGAATAGGTAATAGTACAGTACCACACCTTTAAAATCATAAAAATGAGCTTAATAGCTTTTTTCTTACGTTAAAACATATATGTAGTATAGAAGTTAGTGCTGGGCCGTTGGGCATGCTAAAACTAAATATTAAAAAAATAATATATGACTTGTTTTCAAAAACAATGTGCGAATTATATTATCGAAAATATATTTGTATGTGCTCTATAAAAAATGTAGATTAACACCTAATTTATCTAATATTCTTTTCCTTATATCCGAGAAAGCTTAACATTTAACATAGGATTTCTGGTGCCAAATACCTAAATTCATTTAATGTTTCATTGATTTGGGAAAATTAAACTGATTTTCCCTTTCTATCAGAGAAAATTACATTTACTTTTAGGAAAAACGCGTCTTAAATTTAGGGAATTGTCATACTTTTTTACAGTCTACCTTAGAACTCACACTGCCTACAAATTTTTGTGTTCTTTATTTTATTCGAATATGGTGTTTGAATCCGACCAACTAACTAGGCTTTTACTTTTATTACTCCCGAAAATATAGGTATTCCGGAAAACTTTATTTACTGAGCTTTAAATGATAGCAAAACAAAAAGACGAAAAAAAAATACCGATACGACCATTATCGGATGACGATAACAGTATTGAAGGTAACTCTGAAAATGATAAACTTATGACCTGGGGGGTGATTCTGATCTCTTTGTCGTAGCTTAGGCGTATATTTTAGTCACATGTTTTGAAATTTCACCTCAAATTTTTCGTACTTTCATATTCACCATATTAATTTCGATTTATCCTTTTCATCAACCACAAAACAAACTAAAATGAATTTGTAATGAATTAATGTCAGAATACACGCCTAAAAGTACGACAAATTAGTCAACTGCTTCCGAGGTTGTGACAAAATTTTATACGGTGGTAAATGGATTTTCTACACTTAATTAGAGCAAAACAAGTGCTTAAATTCGAAATAATATTTTGAGTTAGTAATGTGAAGTGTCATTTTCAGTTCA
Source organism: Dioctria linearis (assembly GCA_963930735.1). NCBI lineage: Eukaryota > Metazoa > Arthropoda > Insecta > Diptera > Asilidae > Dioctria > Dioctria linearis. The sequence continues at coordinate 18,524,133 of OZ005742.1, read as the reverse complement.
TTCTACGTAATGCAGGGCTTACTGAACTGAATAAAAACACGAAAATATCAGTAGAAAAGCTCATTTCGTTTAGGCGTATATTTTGACATTGAAGTACGACAAAAGATCAGAATCACCCTCCTGGAGTTAATTAATTAATCCTTTCGTGTACCTACCCAAATTTTTGTACAGAGTAAATTTCAGAAGTTAATGATAATAATAATAATTTTATGGAGGACTTTTATTTTCAAAAAAAAGAAAAGAATTTACTAATCGAGTTTATATAAATCTAAAGTTATAGATGATGTCCTTTTCGTCCGTATTGGAATCCATATCTAATCTTCTAATCCATATTTAATCTTTCAAGTCCTTACCATCGCGATCGCCTAGTATAAACATTCCAGAAAGTAGCTACAATAGATTTTAATAAACCTTGATCATCTCTGTGTTATTTAGTTCTTATTTCAAAATATTCTCTTAATGTTTTATGGATTAGTGAAGAGGTTCAATTATTATTTAAATTGCTAAAACAATTAACCAACAATTCTCATACCCTAAAAATTTCAATATCATCTTGTTCAAGTTGAGTCAAGCCAATTTTGGTAATGCTCTTTCTCTGTGGGAATTTCATCATTTCATAATCATTTTTTTAAATTAACAATTAAATAATTGTTTTAATCTTAGATATTTATAAAACTTTGCCGCCGTAACACAAGTTATTCGAAACAGATGGCACTATTAAATTTGGAAATTGTATGAAGGCATTTCTGGCAAATGATAAAAATATCCCACTTCATTCTATCCAATTCGTTGGAAAATTTTATAATGTAAATTGAAATTTATGTGAATTTGAAATATATTTTAGTAGGTATTTACATGCACAATAAGGTCCCTCTAAATATTACTGATAGTGTTAATATGTTAAAAACAAATTGAATGTAGCACCAAAATTACATTATAAATTTAATTATTTCGTTTATCATAAGTTAAACATAATTATAATACAGATGACCAGAGCAATGCAAATTTTAGTTGATAACTGAAAAAAAAAACTATCAAAGATTTTCCTTCGTTATTTTTCATGCGCATTAATGAAATTCGCTGACAGAGTAGAGTGAAATCTATCTATTGCTACATTTTCTCTCCTTTTCGCAAGTTTTTCATATTAATAATGGCCGGTTTCACAGTGTCGATTTAAGCTATCGATCAGTTGAACCTGACCAGTAAGTTTAAGCTTAAGTCAGGTCAAAACTGTTTCACAGTGTTTGTTTTTATGCTCAGCTGAACTAAAATCACTAGAATTTTGCAGTACACTGTTATGCAATAAGCTGTCATTTTGTACTGAATTTTTTTTCTTACAATAATTAAAACAAATTACAGCAATCAATTTAACTCAGTCGCCATTTGATAACTTCGGCGTAGTGAACTTTAGTTTAATACAGTGTAAGCGCTGACAACTATTATTTCCTGACTTTTACCTTTTTTTCTGGATTTCTATAATCCTGGCATTTAAAGTATAAATTAACTCCACATCTCGGACCAAACTAATCAACTTCTCTTGAGAGGACACTTCCGAATTCACTAAAAACAAATCAGCTGCTGCTGGCTGTAAATAACGCAAATCATATTACCAAATGTCAAAGTTACGCTGGTGGAGTAGAAACTAGAGCTATCCCAGAGTTTGCTCAGTGCAGTGAGCGCAGCCAACTTTACCATTAGAACTTGCCCAACTACTTCTAATGTATTCTACAGGAACTGTCAAACGTCGACTGCGCTCACCACTTTGAGCAGGAAACTAAATGGAGTTGATATGAACCATGATAGAGCGTAACCAATTTTAAGTTGTGTGGGTACACCAGTGAAGTCGAAAACATTTCTCGGCATATAGATTCGCCATGCTAATTATTGGCAGGAGATTTTAAATATTAATTAAATGGAAGTATGATACAAAGCGAAATCAATTAGATATTCGCGTAGTTACAAATATATATACATAACACACAAATTTATTGGGAATTTTGTTTGGGCGGAACCTGATGGAAAAATAAATATTTATATCAGTTAGTAATCTGGAAAATATAAAAATCCAAGTTAATTGGGCACTTTTAGTTTTTCCTGTATCTTACTACGTCTATTCGTAAGGTTCCAAACAGTAAAAACAAAAGTACCAAAGTACCAGGCTCCCGCTTTGAAATCTGACAGTTAGGGTCCAATATGGCCGAACCTCAGGCACACATAAAACGGCATTTTGGTTACGCTCATGTACACATATTTTATACACAATGCCTACTCCATTAGTTTCCTGCTCGAAAGCTCACGATCGCACTGTGTTTCGGCCTTAATACCCTAAGCTAGGGCTTAAGCGACCAAATTCGGTGGCCTAAGTTCAAGTCAATTTTGAACCAAGCTCAATGCTTGAACTCTCTGGTGAAACAGTACAATCAGTTGAGTACAAGCTTAAACCTGAACGAAAGCTTAAATCGACACATTGTGAAACTGGCTATTAAAGCTCTAAAGTATATTTCCTACCAGCTTAGCTTTTACTAGAGTAAGGGGCCCATATACGGTCACGCATGTTGGCCATCTCAAATAGGACAACGCTGTTGTTATGCAGTCTTGACCGTGTTTGGGCCTGTTAGCGGTGTGACAGATAGTATGTCAACCGGTTGGATGAAAATCAAATTAGTTTGATTTTTAGGGGAGGGGCTACGTGTTTGACAACATATTGAACCGTGTAGGGTGGGTTCTGTCACGTATTCGTCATTTTTGAGTGAACTCTAAAAGAAAAAATAACAATTAACAGTTGTCGCAGCTCTTGATATGTGTTCCTGTCCCATTGTTGGACAGAGTGTTTGACAGTGTATTAGTCGCTTTATCGACTCGACTCAAAAGTCGGGACATGAACCATAATTTAGTTCAACGTTTTAAAATTAGGTTTAGGTCTGGATCATTATTAGTGTTTATGATGATAAGCTAATTCTAGATATTTTGGTAGATTTCAAATTTTTGACTTATTATCAGGTAATTTAACTGTAAGTTATCATATATATAATTTTTAATGCCATGATTTTCCCATTTCACGACATATTATATAATGACAGAAGCTAACAAGAATTTATACTAATCTCATATTATTTTTTGCTTAAAGAATTGCTAAACGAAAGAATAATTTGAGGAGAGTAGAAAAGCTATCGAAAACGCTTTCACCATCGGAAGTAGAACAGACGACCGATATTTTGTCGAAAGAAAATGATCATAAACAGGATGTGAAGGGATCTGAGTCAGAGCAAGATGCTGACAACGAAATTTTCTGACCACGCACTGGACCAAATTGAGTCTGAAAATTTAGAGGCAGATGAAACAAATACCGAAAAACGCCGAAAAAAGCGCTTGCAAATAAATATATTTTATTAACAGAAATAGCGATCGCCATTTTTTCCAATAGTCTGATGTGTACTTTTTTAAGTCTCGTTTGAAATTTGCAAATCAGTTGATTACAAAAAAAGATAAAAATTTTTGTTTAAAAAAACTAGTTCTTTTGCCTATTTCCCCCGCATTGTATGATCTTTAAATGGATTTTTCATCAATCAAACTGATGAAATTGATTTTTGCTTTTACAATTCTCTCCTTTATTTAAAAACGAACAAATTCATAAACCATGATCTTTAATCTTTATCTTTGATTTACGAACAAAATACGCGTAGGATTGATATTGATCCCAATCTACTATTAAAAGATGAAACAAATAAGTCTACCGTTCTAGGGTTAAACATCATTTATAAAATTTATACGTTAATTCTTTAAAAAAACTCTTAGAAATTTAATTATTTTTAAGATATCAAATATAACTAAAAGTTTTTAAAGTATTAAATCACACTTTACTTCCACAAAAAGATTACAAAAAGAATGCTCAACCAAATAACAATTTTCAAACCAAACTGGAGAAATTCTTTCAGTACACATTCAGATTGGTTTATAAAGCGACTAATAATTGTGTTTGCAGATAACTAGAAAAACTCATAAATTATAAGCATAAAGCTTTTTTTTTTTTAGTTTTCTTAAGTGGTTCACAACGTTGAATAATTGCGAAAATTCGAACAAAATTCAAACTCTATTCTGTGTTAAGAGCGGTATTCTAGAGCCAAGGAATTCGTTCAGGAATTTGTCCACTTATTTCTTAAAGAAATTTTTGAGAATTCCGATTTGACAATTGTGTGTATCTCAGAATATCGTCTTGAAAGTCATGGGGTATCGATACCTAGATATTCATTTCGGGGTATTCCAAATATCTAGATACTCCTGACAGACATAAAAGGGGTATTCGTATGACAAACCATACTTTAGCAAAACAACTCAGTTGACAGATTTTTATACGTAAACAATTTGGAAATAGAAGTAACAAATATATTAGCTTTAATGCAGGCTAAACAGCAACGACTAATTATAAATATGCATATAAGGCTAATTCAAGATTTGGAACGAAAAATTAAAAAAAAATTGATTCTTCTTCATCTTTTCTGTTTTGTGGGGAAAAGCATAGACATTTGACACAATATCATATTGTTACTAACAAATAGATGGCGCTACGAAAAGTAAGAAGTAGGTACCGATGATCAGGCTATACCTAGTAATTTTTGAGGGTATTGATATATAGTCTATACCCACTTGTTTACTGGTTATAGCTGTTCAAGCGAAAATTTCGCTTGCATTCTGGGCATATAATTCTACACGGAAAAAAGTTGTGGAGAAAATGTAAAATCACAAATTAAATAACATTAGACTGACTGTAGTAATACACGTAAAATCACAAATTACATATATGTGCCAAAGCGCTAAACATCAAAGGGTATATCTTTCAAATTTTCCGTCCGAAATATATGTCTGGATATATAACACTGCGGAAAAATGTCTCCACTTCATATTAGCGCCATCTGCATTCCATGATCTAAACATTAATTTTTTCTTTAGAACAGCATACTACTTTACGAAATCCCAAACCGAAATTTTCGTGGCACATTTCGCCGACATTTTTTTTACATAGATTTTGTATAGGAAACGAAATTTTCACTTGAACAGCGTACTAAGCTTATATTGGGAGTAATTGATGACACACACACATGGTGTGTAAACGGCGTATTCCGAATATTTACTTATATCGGAAGTGTTATTATATTTGTTAATTTTGCAGAACAATGTACTTCAAAACTGTGGAATTAATTATAAGTGCATCAAATCGTCGTTTTTTCTTACATTTTTCAAATTACTCCATAAACGTCAAAATAAGTACTGTACTTAGCCTGCAGTATATTTCAACGTCATGCTTGAGAATAGGAGACAGTTGGGGGGAAGAAAATTGCCCCCCCCAAGTGTCTCTCATCAGCAAGAAGTGCAGCGTGTACGCCTAAGCTTATTTCTTAAAGAAATATTGACATAAATGGATTTTTTCGAAAATGAACGACATCTATTTGTCAATTGAGAGCTAGAGTTTTCCTGTTCGAATTTCTTTTCTCTAGCATACTTCTTGAAGAAATCGGACCAGAAAAAATCCTTGAGCATTCCTTGACCTTGCTTTACATATTTTTTGTATAGGAACAGAAATTCCTTGGCTTTAGCATACCGCAATTTATTCTTGTAAAAGTTTCACTGCCATTGCGAGCTTTCCTTTAAAGTTTTAAAAGCTCAATGAAAGCTCATAGAATTCTTTCGCCTACTTAAATTTATTCTCTGGACATCTGGATTTAATATTTATTGATAAAATTGCAGAAGCAGATATTTGTTAGTTATAAAACTAAATCAAAATTTAAGAAATTTTTTTTTTACATACAAATATATCTTCACTTTTTGTTTAAATACTTTCTCTTCTTGAGAAGATTTATTTACTACAAAAAATTTTATTTGAGAAATTTTGGCATATTGAAGAGTAAAAATTTTCATTTTAAATTAAATTGTTACAAGTTTATGGCATTTTTTTTTTATATTTAACTTTGTTTCTTACTTATAATAAGCAGAATTAATTGTTTTTTTGTTTTTTTTTTCAACTTGCTAAAATTGAAAATTTATTAATTTTTAATAATTATCCAATAAAATTAATATTTATTATAAATTCTAGAAAATTATTGTTTTAAAAATATCACTGGCCTCGTATTTCTGACGACAGTTTTTGTTTTTTTCATTAAATTTCTTAATTATTCAAAAAATCGTAGATCCTATATACAAAAAGAAAAAAAAAGACTTCTATATAAAAAAAAAAAAATTAATGAAACAAAACAATGCTGTGAAACATAATAAAAAAATATTACGTGAAACTGTTAAAAATTGATTTTCTGAAGATAAAAAAACTGAAAATGCATGCTACTGGTATAATGAGATCTAAGCGAATCATCTCAGATGAACTTCGACCCCTATCTTGTTTATTATACAAGAATTGATGCAAAAGACTTGGCCCTTTGGTGGTAGCTTGTGGATGAAAATATGTTGGCTGGTGTCCGAAAACAAATGGTGGATTATATGGATTTTGTGGTGGAATATTTTGTGGATATTGTGGATATTGTGGATTTTGTGGATGACTAGCTTGAGGGAATTGTTGAAATGGTGGCGGAGATGTTGGTTGATAGTGAGGAAATATTGGAACATCTGGATAGATTGGTTGATTTTGTGGTGCACCAAATACATAGTTTGGATTAATTGGTGTTGGATTTGGATTATATGCATTATTAACATTATTCGACATTTGGGGATTAGATGATTGTGACATTCGTGTATTCTGAGGAGCAGGATTTAGACTTGCACCTGAAACATGCAGAAATATGATTTTTTTTTTTTCAAAAAATATACAACATTGTTACTATAATATAATCCCATAAAATATAAAATGAGTGCAAAACAAACAAAAAATATAATAAAAAGAACAAAAAAATATACCAGAAGATTGTTGAGATGTACTAGTTTTCCTTTTACATGTTGGAAAACTTCCACAATCCTTTCCGTCACGTTGACCAAAATTACAAGAATCATGAGATATAGTGCATTCCTCATTTGGAAGACATCCTATATCGTTACATCCACGTCCATACTCTGAAATAAACCAAGCATATATTGATGGTAGAAAAACGGATTTTTTTGTTTGTTTGTTTTCATAACATACTTGTGTATGAATTGACGTGCACAACTGCGGTACACAACACTAGGATAAGACATCCGAATTGTGGGAGTACACCCATTATTTTTCCAATCTGAAATTGAAAAAAAAACAAAAAATTATTTTTTATTTATAATTATTCATGCACAAACAGAAGGTGACAGCAAATTATATAATACCTAACACTTTTGTATGTATAAAATTAAAATAATTATTTTATCTTGGCATATATAATATAAAATTGCAGGTTTTTGTCAAATTAAATTTATCCAAAACTGAATCGAAGGCGGTGCAGAGTTTCGAATACAGAGAAAAATTGTGAACGAACCGAACACCGATAATGTTTTATAAAAAGCCAATACCGCATGAATAAATTGCAGAGATTGGATGGTTTCCATTTCAGTCAGCGGAAATTCACCACCCTCTCCATATTTCATTCTATAAAATACTTTTAAATTCAGACAATCTTTGGTCGTTCGGTTTTGGTATGTGGTTTGTAGTACATTTTCGCCCAATCGATTCTCGGTATTCGGTTCAATGCATTTTATGGCATCGCTTTATGAATGAAGCTCTCTCGCTGTTGTGCATAATAATTCGAAAAGGATTTTATGCTGAGAGAAAACAGTTGGTATAGATATTAAGTAAACTTAGGAAAATAAAGAAACTTTATAATTAGCATAATTCTCTTAACAACTGAAAAGTTCTTCTATTATATTTGCATTTGTGTTTGTTTGTCATCAGACAGAAAATCAATCCTTTTAGTTTTGAATAAATCTTGGAATTTAAAATTGGTTGGCTCAATTAGTAAGGAATTTCTTTCAGAGTTTTTATGCATGCTTTTATGTACATTTGGAAACAGTTTTATTTGTAGATATTTACCATACCAAAAATACCATCTTAACTAGGTGGGTGAATTTATTACGATAGTTTTATTCATCAGATCCCATAATTGCGGTTACATCAGAAAGCAATATGAAGCTAAATGCAGTTCAAAATATCACTCTTACTTATAGCAACATTGAAGTTGTGTGTATATTCTTTAAGATAGCAGTGACTATAAATCACCAAAGTAAGAGCAGCTGAAAAAGTCATTCGCATTAAAGAGAAAAGAGGACTTACACAACGATACAAAATCGACTTCTTCCATTCTTTTTTATTTCAAACTGCAGTTATTTCTCCCAACTTTTCAACAACAAAAGCTACTGATTTTAGTTTTTTTTTTCACTTCGACCTCACCAAAGACTGATTACTGCATAGCCTTAGAAATAATAATAATAACTAATAAAAATGTACATAATATAATAATAATAATAACTAATAAAAATGTACATAATATAATAATAATAATAACGTATTGTTGCGAAATCTTTAGATTTCTCTCGCAATGAAAAGGAAAGCTGCACGTCATATTGCTCGACCCTCCTGTATGCAAGTTCGAACGATATAAAGGATCGCCTTCAACTCTTACAAAATAAGGGGATGCGGGTGATTCTGAGATGCAACATATATACTCCGATTCGAGTTATGCTGGAGACCTTACAATGGATGGATGTTAGACAACGTCTTACGTACGAAGCAATGATGTTTTTAAGTATAAGTTAATACAATTCATTCGCATAAACTATAATTAAAATAAGTATAGAGAAGTAGTCAAATGAATTATAATTATTATTATTTTTAAGTTCACAAATGTATAGAAAAGTTTTTTAAAACTATTAATTAAATACAATACAATACGTCCCGGATTTAATAAGGGCCAAAAATCTCAGAGATGGCGACACTTCCCTCCAGATGCGGTGAAACCGGACCCAGTATATGCGGCAGCCCGGAGAGATTTTCCCCAACCGCGGAGCACCCGAAAAAACCCAGGAGATCGAGAAAAAGCAGTTTTTCGTTTGATAGAGATACGAACAGAAAAGTTCTTTGGAGTAACTCAAAAGAAAAGAAAGAAATTGGTAAATTCATTTTATAGTCAAAAACTTCTTTAAAACCAACCAAAGAGTGCTTGTGGATAAAGAAAATTGAGTAGGTATAATCAACAAAATCACCAGTGTTGTCCATTTCACCCGTAATATACCCTCGACAGACGATAGCCATAATTGTAAATTACCTACATCAACAAGATAATCTCTGTCGTGTGTCACCCCTGAGCTTTTAATTATCCCACAAAGTATTACATAATCGCCACATCTTGACATTGACATAATTGAGTTTGGTTTTTGAGGATTATCTCTAAGGCGCCACTAAAAACACGTTGTAGTGATTCTGTAAACTAACAGTTACAGCTTTTAGACGCAGCTGTTCGTGGCGTTTATGACAAATTGCATTGTTTAAGAACAAGTTTTTTGAAGAAAAGGAAAACGGTGGCGAAACATTGGTCTTTTATTTGCTTTAAATTTTCATGCTATATTATAAATACGTCTTTTTAACTTATTACGTCTATTTAAAAGAACTGTTAGATCACCTAGTAAATCATTGCAGTTGGTTGCTGTCTTTGGCTATTGCAAACAAAATTTTATTTAAGGTCAAAATCGTCTGTCACCATATATTTAATTGGAAATTAAAAATAATTTTCAATTACATAATTGGAAATTATTTTTAGTCGTCTGTCGACGGTATACCCAACATTACATCATCTGGGTAGATCTGTTAGTGAACGTACAGATTAACTAACGCGCCTTTCCTAGTCCAGTTTTTAAAAGAAGAAAAACGGAAAGAACAAAGAAAAACACATTCTTATAATATAGCAACTGAAAGTGCGTCACCTAAATGTGCTTCGATTAGATTAGAAACTCCTAGAACCGAGTTTGAACTTGACTGGAGACGTAAGTAAGTGTCCCGGGGAAACTTCCATCGACAGCCTGAACTAATTTCACAGGCTACGGCTAGCGGACGACCCCGAGTCCAGCTTCCCCCTAGAAAAACTTACATAGTTCAAGCTCGACACTCAGAACAAGGAACATTAGAATTTGTTTTCACACCTTTTACTCTTTCACCGATTCTTAGGTTACCGGCGGCAATTAGGTATTTACGTGTAGACTTGGTAATGAAACCCGCCACCCTCTTTTACGTAAAGTCGCGGTTAAGCTTGTCCTCAAATTAATTACTTGCCTTTTGGGATATCAACTCTATCGAGGCATTGTTATCACTTGTTGGCACTTTTCGCGAACGCCACTCGATTCCGATTTCATAACCAATAAACATCAACAAGAGTTCAAGTGCCAACAGTTGGCTATATGACGAAAGTGGCCTAATATGATCATCATTTAGTACGGCCCACTAGTTCATTGCTTTTCATTGCTTATTAAGCTTAGTACTAAGGTCCGCGCTAAGCTAAAGTTTTATATGAAAATTTAGCGCGCCAAAAGTTATTGGCGAAAATTTATCCTGAATCTTAGCAAGAGCAGTACTAAGGTCAACGCGCTAAATTTGTCTTTTGGGGTTTGATTAGAGATGGCACCACCTGTAAGTCTCCAAAAAAATTTAGCTTGAATTTATTCGCCTGGGCCGTTTTTTAGCGCGCTAAAAATATTTATTGTCAGAGTTCTGAGGTTTTGTATAGTGATTGACTGGATTTTTGTAGTTTTTAACGTAGTTTTGTACGTCTAATAGTTTTAATTACCTGTTTTTAGAAATATTATGACCGCGCGTTGTATTTCCGTAAAAGAATTGCAAAATGCTTCTTCTTCTTCTTCTTACTTTTACTATATCTTTTCTCTGAGTCTCCGCTGTCACATTTTAGCTGCTAAAGAACGGCCCGATATTGGAGACTCGCTAAAATTGAGTTTAGCGCGGACTAGGCTTTAGAAAAGAGCCTCCTTGCTAATAGCTTATACAATTTCTTGTCAGTTCCAATTTATAGTTGAAATTAAAGTCACTCTGCATTGAGAATAATCAGGAGAATTGAGGGGTTTACCTTTATAGAAGTGGAGATAGAAACTTCCTGTCGCAGCTTGAAAGTTTTTCGGTTGACTTCTTATATGAATCAGTCCACCCAGAGAATGACCCGTAAGCCTGCTCATAAGACGGAAAAGCTTAAGTTAGTCTAAACTTTCCGAATTGGAGTACGTCAGCACGTTTTGACTCCAAATATTGTATATAGTAGAATTGCTACCTCACTTCCGCTCGGCCTGTAACGTTCTCACGATTGGTCTCACTGTAACCTTTCAACCAATTTCAATAATAAAGTCAAAAATTTCACAAATGACCATGTGAAGCAATACCGTAACAAGCCGGAGCAATTTTATTTGACAAGATAAAACTACGTTACCGTATAAAATAAATATAACAATCAAAAGATCATAAAAGCTTTCCTAACTGACTCCCCTTGATGTTGGCTTTAGTCAAATTGAAATCAATGCATTCGGAATTAGCGATATTAAAAAGGCAAAACTTCGCAGATATCGGCTCATACATATACCGTAATTAGTGCTGTGATGAGGAATTTGGAAAAAGCCAGGATACCTAAGGGAGCGAGGAGAAGTTGAAACGCTAAGAGTCACCAGAGGTTAAGAGGAGTTATTCATACCGTGTAAAATATCCAAAGCAAAAGCTACTCTGAAACAGTAAACAGTTTTATCTAGGATGTCTAAAGCAAACAAAACAGATTCGGCCTTTATGAGTATTGAGGCAGAGCAATGGGATCACTCCAAGGAATGTTACGAAGAATAAACCTAAATTTGATTGAATGGCCTCAATCCGAGTAATATGCACCGCATAAACAGGAGCCCAGACAGGACAAAAGTACTGCAAGATAGGTCTGATAAAGATACAGTAGAGAGATTTGTTGACATAAGGATCGTCGAATTCCTTAGACCATCGTTTCACAAAACCTAAAATAGCGTTAACTTTACGATGGAGTCAATATGATCCTCGAAAGAGAAACGAAAGTTAAAAACTTATAGAATAATCAAAATACAGGGGATACTTTTTTCTAGAAAAGGATATAGTAGCACACTTATTAATATTCAATGGTAGAAGATTAGTAGAAGAGTACAGTCATTTTCATCTGAAATTATACGAAAAATATTGGCCTCATCAGCATAACAGAGTATGTTAGAATTGGTCAGAATTGAGCCCACAGCATTAATATAAATAATGAATAAAAGCGTACCGAGATGGCTACCTTGCGGAATGACAGAGGTGTTTGTAAATGAGGTGGGAAAAACTCTCCGAAAGAGAATGCGCTGGGTACAGTCAGACAAATATGACCGAAGAGAGAAGGAAAACCAAGATTGGTCAGCTTAATATTCAGAATACGGTGATTAATTTTGTTGTGCTTGCTTGCCAGCCTCAATGACAGGAATGCAGAAGTCGGAGAATTCTACTAGGTTGCTAGTAGTACATTTAACTTTTGTAAAGCCATGCTGGAAGAACCCTTTTAAAGGCTTACAATGAAAATTTAGGACGTCAGAAACTACGGCACTAACTTATTAAAAAAAAGAGAAGATACAAATTAAAGATTATAGTTTAACAAAAGAAAAGAGACAAGAACAAGAGTTTATACAAGTAAATGGTAAAAAATACCAAGTAAATATATAGTAAAATATAGTTTACAACTTAAAAATTTGAAAACACAGGAAAAGAAAGATTAATAATCAAACAAAAGTAGCAAATTTACCACAACTGGATAAGGTATAAAAACTATGGTCATCAAAGTGCGAAATTATTAATGTACTTTTTAAATTCGTTGACAGAGGTAACGCGACGAATTTTAGTAGGTAATGAGTTCCATAGGCGAGCAACATGGACAAAGTAAGATCCTTCAAAGGTTGAAGGTGTAATTTGCATGATACATCCTCTCTGAGATTGCAAGAATTGAATACCGCTATAAAGATACTCAGGCACACCCTGTGAATGAGATTATACAGAAACACAAGGGCTTTTCGCTTGAGATGTGTGTCCAAAGGACAGCCAATAATGGATGATCTGTAGGACGTGATATGTGTCGACCTATGTAGACCGTACACAATAATTGAAGGCAACTTTGAGTTTTCGTTTGCAAACTGAGTCTAGCTTAGGAAAGATTAAGCTTCGTTGGGTAAAGTGGGGCATTAGCAGCACCCTAACCAATCTAAATCTGAGGTTCACAGGCAGAATATTGCCAGTTAGCCTCAGTCTTCTTAAACCACCATATATTTTACCAACTATGGTCTTAATGTGATCACAGCATTTCAGCCGGGTGTTGAATTTCACTCCCAGATTTGACACAATATCAACAAAAGGTAGCCTCACATTATTGAGGATATGTAATAGGAAGAAGATTATCACTATCCAGGTCCGAGCTATAAAAAGCACTGCAATGTGATTTACTAGCATTGAAGAGGAGCTGATTGTCTTTAGACCATCTGCAAATTTCAGATAGGTCATCGTTTATTCTACTAACACAGTCCTCTATAAGGCCAGGAGGCCTGCTTAGGTACCGCTGTACATCGTCCGCATTGAGATGTAGATTAACGTCATAGACTATATCATTTAGGTCATTTATAACGAGGCTAAACAGGACAGGTCCTATAATTGATCCTTGCGGAACTCCACAGGACAATTGCATGGGCGAGGATGCAGTCTCATCAACAATCACCTGTTGAGACCTGTTCGAGAGGAAATGCGATATAAACCTGAAGGCAGACGTCGAAAAATAAAAATTCGAAAAAAGTTTACGGAGCAGCTTAGCATGTACAACACTGTCAAATGCTTTAGAGAAATCCAGAAGCACCAACACATCAATATCAACCTTATCCAGAGCCAATCGCAAATCAGATGAAACCTTGAGCAGAGCAGTTTCGCAACTGTGTTTTTCACGAAAACCAGACTGAGTTTTTGTCAAGAGCTTATTACAATCTGAGTTTTCATAATTTTTTCTAAAACTTTTTCAAGAAAGCTTAGAATGCTACTTGGTCGATAGTCTGCCAAATCAATCGGAGAAGCTTTTTTGGGTATTGGAAGGACCTTAGCAACTATCCAAATGTTTGGAAAATGAGAAGACATTAGACAAGTATTCATAATGTGTAGAATATATGGAGAAATGTAAGGGAATATCAGCTTAACAAAATGGGGATTCATTTCATTAAAACCAATCTCCAGAGACTTGGTAGAGTTTACAGCTTGATACAGTTCCCCATAATCAATACAGCGGAACGAGAAGCAATTTGCACTTTGATCTTGTAGCAAAAGCAATGATGTAATCGGTTGCTGACAGATAGAGAGATTCAAGTAAGACCCTTCAGTAAAGTTTTTATTTAACTTCACTGCGTAAAAGGGACATTTTGAGACTTCATCCTTATAAACAGATGCCCGTCTTAAGTTGCCCCATAAAATTTTGGAGGGTAAGCTAATAGTATCAAATTTAGAGGAGTAAGACTCGCGCTTAGCCTTCTTTATTACAGAAATAACCCTATTTCGTGCTTGCTTGTATAGATTATGAGCGTATGCTGTTTTAAGTTGTTTCCACTGCCGAAATAAAAACTTCCTTTCCTCAATTAGAGAACGAATTGCTCGGGAAAACCAGGGATAATTACATACACGAATGCTTTTAATTTTAACAGGTACATATTTATTGAATAAGTGGCTAATCAGTTCATCTAATTTCACAAATTGGTCCTCCGCCAATGAAAGACAAAGACCGACAATGTAATTCCAAGGTAGCGACATACAATCATCAAGGAGACTAATCATGTCAAGATGCTTAAAATCACGAAAATAGAAAACGTTTTAATGAATAGTCATAGCAGGCGAAGCAAATCGTGATCAAGTATACTTGGTGGACTAAGCTGATTACGAAAGAGGATCTTATCGGGATCAGTTACTAAGAAGAGTGTCTAGAAGCGACGGGTTAGAGGAGTTATAAAAAGTAGGGACAGCATTCACAATATTCAACTGCAGGGATTGAATTGCAGATATGAAATTATCAGTCATAGCATTCTGACGCAGAATATTAACATTTAGATCGCCCCCAACTATAACGTCTCCAAATCTGTGTACCATGCGTGATAACGAATTCAAGAATTCGCCAGCTTGTTCTTCAATAAAAATACCAGGTGGTCGATACACTTACAGCTATGACAGAAAAAATAATACTGGGCCTTCTGTTACACATTTTAAGGGCCTTCCTAGTGTAAAGCTTTTTGGAAATTGTTTATTATTTTTTAGCATAATTCATGCTGTAAAATTTTTGTCCGAAAATTCAAAACTTTCCCGTCGCTACAATCTTTCTTAAAAGAAATGGATTCGACCAGCTGCATGAGACCAGGGGGTTTATTACTCTGAATTCGAATCGATTAAAACGAAACGCGTGTAAAAAATCACATCGCATAGAGAACCACATAGGAATAAGATTTCTGCTGACAATGAGCAATTCTAAGAAGCCAAAGGAATATTATGTGGATATTGTATCGCAATTGAACGTAAGTACACAGTTCATATGAAAATGACGTACCCAAAACGTCAAACTGTGAGAGTGACGTCAGCAACTCCGGCCCGACTGCAACAATTTCTAGTGAGCCCGGTGACATTTATTTGTCAAATAATGCTTGATGCGCAACTGTCAGAGAGGTTCCATGTTGGCGGAATATAAGAATATGGACAGGGAAAGATGCCGGAAATCTGATAGGAGAAGAAAAGTCAGAAATTAAGTGGTTCGATATACAAGCGTAAGCTCGAGTTGAAAAAGCGATAAGTTTTAAAGAAATAGAATATAAATGGCATTACAGTATTAGTTAGTCGAGATGCTAGCGTGCTGACCTGACTAAACGGCTACCACGTAGTGAACTGTCAGCATAGGCTGACAGACTGGACTGTAGGTGAACTCAGTCACATAGTTCCATAACAAAACGAGTTTTTCTCGAATCTTCGTTTTTCAAAATGGCGGAAGTATTCAAAAGAAGAGTTTTATATCTAGATTAAAATTAATATCAAATTCAGGCTATATTTTCGCCATCATCGTTGGTCTTTTCTGTATAAGTGACTTTTCTACCATCTTATAGGGTTCGAGTGTTCAAATCCCATTCTAACTTGATTCTGCTTTTCTATCATTTTTCCTACCTACCTCATCTCGAATTTTTAAACATAATTTTAATATCTAGTACAATCCTATTATCCTATGCAGTCTTCCATAAGCAACAATCATATTAAGAAAATAATAAAACTTTCACCAAAAGACAACAAACTGCACTTTCTTCAATATGTTTCACATTCCCTAATAAATTACAGATGACGGCCACTTTATTAAAATAGCTACTAGAGCTGAAAAATTTATCTGAATTTGCCAATATCCGGAAATCCTTGTATCTGGATATGCGGACAATTCGATTTCTCCGGATCCTAGTTTCCAGATCTATATTAAGCAAAGAAGCCTGAAAGTTGCCTCCATTTGAAATGTTTCATTGGGAAAATGGAAATTTCATCAAACAGACTAAAAATAAAATAAACTCCCCTCGATCGGGTGACCAGTTGTCCCGCGCAATTAAACTCCCTCCATCTTGAACATCTCAAATTTAACTAGGAGGTTATCCATTACAAAGGATGATGGGTACGGGGGTGTTAAAAGTTGTTTATTATCTTGATTTTAGATTGTTCGATAACATTGGCATGTTCCCAATAAAACAATGCAGTCTGGACGACAGTTTAAAGCTTTTTGGTTAGTCTGGCTCCCTGCAAAGATCATACTAGTCATCCTAGAATTTAGATTATGCAGATAATCCGGATAGCCGAATTTTAGGAATCGGAACCGAATTATTCTAGTTAGCAAATTGTCCGGATATTTTCAGCCCTAATAGCTAAAACTGGGATAAAAAAATACTTTCTAAGAAAATTAAACAGAATCTCGTATATATGTACGAATAACTCCGTAAAAATCATTAGCTTACGATCCAGGATACGATTGGGACAAGTTGCAAATGACTAAGCAAAAATTGAATTTTACTCTAAGACTATGAATAGCATCCCAAAAATAAAGTTCATAGTACCTACCTACTATATATAATGAATGACGAAAAATTAAAACATATGAATATAAAGCACTGATGAAGGAGTGACTCTTGGAGCAGTCTCAAAAGCTTCCCCCTTTACAATTGGGGCTGTACGAAAACACCTCACCTCGGCTTAGCCCGACTGCCCCCACCCAGTCGTCTTTGGTTAGATGATTTAATTCACGCATAGATCAACAAAAGAACTGTGGTGGATACTCAATCCAAGCTCAACCGTAAAGCTACTGGGACTAAGCAAGTCAACCCTGAGAAACCTGGTTTCCATTCTTACTGGACGCTTCTCTCTCAGGGATCATCTAAATAGGATGATGATATTGGGCCATCCCACATGACTATTCTTGGTGCAGTATGCAAACCGGTTTTCGTGGGAAGAGGTAAGAGAAGCAAAGAGAAATTATTTCACGTGTTGTGCCTTACTAATATAACTATAGTGAGATGTATGTTCAGATTTGGGTTAGAAACTATCATGCAATTCACCGAGCCTCTTATTTGTATATGAATCAGAAGACTGCAGCAAGAATACACATCTGGAGACGCCAATTGTTATTAAATCTGTGTGCATACTGCATCAAGAACACTCGTGTGGGATGGCCGATTTGTTGACAACCCTGTATAGTAGAGCGTACAGAGAGGAGACTGAAACGGCCACTCACTTTCTGTGACACTGTCTAGCTTACTCCTGAAAGGGTTAAAGATTTCTTGGTTCACACCTCCTAGATGAACTGCATGACGCAAGAAACATGAACAAATTCATTTTCAAGGGACCTAGTTTCCAGGGATTCAAACCTGTTTACAATCCATCCATCCAGGGGTGACAAACGAAAATTCTACAGATAAATTGAAACAAAAACAGCTAAGCATGCGCATACCCCACAATCGTAAAATAAGAACATGTCATTGCATGAAAAAACCACCAAAATGTGCTACTTTTCACCCATCATAGATGTAGTTTGGCCCCTTTAAAAAAGTATTTCTCAATTTCTCATCAATTTCCCTCATCAATTAGCCCCCAGCCGACAAAATTCCATGAAAGTTTTTCAAACAAAAATTTTTCGAGTCCAATTTTATAAATCATTTTCCATAGTTCATTTCCCGCGACCTCAATTTATTTTGTATTTGGTAGTAATATCTACATATAGCTGTAAATGCACACATCTATGTGTCCTATGTGAATATTATGTAGATGAATTTACGAACTATATAAGCGGTTTTCTGGGGACATTTTTTTTTCGATTGGAAATATCTGCCAGTGAATTTTATGACCTAATGACCTGCTTCTCCATCAATTCTGCAGAGTGTTTCCCACCACTTTGCGCTAATTTGGTCCAATAAATCTGTCATAGTTAGGTACAAGCGAACAAGCTCTTCTTTGTACATAGTTTAAACTAACATGCTTTGGTTTCTATAGAACAGAGGAGGTTATAGTTGGTTGGTTTTAACTTCATAACAAACTAAAAAGGTCTCAAATGCGCTTCACAGAATCTTTTTAAGATTTTCTCTCCATCTATGTGACCACCTTTTAAATTCCCATAATTTTTGATTTTTTTTTGTTTTTTTTATGAAATGGTCCTGGCAGCCAATTTCTCAGTCTCTCCATTTTTCTCTGTTGCTCTGTGAAGATTATCATCATTAAATCTCAGCTCGAAATAAGCCAATAAAATGTCACAAAGTTGAAATTAGATTGCTGAAAAAACAAAAAAAAAAGTGAACACAATCAAAGCACAAGAGATACCACCTCAGGGATTCTAAAAGGAGAAGAAGAAATCAGTGAAAAGCTTTATCAGTGTCCTCATAAGTTGAGAAAGCAAAGAGTCATCTGTTAAACAAGTTACCTGGGTGCTAGCTAGGTTTAAGGACTGGGAATCAGAAAATAGAAAAAAATCAATTCTACCGCAGGCAATGAGTTTTATATCATTTTTCTTTTTAGAACTGATGGGTCGTTCGCTCTTTGTTTTTTTTTGTCTCGTTTTTTGGAAACTGAAATTTTCTAATTTCATTGAAATATTGTTGACTTTAGGAAACAGTTCATGCATTCATACATACATACATACACACACCTATATGTATAAATCCTTTGGAGAATAGTACTCGCATAACAAAAGGTCTTATGTAGCTAAATAGAGGTAGAATTACAGATTGTATTACCTTAACGCCAAGAGGTCGTTTCTTTGAGAGATACTACTTAAAATTGGGGGCAATCAATAATGAAATGAAACAAAAGAAACTCTTCCCGCCCGCACTTTGTTCGTAAGGATTTAACCGTTTCTAAGAAGATTTAATGCAAATTTCAAGCTCTTTTGTGTGTACACACAGTCTACAATGCCGAGGTGTTTTAAGTTAAGAAGATTTCACCTTTTGTGTCGCTGACATAATTTGTAAGCTTATGTGGTACAAAAAGAATTAAAAAAAAAATAGATACTTGAGGTGGAATTTTTTTTTACCTATTCCAAATCAATTTCGATTCATGGTTTTAAATTGCCTCGTTCTCTACTTGAAGGGTGTTTGATTAAAGCTTCAAATCTATACACTGCATTGTATCATCCACTTTTATGCCGACATCACATTTTTCATCATCAACTGTATTACTCTCATTCTTGTTGCTCCATCGTGATGTACAACAGTTCAAATCTCAACATTTCTTCTACGAAGCCTAGAAGCTAGAACTGTCTAGAAAAATATAATTTCGTGTAATCGAGTAGTAATCCTGTTTAACAAATAATTTATAAACATATGTACATAAAAGCAAAGGGTAAATGATTGAGCCTTATGGAACACCAGAAATACTTAGTTTGATGTATAGAGGAGGTAACTAGAAATAAACTTAGATGCATGAAGGCAAAACTTAGACAAATTAAGGACGGTGAATAGCACAAAAGACCAAATTATCGGAATACCTGTCGTATCTCATCAATGACTTTAACTATAGATATAGGATAGTAGTACAGTTACGTTCCGGAGAAGATACAGACCGATTAGAAGACATTTAGCGCTTGTACAAATAATCAATTTCATGTTGTGAAATTAATTTTTCCTAGGATCTTAAATGTGAAAGGCAGGTGACTTACCTTTGAATAATTCCAGGTTTGTGGAAAGCCGAACGTGGTAAAAAAAGTATTTTAAATAACCGCGTGAGAAAGAGGAAGGACGAAATTGAGTACACAAGTTTTAAGAAGTCTCGTGGAAATTGCGTCAATACTGAATTGTAACAAAAAAAAAAAATTGAATTTACAATTTATTTGTGCGCTTTCATCGTTACTGGTTAATGCCAGCTGAAAGCAAACGTGGCTTAGTAGGCAAGTTACAAATTTGATAAAATGCAAGAAGGAAAACCATGTCTCGTTAGCTCAGTGGTAAGTGCTGTTGCCCGGCAAGCGGAAGGTCCCGGTTTCAAACCCCGGACGAGGTGGTTGTTTTTTCTTCTTGTATTTATAAATTTGCTTTAGAATCGTTAAAAATAAAAGTTCTTAAAATTCTTCTTTCTCCATCATTTCTTAATTATTGATAATCTGCTAATCGTTGGCACTTGTAATATGTAATACCCTAGGCAGACGAACAAAATCAATGATCATTGATTTTTGAAAAATTCAATTACGAATGAATGATCATTGATTTTGCCCGTCTGCCTACGGTATTAGCTGATTTTCCATGAGTTATGCGTTTCAGTCGAGTTTTTAAATGTTCAGTGTAAACTGGAGATATAGTCAAAGTTTGAGAAGTCTCTGCAATAAATGACGCGGTAGAAATCTTTGAATTGCCCAAATCCAAATGAAGTGCTTTATATGCTATTTCATGTGTGCGCAATTTTGTGTGTTAAAAAGAGTGCATATGCTAGGTTAGGCAATATGGATGCCGCTAGAGGTACTTAATCTACCCTGTTTCACTTAAATCTCCAGTGAGTCCATTGTGCCCCTTGACTTCATGGGATAACCTTTAAAACTAGAACTAGATCCATCCTACTACCCTTACTGATCTGATCACATTCAACTTTACATGGGTTGATATCTGGAACAGGCGGAACGGGTTCATAACTAGTGGGAATAGTAAAAATCAAAATGTTTTTTTTTATGAGACATTTGACAGGTAACCGATTCGCCATTTCACAAATATTTGTCTTACTTAAGTTTGCTTATATGCATAAAGGAACGTAAAGGTGCGGATCGCCTCTATCATCCCCTCTATCAATTGTGTAAAGCCAAGTCGGAAAATCCCGCCAACTGGCTTCTGTTTTTAATAACTTTCTATTAACTTACAGACCCCTGGCTCAGAAAGTTTGTGTCTGAGCGTCTGAACGCCTGAGCGCCTGAGAGTGCCGTTCGTGACGGAAAAGTTTTAGGGTAGTAAACGTGGATGGATTTACATGGGGTTTTTTTTTAAATTAGAATGAGTGAATGGCAACTTTCCGATGATGTAAAATTTTCTTACGTGTTGGGTTTTTGAGTGGGGGTGGTAACTACCACTCTTCGAGTTTCGAGAGTCGAGATTCGGGAGTCGAGTTTCGAGAGTCGAGATTCGAGAGACGAATTTCAAGAGCGAGTTTCGAGGGTCGATATTCAAGATTCGAGTTTCGAGAGTCGAGAGTCGACACTCGAGAGTAGAGAGTCGATACTCGAGAGTAGAGAGTCGACACTCGAGAGTAGAGAGTCGACACTCGAGAGTCGAGATTCGAGAATCGAGTTTCGAGAGTTGAGAATCGAGTTTCGAGAGTCGAATTTCGAGAGTATTACAAAAAGTAGAAAATAAAATATATTAAAAAAACTTTTCAAATAAATAACTTTTGTAAATAAAATGCATTAAAAAGTAAAAAATAATTTTTTTCTTTCTCAGTGATATACACAAGAAAAGTTTAATGCCAAAGTAAGAAATGCTACAACTCAGATTAAATCTTAAAAGCTTGGGCATAAGTTGCAGTTAGACTATAGTTATGGATGCCCACACTTTTAAGATTTCATCTGAGTTGTAGCATTTCTTATTTTGCCATTAAACTTTTCTTATGTATATCATTGAGAAAGAAAAAAATTATTTTCTACTTTTCAATGCATTTTATTTACAAAAGTTATTTATTTGAAAAGTTTTTTTAATATATTTTATTTTTATTTGTTGGTGAAACTGAAGCGCGTTTTTGTTTACGTTTAATTTCTGTTACAATTAGAAAACGACGCTTTGTACACCAGCAACTTCAAGGCTTGCCCAAGTACTTACTTATAAAAGAAATCGAAAATTTTACATGTTAGGAACAAAGGTGCGGGTCCGATGTATCGGATCTGAATTAGATGATCCTCGGAACGATACATCTCTTCTTTGCAGCTACCTAATAGCCTACCTCTTATATTTATCAGAGCGGGGTACTCGCAAAGTACGTGTTAGATGGATTCGATTTTCTCTAAATCCTTACAGCTGCTGCAGAAATCGTTCACCGCTATTCTCAGTCTGCTTGTATGGTCTCTTAGACTCCTATGGCCTATTGATCTATAATGATGCCTACTAGACTCTTGGTATCAGTTTTACTACCATTAAGGAGTTCTCTTGACCGCTTTCTGTTATATTCAGACCACAATTGCCTTGCGATACAGCAGGTTACCCACCACCGGATCCACCGAAGGCTTGCATTTTGATAAGCGCCCTGATAATCTTCTCTTTTAAAGCTCCGATCGGGATCCTCACATTAGCAATCACTGCGGAACTATTAATTTCAGAACCGTTTTTGGCCAACTCGTAGTCTACGATATCCCTGTTATCGAGCAAACAACATTGGGCCATCTTGTACCGTGTAGTCAATTCCTCAAGGCTGGTCTTGCATAACTGCACCAGTTTTGATTTTACCAGGGTGACAACTTGCAGTAACCTAATGTCGTCTAAGGTTTATCAGGGTTATGTTTAAGATTTATTTTTTAGCAGCTATTAGCATCTGTTTTGCGTTCAAGATTTCTCTACAAAGGATTAGATGTTTTTTTACAGTGTTCTCAAGAGTAAAATTTAAGCTATATAACTAAAAGTGTGAAAGCTATAGAAAGGTTTGTGGAGGTGTGAGCAGTCAGACAAATTGTCAAATTTAGATGGATATTTATCAGGTCTATACTTGCTAGGTCGCAATAAATTTTTAAATAAATGGAAAAGTAGAATGCAACCATTGCGTTGCTTTGGAATTTATTATTTTATATAAGTTCCCGAATTTTCCTGTTTTCCACAATTAAATTTAATATGTGAACGTCAAAGTATTGTAGAATTGAATGTCACCGTTATAGATTCCGTGCTGATATTATCATATTTTGCAATTTCTCATCTACAAACATTTATGCTCAAATCTGTACAAAATAAGCTTAAATCTTGAACGCAGCCCGAAAAGAATAAAAAATAAGTCAAGTATACCATTTGCATTTAAAAGCGGTGTCCATTTTTCTGCGGAGTACTTTTTTTTACACATTTACCGCGTTTGGGAAACTGACTAGTTGTAGGTAAAACTGTGGATCAGAAGATGCGAAAAGAAACATTTCTTAGCTCCATTAAGATGTTCCAGATACCGAGCAAAATATGAAGCACTTTAAGTGAGAAATACGTGAAATTTAAGGATTTTTAGTTTAAAGCTTAAGGATTTATTTTTCTCGGATATAATTTCTTGTGACAATACATGTCCAATAGGTCTTCATAAGTCTCCTTAAGTCTTCTTACGACCTTATTTTAATTGGCTTTCTAAGGAGCTATATTCTTTGTGAGCAAAAAGTTCGGCTCCAAATCGAGCTTAGATTTTTTCGCGAAATTTCAAAAATCCTCGCTCCGAGGTTGGGCGTTTAACTACTTCTATCTAGATGGAATTTTGCTCAAGAAGGAGCTAATCAATAAGAAGTTTAATATATAATGCTCCAGAAATAGTTTTCTTTTCGGAGCAACAGGTCCGAGTAAGAGCGATATTTCAAGCCCTGATACGAAAGCTTAAAGTTTGGTGTCGTCAAGGTGGTAGAACATAAATCTTATGAAAATTATTATTATTTTTTTTAGTAAGATACAAAATAGAAATTTTATTTTCATTCATAATCAGAAAGAAAAAAAACAATCCCGTTCCCTTTCCTTACAGAAAGTAAATAAAAACTTTAATTAAATTTTATGAAAGCTGTTATATTTGTGGTCTAATAATAGTTTGGTTATAGCCTCTGCCAATACAAATATCCGTTTTTCTACGAACTCTATGTGTTCTTTCAACAATGCGCGCTCCATTCAACGTCATCTATTGACTATTCCCCACTCGGATGGAACGCAAACAGAGTGAATCATGGATTTTAAGTAAACTGTGAAACTATAATATAAGAAAAATAAACGGAAGCTCCGGATTCACCATATACTTACTAATGGCTCCGATTCAATGGGAAATTGCTGTATTCCTTATTATAGTGCAGATAAGTATCTATCTATCTACGAAGGTATAGTGCACGAGTTATTTCCACTCAGACGAGTACCGAAGAAACATGAAATTTGTGGCAAGATTATTTCACTTCTGAAACTATGCGAAAACGAAACCAAGCACTCTTGCCTTGGCTTGTCTACAGGTTGTTGCATCATTGAAATTCAGCTCGTTACTCTGAGTGTCTGAAATTATATTTGACTTGTGACTTGATTATATATTTGGTCATGTACATACGTATATACAATGTAAACATACGGTAATACCGATATTTATGTGAATACGATTCATTCTTTGATGACGTGACTCATGTGATAAAGATAAAACTTCACATACGGCTTGAGTCAGTTAAAGAATTTCTGACTATAAAAGTTGCAGTCTGATTTGAGTTCTCAGAATATTTTAGACCACTATACTCTATAGGCGTTGCCAATTACCGTTAAGTGTAGTTTGAAACATATCTAGTATTATTTAAGTATTAATGGAATGTTCAACCCAATTTAGCCTGAGGTTTACAGATACCAGTCAGTTCAGCTTGCATGTAAGCATCCCATTACATAATTGTTTTTTTTTTCAATTTAGATAAACAAATACAATTTGATGTCATATAACTTGTGCACTAGTAGCTCATTAAGAGGAATACCCATAGACTACCGTTAGAAATACCAAAAATCTTTCTAGATCTCTTGGAAATTCACCTCAAAGTTAGAGATTTCGACGAAATATATCAAAATTGTGGACTATCAAACAAACAAAAGCTACGCTGATTTAGCTTATGTATTTCGGAAGCTATAGACAGGTAAGCAAGTGACTTCCTTTTTTGGAGGTTATGTAAAACAAACCTGTATCTCTAGGGTGGAGAAATGCCCCTCTGGAACCCTTTTTTTGGATTGATGTATACTACTCCACTACTAAACTGTTTAAGAAGGCATTTTATTTCTCCGGCACAACAGAAAGAGCGGAAAGAAATTTTATTTATTTGTCCATCACACAACTCATTTAATTTTGGGTGGCAAGTTTCAAGTATTTGTTGTGACACTAAGCAAGTCCCAAATAACGAAATTGAGTGACTTGAAAACGCAAAAGAAAAATAGAAAAATGGAAAGAAAAATAGAAAAATGGAAAGAAATAAAAACATACAAAGAAATAAAAAAATTTAAGAACTGAGTAAAATAGAAGGAAAAAATTTATAAAAAAATCAGATAATTTCAATACGGATCGGACCTGTATAATTCCGCAGTGGGCTGAAAAAAGAAGAAGAAAAACTAAGCATTTTGTATCGACAGAAACCTTATACTCTTCAGTACGGCTTGGTTTCTGCCTGCCATAGAAGCTTGAAAAAGATCAAATTGATCTCATCTCATATAGTAGAATCGCATAAATTCCGGTATGAGGCAATTCTCCTATATTCAACCAAGGAGGAAGAAGCTTGCCCGGTAATAAATCATAGTAATCTTGTTTCTTCCTTCCTCCTTGGTGGAAAATAAGAGAATTGCCTCATATAATTCACATAATTTCTTCTTTCTGAGTTTATATGAGATGAGATCAATTTGATCTGTTTCAAGCGTCTACGGCAAGCAAAGATCAAACCGTACTGAAGAGTATAAGGTTTCTGCCAATACGAAACGCTTATTTCTTACTTCTTTTTCTTTTTTAGGCCCACCGAAAGCTTATACAGGTTCGATTAGCTTCGAATTAATCTGATATTTCAATTTTTTGGTTTTTTTAATAAAATTTGTTTCTCTATTTTTTTCATTTTTTTTCCATTTTTCTATTTCTAATTTTTTTTTTCGAGTCAATCAATTTCGGTATTTGGGATCTGTTCATAAGTCAAAACCAAGACTTGAAATTTACCACTCAAAATCAAATGAGTTGTGTGATGGAATAACAATGAACATTTTTTTCGCTTTTGGTGTTGCGCCAGAGATTCCAAAAAAATGGCTTCGTGAACATTTATATTCAGCATTTTCACGCCAAATAGAAGACTTTTGGACAATTTTCAGACTCAAGCTACCATAAATTAAAAAAAAAAATATGTTTCAAAATCTAAATCGAATGTATTCGTTATTTTTTTTCCCCATTACTAAGATCCAGAAGATCAAAATAAAATTATTTTTATACCATTGATTGTGCTCTTAAAAGGAGGTGAACGGGTCGAGCAGTAAAACAAAAAAGAATGGATCGACTATTTTTATATGCTTTATCTCATCCCTGCAATCATGTATATTTTAATAATGGGCCTAACAAACAACGAACTTAAAAATAGAAAAAATCGGCTTAGTTTATTATGAAAATAACAAATTTATGTTCTAACTTAAAGTAACTTGTCAAATCTGTCGCGTTTTAAGTCTCTAACAGACATGTTGTAGAAAGTAATTTTGTGTTATCCTCAAAAATGCCTTATGGAAAGGGAGGCACAGGGTAAAAAAAAGGGAAACCACTTTGCATTTTACAACGATTTCGTCTATTTCTGTTGTCTTCGGTCTTGTCGTAATAAAAGCGAAATCTCAGTTCAATATTAAATTGGAGAAATATATGTATATATAATTTAATCTCTTTATATTGTAACCTTTTAGTTACATTTGAGTTTAAAGTTATTTTACTGGACATTAAATGCAATTTGAATATGTTAATAAAAATACTTTATGTCTTAGTAGGAATTAACTAATAAAACCGTTACAAAAGGGAATCAGAATTATAAAATAAGACTTAAATATAATGCCAATAACCTCCTAGCAACTAATGCGTTACGCAGCTACTATTGTTTTAGGTGAAAATATATGAAAAATAAATTAGTATTTAAATCAAGCTATAAAAAAAAGTTATAAAATAGAGTCAAATACTTTTCAGTTTTCATTTATTTTTATTGTATAGTGCGTTTTTCGAACAATACCACTATTTTTAGTCGCACTCTACCAAAATCACATTTCAATGAGCTGTCGTATTTTTGAGTATAAAGACAAAGAGTCTAATACATATTTTTTTTTTTTTAAAAGTATTTAGATCTTGTGATTAACAAGCTATTAATTTAAAAGACAAAGAAGCAATGATTTTATTCAAATTTTACATGATTGTTACAAAATAGTTACGTTTTTATTCTAGTAATTTCAAAAAAGTTAATTTCGTAACTATCTAGTTGCAATTGAGTTGCATTTAAAAAGTAAGAAACCAGCCTACAACCACTAAAAAAATTCTGTCAAAACCAATTATCAGGTAGGCAAAGTAATTTCTAAAAAGTTAATCGCGTAACTATCTAGTTGCAATTGAGTTGCCTTTAAAGTAAGATATATATAAAAAAAACCAGATCCAAAGATGTCTTCGATTATATTTTAATGTTGCTCAAATATTCAGTATACTCTCTCATTTCCTTTTTCTCAAAACTGGTATAAACTCTATTTTTAGCTTATTTCATCACTGCAGTGGAATCATGGTTATTTCGAACTCAGATTAGTTTCTAGTTTTGTCATATGCTTTAATTACTAATTGCAATTTGTAGAGTAGTCGTAGAAAATTCTGACTCTTTCTAAATAGTCCTATTATCATCAGTGAATCCTACGCATATAATAATTTTAAATTGATTAATTATTGCATGCCATTAAATTGAAACTAAAATAATAAAAATTAATCGCGAAATTCGTTAATTGGAACAACATCTCAATAGCAATGTAAAATATTTCATCATGACGACTTTAGAGCAATTATCGATTTCTGTTGACGTTAATTGAGCAAAGAAGCTTACGACAACACAATTCAATTCAATTTGAAGCGCTTGATTGACTCCAATTGGTTCTGATTCCTTTTAATCGCTTAATACAATCAAAGGCTTTAGCACGTTTCGAGTTTCAAGTACTCTCGAAAGCTTTTGCGAAATACATGCATATCCAGACGCCATGCCAGCGATTGAAGAAACTTTCACTCGTCACGATGTTAATTTTTGTATTTTTTCCAAGTCAAATGGAAGTGCTGAAACTTGCTGAAGTATGTAATGAAATGAAAAACTGTGGAGAATTGTGTGTAGAAAAAGTGTTGGTTTTTTTTATTTTTGTAGAGTTACGATAGTTTTTATTACTGAATACGGTAAGTAGTTACAGAAATGGAATAAGTTACTCATGCCCTTTTAATCATCACACGGTGAGGTGAGTTTTTATTTGTAACATGCAATTCCATGAACGTTCAGGTACGCATCCGTACGTGACTGTTACATACCTATTATGAAAAGTGTTTCTGTTTTTGAAAAGTAACTGTGAGAAAATTATTACACCTCAAATTGTATCGGTCAGAGCAGCTGAATTAGTTAGCTACTTCTGAATAACAAAAACAGATTCGAAGAATCCGATCATATGGGATTTATGTAAAGCCAACTCTCTTAACCCAATTACCTGTTTTATATCAACTTGCACTACATGAGGACGTACTTTACTTTAACTGCTAATTTTTTTTTTCCAATTGGCTCATAATGAGGTTATGTTTTTTATTTTCACACTGAGTAGCTATTTATTTCTAGTTGAGGAAGCTAGAAAAGTCACAACCCAGAAACTCTTGCTTGACAGACTTATAGATAACTATTGAGCCTTCTCAATGCCGATGAATATTGCAATTTGTATCTACTACAATTAGTACACTAACATATATACATACAAGATTTAGATTGATTCTTCTCCATGGAAATTTAAATTGGCCGGAGAATTTTCCTGTAGGCAGGAGTAGAAAAGCAGAAGTACAAATGAAAAACATCGAGGTGTGAATTTCTATCCTTGCTACAGGTAACTACTGTTTTTTTTAATATTAGGTGGGGAGGGGGCAGCTCAACCGGGATGGTGTTTAATTTTAAAGCAACTATAGAAAAACTCAAAAATCAAACATCTAATGTTATTTCAGGATATTATGAAATCAGGACTTGTTCATGAAATGTAATAGTAGGGACATATAAGCAAAAATATATTCAGGGCGTTTCCAAGTCACTTAACCGTTTCGGAGTTACAGACTAATTTTAAGAAAATATGCTAGTTTTTCTCGAAACACCCTATAAAAAAATCGTTAAAACCGCATCCCCTGTACTTTTTAAAATACAGGACATGCAATCACGTAAGACTTGATTGTATGTAGAACCATATGGCCTTTCCAAAGATTGCTCATCTAGCCCTCTTCTCTTCACCCTAGTTATAACGGTCTAAAGCAAAAATTTCGGATTTAATTTTCTTACCTTTTTTTTACTTTGACCTCCCTTTTTCTGCGAACTCTCCTCTTTAATATGAGACACACCAATATTCTAACTGTAGCCGTTAAAAGAATTATTAGATCTTAACCTATTCAGGTCAAAAATAATTTTAAATCGTCTAATTTCATCATTAATTGAAGTTTTTTATATAAAAAAAGTATGTTAATAAGTTTATTAAAAAAAGAGAGACGAAAAAATCCAATATTTTCATTCTAAACCTCCATACCTCCGGGAAGGAGAACAGTACCGGGCTGGTTGAGTAGTTGTTGAAAGGGCCATGAAGCTCTACATACAATGAGGTTTTAATGGTGACCATACATCCTATGCTTTTTAAAATACAGGGTGCTTTGTGAAAAACTAGCATATTTTTCTAATCACCCTGTGTGTCCGAAACTTTTAAGATGCCCCCCTGCTACACAATGTTTTTCTTGGAGTACGATCGCCTCCTTTCTTTTGGACCTCTCACCAGGAAACACTCTGTATAGGGTGCAGTAAAAGTTTTTTAAATGCAATGTTTTTTTTGTTTTAGAAATAATAAAAAGATGCCTAGTTGCCTGGCTGTATCAACACCCAGAATCCCGAACAAGAGGAAAGAGGGGGGGGGGGGGGGGACAATGAGCAATCCACGGTAATGATCGCAGTGATAAGCTTTAGCGAAAAAGGTGTTCTTCATCGCATCGTAAAAACCATTCTTAGAAGGCGCAGTTAAAACTCCGTGAGTGCAATCATTTCCTTAAAGAAATGTGAAAACAATTGCCTACAGCAAAGATGGATTTAGGCTTCAACAGGATTGAACGTGTGATCAACAATGAAGATTTGCAAGAACTTTTTCCCCCTTTTTCATGCTAAGATATTTGACACTCTAATTCACCCGACTTAAAAAGCCGACAGATTACTTGGTATGGTCAATTCTTGACCAGCAAGCCGGATTTTGTAACACGGAGAATTGGGAAATGATAGTTGTTTTGACAGTTAATTCTTTACTTGTTTTAAGATTTCTCGAATACTCTATTCCACTTGTTAATTCTCTGATGTTTTGCAAGTGAAAAAGTAAAAGGAAAAATACTCAACTGACTTTCAGCGATAAAAAGTCATTTATCAAGTTAACCGATCAAAAACAAACTGCACCACTCGATTACCTGCTACTCCATCTTTAATTTGACACTAAACATGATTTATTTTATTCACCTATATTTTTATACTCTAGACCCTAAATCCGTAGGAAAAAATCCCAATGCTCTACGACCCTCCCACAAAGAGTTAGGCGTCCTTCAATATTGCGACACTTCTCCCTAACTTCCCAAATATACATATTAAAGAATCGCGAATAGAGAGTTAGGGAGTTTTAATCGGGGAAAATGAAAATGCTCATCCCCCAAACTCCCCAACTCGTCGTGTTACAGAATCCAGCCCCAGGAAATACTCTGTATAGTAAACAAAATTTATTTGCTAGTTTTATTTTCTAAATTCTATGATATTTTTTTTTTTTAGAAATAATAAAAAGATACCTAAGGATAGCTAAGGATGGCGATGATAGGCTTTAGCGAGAAAAGCCGTCGATATGTGGAAAGGAGCCTGTAACATTCCCG
Source organism: Dioctria linearis (assembly GCA_963930735.1). Taxonomy (NCBI): domain Eukaryota; kingdom Metazoa; phylum Arthropoda; class Insecta; order Diptera; family Asilidae; genus Dioctria; species Dioctria linearis. The sequence continues at coordinate 18,492,833 of OZ005742.1, read as the reverse complement.
GGAAGTCTGTCTCCAGGAACGCCACGGCCCACAGGGGTCGTAAGTGGACTTCCCGGCGGAATTTACGTAGTGTCGATAAACTTAAGTTTAACTTAATTAACGCTGTGCGCAGAGCACACTCAGAGACCCGCGCGAGGTTCTAAATTTCCAGTGACCTCAAGGGATTGTCCATTAGTTCCGGGTCATCATCCAGTACCAGAAGAAAGAAAAAAATAAGGAGTAGAAAACACAAGACAAACGGAAGATTCTTATATAATTAAGCTAATTACTTATTTGGGTAGTAAACGGGAAAGACGAATTGTATGAAAGGAAAGAAATTTTTTTTTCAGCCGGCGTCATCCACAAATGCATTTGGGGAGGATACTGGGTAAGTACCTTAAGTATTTAAATTAAAATCCTTTTAATTATAAATGTATTGAAAAGAAGAAAAAAATTTTAAATTTAAAATAAATTCGAGAAGTGTATGACATTAATTGATACCGCGTAAAACATTTCTTAAACTAACGCGAGCGTATGAATATAATACAATCTCTTTTGTCTGTTAATGTAGTCTAGTAAACAAGGAAAGTAATACGTTGTGATTTAGTAGTGTGCATACTTGACGAGGCCTCGAGGTCGCTGGATTTATTGTAGGAATGCTTAGCCTAGGCCACGATAATACTTAGTCTTAAAATTTGGCTAAAACTTTTTTTTAATGTCCGATGAATTATATTGTGAATTATATTTCTTTCCTTTCCTAAGCAAGAAGCATTATTAGTAGGGTTAGTCTAGTTAAGCCTCCTGTGTAGGAGGGTGGCAGATGAGTGAGTGGCTACAGCGTAGTGTTGTTATTGTAATGGAAGCTGTATTGAAATGTGAATTATATTTCTTTCCTTTCCTAAGCAAGAAGCATTATTAGTAGGGTTAGTCTAGTTAAGCCTCCTGTGTAGGAGGGTGGCAGATGAGTGAGTGGCTACAGCGTAGTGTAGTTATTGTAATGAAAGCTGTATTGAAATTGTAAGAATTGAGCCCGTAATGCAAGAATAAATTGCTTTGACCGTACATGCTGAGTACTTAATTGTGGCATTAAGCATGGTGGGATATTGTGTGGCTCGAGCTGTGTCAGCAGGAATTTTTATTGAGGTTGGCTCGGGCCCTACTCTATCAAGCGCTGATGCGGCGACTCCTCTTATTCCCTCCCACGCCCAATCGACGAGCTTAGCCGACTTAGATGGAGGTAACACCAGGGAGGAAAAGTGAGCGCGAAGCATAGGACCCGGACGACTGCTTTTCTAGGCCTCCTAATACGTAAATTATGGCTCCCTATCTTATTATCTGAAGGAACATTTAAGCGTGTTTCGGCAGGGGACCTGTCGCCCACTAGCTTAGTTATACTCACTGTGCATGGAGGACGGCTTAGACGTAATTGTAAATTGTTGGAATACTGCAATATTGAGAGTCACGTCGTTGCTTGCGACTATGCTTGTTGGTTCACCACAGAATTTTTTCCTTTTGTAGTAATTACTGACATCGAATTTTCGCTAGCGTGGATTGGCTGATTTGCCTTGATATAACTAAATAATTCGTTTGGGTTTTTTTTTCGGCTGTAACTAAATTGAAGTCCCAACGTGGCAACATACCTCCAACCAACAGTAACCCTTCAGCTGATCTTCCGAGAGCAGCTAAAGACTTGTGTTACACTCATTTTATTCATTTATATATATATATATATATTTTCAATTTTCTTGTAAAAGAAGATAGTCTTTAAAACTTTATCGACAATAAATTTTTCAATTTTGGACAATTACCGTAGAACTACTCATATACATACTTTATGGAATTCGTAGAACAACCAATGTACCTACCTAATGGAATTTTCTTGCAATAAATAGCTTTTTCATATTTGCTAGTGACCGCTTTCACTCTTACTAGAAAATATTCCTTTTTGCAAGTACTTATACAGAACAGTCTCGTACACAATAGACTTAACACAACCTCAAAAGAAAAACATTTACGGTCATGGATTTATTAATAAAAATATTTTTTTTTTTTATCCATAATAGCTACCCGAAGTTTGGCAGTGTATTTTTGGAACACTCAGGGCCTGTCCGGATCCAAGTCTTCGTCTTCGTCTTCGTCTTGTTATTACAGCTAGTGACGTAACATCGAGTCAAGCTCTATCCGAATTCATGTCTATGCCACCGAGCTTTGCTACTTTGTATAACAGTTTTGACATCTGGTTAGCTTGATCATCGAGTCAAGGCTCGAGTTGACTATTTTAAATAGACAACGTATTGTGAGGTTATGTTTGTTTGCTGTCTGCGAAATCAAGCTGAGCAAACGAACGAATTCGGACAGGTTAGCTTCGTCTTCGTCTAACTATTATAATAGCTGAGCTTATTGTGTTACGTCACTAGCTGTAATAACAAGACGAAGACGAAGACGAAGACTTGGATCCGGACAGGCCCTCAGTATACAATATAACATCAACTAATCTCACTCAGACTTTAGAAAATATATGTATAAAAAACTTTTAAAACCATTCCGCAAGGATATTCTCAATTCCATTTCAAAGACTTTATACATAAATTATAAAGAAATCCTGTGGATTACATATACCTACATACCCACATAAAATATTTCATAATAATAAAACTCTCTTTGTTTACAATATATTCAAGCAGACAAAAAAAAGGAAAAAATACTGGAAGCTATCATAATCTTCCATTCCATTGCTCTAGTTCCAAATATGTACATATCTTCATAAAAAGAATTCCCAGAACCCAAAGAATAGAGATAACGGCTTTGTTGAAAAAAAAAAAGAAAAACACAACATGTCCTCGTGGCTAAAGAAAAATGTCCGATAGTAAAAACAAAAAAAAAACAACAACACAACATTCAAGTTCAAGAAATATTTTAAAAAAATAGAAATTATCTGGTTTGCAAAACTATTTACATTACTTAAAACGTCAACGAATTTCGAAACTTTCGTGATACTTGTATTACCCGGGTTCAAGGGTTCAAGGCGAAATGATAACAAATTACATATTTCCCTACGACGCGACGATCGATTGCTTATGTCTAAAAGAAAGAAGAAGAAAAAATACGCGGAAAATATGAAGTGATTAAATCAATTCGCAATAATTGAGATTTCCGTCTAAAATAAACACAATTGAAGATTGCTTCCCAAAACCCAGAGTGGATTTACGCATTTTGTTGATTTTGAAAAAACCTGTGACCTGTGTGACAATCAAAATCTTGTTTACGTAGGTAAAGATGGCACACAGATAACTCACACTTGCAGCCACTTTCACTACGTTTGACTGCTGGAGGCGAAAGCTTTCTTTTTGCTTTGTTAATTAAGTGGTAAAACTTAAGAGCATCCCCACTTGGAGAAAATGTGAAGAAGCTGTTTTTTTTTTCATTGTTTGTTTATTCTTTAAAACCTGTGTACCTACTTCAAACGGTATAGCAGTTCCGACTTTATTCATGGTGCGATATCATCCGTCATAACATCTTTTTGGATGTACCCAGTTAGGTTTCCGTAGGGAATAAGAAAGGTCCCTTCGCCCCTTTTACTTTGAACTATTCTCACTGATGATGACATATTCCATATAGAGAATTGGACGTTATGGAAGTTACCTTTCACTCAGCTTGCCGTCCCCTCCATCCTCCTCTTCCCCCCCCCCCCCTCATTATCTATATTTTTGTTGTGTTTATTTTTTATTTTATTTTTTTTATGATAGCTATTTGCATAGTTGGCATGATTATGGGACATTAACTCCTGACCGAGGTCAATTGGTGAAGGCTCCTGAACAAGTCCAGGATGCACATATAATAATAAATCTAGAATCTGACATGACCAGAAATAAGAACAGAGTCGCAACAAACCACATAGGACCGAGAGGCGAGCCTTGCATCTTGACCTAATTCCAAAGATTCACAGTTATGTGCTGAAATTGTTGTTTTGAATTTTCTCAGCAATTTGCATTGGCTATGTACTAGTAGGTATGGTATGGGGCTGCTAACGAAACGATATGAAGAGAATTTATTTTATGACCATATCCAGCGGCAGATCTATTTTATGAGAGAGATTCTGTGGAATCTTTGTAGTTTAGATATTATCGTTGCGCTAGTTTGCCAACCAGCCGAGCCGTGTATATGCAGATAGCAGAACGCCCCAGGTTAGGAAATTTCCCAAAAGACAAATAAAATTTCAACGGACAACATGAACACTAGGTATATAATCAATAAAGTCCACACTTAATATAATTATCAAGGTGAATAGATTATGATATGAAAATTTTGCACATGCCAGCATATGGGAGTATGAGTAGTCCTCCCTACATGACCATATATGATGTCTCTAATTTATAATTGTGCATATTGCCTCCTCTATAGAATTCTATAGTAGCCATAGAAAAGAGACCGCCGCCCGTAATGAAAACGGTAAATTCTTATCCTCAAGAATCAATAGAGTGTCTATAAAATTGTCACCCATTCCCACTTGAAGATGAAAGGAATGTCGCAAACGTCACGATCCCTCACAAGAGGAGGTCAAGTGTCTGCGATAAGAACACATAATTCGAGAGGCTTCTCAACAAGATTATCCACATAGCATGACATATATAGTACACTATGAGATGGGACTCCAGCCAATGTACATATAACTAAAAAGGATTAAAAGTTAGTTTCCGAGAGGGATAAAGCTATTTGGCTGGTTTTTGAAGACTTCTTTAATGGGGGTTTGGTGTGTCGTCAGACGTTGAAAAGATGGGAAAGCTCAATCCTCTGGAAAAAGGCTCCCCCCTCCCCCTCAATGCTTCTTCCTAATGCAGATAATTACGCTATTTGTTCAAGTAATCTAGTCAGATGAAAATTTTCATAGGAAGACTCATTAAGGTCACCTCAATCTAGCACACACACAAACACACACACACACATACGGTTAGAGAACACAAAGTAAGTAATAAGGATGTGCCAAGAATTTATGGGTATTTTACACAAATATCGATTTATATTGCATAGGATTACAGCATACAAAGGATGACATTTGATCTATTGGAAGAAATTTTGTACAAGTGTGCAATTCAATTAACTAAGAGCTTTTGCGAAGGACGGAGGACTTAGGGGGGGAGGTTAGGCGTTATGAAAACATATACTTGAGTTAAAACAATTAACTGCATACAAACACTCCTTAAGTTTCCTATCAGGCAAGGAACAAACATATTTACTTGACACACACGATAATAATAAAGTCAAGGACAGATTTTATTCAAAGGTTGCGTGTTGATACTGCATGACCTTTATATATGTAAATTAGGATTTTGATAAAAGTTCTTTGTATAAAGCAGTTTCTGTGAAAGAAGAAGAGACAGTCAAAATGTTGAGCATGTAATAAAAAAAAAAAGGATAACTATGATAAAATAATTAATGTCATCTTTCATATATGTATGTCAAGTAGGTACCAAGTTCAAATGTTACCTTCTATTCTCTATCTCATTTTAATTGAATCCTCTAGTCCCTAGTCTTGTCAATCTCAAGTGGTCAACTAAAATCTACAAGGTTTTCCGTTAAGATGGTAGAAATTATAGAGCTAACCACCTCATACAAGGCTTTCTACTATTTCCTAGAGCCTTCAAAATATCTCCCAATGACCACTTTTCATGATAATCCAGATGTAGATGTTCATTCTTGAAACGTAGTCAAAGTAAAGCAACTAAGTCTCCACGATTTAATATTAGTACATAATGTTGGCAACCCCAAAACATATTTTTTACTATAATCTTATTATAATTTGAGCATATTCTTCTTCCACTAACGAACTGTACGTAATTATATATATATTTTTTATATTTTTCTTTATTTTCCACTCATGTCGAGGGTTTCCATAGGTTCTCTCTTAACCGCCAGTACTGCCAACTCTGATCTTTAAAAGGTCTTCAGATTATGAAAACACGTTAGAACAAATTCTGTATAAATTCACTAGAAGTTGTTTAATTGATTTATATAAACCAAAAATTAGCTTTAAGCTCATTTTAAAAAGATTAATATTTATGGATTTAAGAGAATCAAGGTAAACAGAAGAATAATAGGTGTTTAGTGGGTCTTGTCTAATGACGAATTCAAATCAAAATATAATTTTAAACCAAAAAAAATCAGAATTGGCCTAGGACTAATTCTTATGATACCCTAGATGAATGACGGTGTACAAAATTTCAGCTCTATACACCGACGTGCTCTCAGGCAGTGTCCAAATATATGGATGAATGGATTGAAATGAGGTTGAGACCCCAGAGGGTCTCAAGAATGCAGGCCACAACAAGGCCCATTTCAACCTTATGAGCAATTGTTCATAAGTCCCAAACAGACCCTCTTACAAAGTTTAATATTGGTACTCAAAACCCCCCACCCGCTTAATGCAGTTCTTCCAGGAGGTGTGAACCAAAGAATCGGTATCGCTTTCCGAAGAAAGTCGGACAGTAACAAAGATATTGAATCACCGCTTCGGATTCCATATAACATCATCCAATCCTGTGTAGGTAACCCTTGCGAAATGAGTATGCACAGTGAGAATTGACACCAGAGTTCTCACGGTTGGCTTATTTAGTCCCAATAGCTTTTTCGTTAGGTATGGGTTAGGCTTACACCACAGTTCCTTTGTAGCGCTACCCGATTGGTCATCTAACCAAGGACGACTGTGTTATCAGTCGGCCCAAGACGAAATGTTTTAGTGTGATCCCGATAGTGGAGGAGAATGGCTCCGAGGTTGCACCAAAACGAGCAAACTCGTCCACCTTTACGTTGCCGCTGATATGGCTGTGACCAGGTATCTATAGGACGAATATCCTATTGTACAGAGAAAGAGAGCGAATTCAGGGTATTTTTATACTCCAATACCAGTTTGTAGGCTGTAAAAGGTTTTAACAAGACCTTGAAAGCTGCTTGGCTGTAATCTTTTGGCTTTCAGTATCTGCGTTGAGGAGATAACTTCCTGCTTCAAGAATGGTCTGGACTTCCACCTGCTCCGGTATTTTCTCCTCCAGATTTGGAGCCATATAATTGTGTTTGCCAATGGCTGAAGCACAGAGTATGATTCCTATTCTGCTCTAAATAGAGTTTTCCCTTTGAAGTTTCCTTTTAGCATAGTCTCGAGGAGGTAATCGCTGTTCCTGTTGATGTCAGGTGCGACTGGCTGCAAAATTCAAAGATGGATTCCAGGATGAATCCAGCTATGATTAAGATGCACAGCCTCAACGCTGCAATTGATGCCTCTGTCTTGATGTAAATTTGCACGATATGTGTATTGAGGATAACCTCGAGAGCCCGAGTGCTGGTTGTCTTGAGAGCGCCACTTGTACAATCTTTGAATATTTTCCAATATATTACGATGATTAGCGAAATCCATTGCTTTCTACCACACCACAGAACCGTAGGATAGCATGGGTCAGATAACGCCAGAGCATAGTGAAAAACAAAAACCCGAAGTTTTGTATAACACCACCAAGAATCCATTTTTTAAAATTGTACTTAATATTTTTATCATAACGCCTTGTATGAAGTTTCAGCTCGACGCGTTCCCTACGACCCTACGAACGAGTTACCCGATTTGTCCATGTAACAAAATTTCAGCATTCTAAGGACGCGCTTTTTCGAGTTTACGTGCAGACGGACAGACATGCAAAAATCAAAATAACTTTTAATATTATGCGTATGTCCATCGGCATTATTCCTATGCATTACAAATGGAATGACAAACATAGTATACCCCTATAAATTTCATCCAGGGTATAAAAATAAAAACCACTACAACTCGAGAGATGAGTGCAATAATGAGTCTGCTGTTGTCAATAAAATATCACTTTCTGGTTGTCCAAATGTAAAATAAATATTTCTGCCAACGTCATTGCTTGTATTTTGAATTTTTATAATTTTCAAACTCCATCCACGGTTGATATGAACACTTCATTTGCAAGAATAATTTTTAGAGTGTGGTATAAAATACAAAAAAACCAAGATTCATCCATGGACTAAACCAACCAGACTGTCATTTCTCTAGCTATTATAAGAAGGTTAGGAGTCACCTTCCATCTTTCATGCGGATTTCCACGCTATAGAAGTTGGAGCTCAAGAAAGTCCTAAACAAGGGCTGCATGAACTCTAACATCTATTCTCAGTTAGCCAAGTTGCACGGCTGGCTCTGTTCTGTCAACACTCGAGAGTCGAAAGTAGTCTATGGCTGCCAGATGAATTTCCAGCTGTATTGTCTTGACAGTAGGGATGATAAAGTAACGTCTCTTGTACTGACCGTGATAGCTTGAAATTTAAAAAAATTATGGTTCGCGAAAACACCTGCGGTTTCATTTTTGAGGCCCTTCAACTCGTACACGAATTTGTCTGTCTATTTATTTATATATTTCTTTTTTACTATTTTCGACACTCTCGTAGACCCACTTTTCGTCATCACAGAGAGCTGAAATTTGGCACACAGGTTCATGTCGCGTGACAATTGAATCTATCAAAACCGGAAATTTCCATGGAAACCCCGGAAAATCGGGAAAAATCATTTGAAAATTTGGTACAAATTTGATTAGTGGTAAATCCATTTCAGGAAAAATGCAGAGTTTTCCGATTTTTCCGAAAAAAATTCCGGAATTTTCTGACTTTTCCGGAAAATTTTCCGGTAAAAAAGTTTTCTAAATTATGCAGGATCAAGTTCCCTATCAACTGGCATCATTACTTTCTCTCCGACAATGCTGAAAACTTGCAAAAAAAAACGAGGAAAATTCGTGTAAAACTCATTTCCGGAGTTTTACAGACCAAGGAAGCGTTTGAGCATTTTGCAACCTAACACAAAGTTGTAGAGCGAAATGAGTTGCATAAAGTTGTTTTTGTGGAAAACTCCGTGGAAAACCCGGAAAAGCGGGAAAATCATCGGACAAATTTTCATCGATATGATTAGTGATAAATCTGTTTCAGGAAAATTTTTCCAATTTTTCTTGAAAATTTTCCGAAAATTTCCGAAATTTTCCGACTTTTCCGGAAAATTTTCCGACAAAAAAGTTTTATAAACTATGCGGAATCATTTTTTTCCGTCCTACTGGCATCAATACTTTCTCTACAACAATCATGAAAACTTGCATGAAAAATCGAGGAAAATTCATGTAAATTTTTAAAAAAAATTCATAGTAATAGGAAAAGTCTGTGGAAAACATGGACAATCGGGGAAATTCAGTAAATCAGTGTCTTTTCATCAGTCATAAAATTGTTTTAAAATATCTCCATGCAGCACGTAATAACAATTTAGTTAACGTGAAAAAGGCAGAAAATAAAATAAGTAAAAAAGAGTTTTCAACAAATTTGAGGCCAAGCCGCATGAAAAGTAGAAAATAAACTTTTCTTCACACACAGAGGTGGACTCAGATTTTATTCGCTGACAATCACCGATATATTTCAGTATGATCAATCAGAGGTAATAAGTGATTTGATTCATGAAGAGAAAGAATATTCAAGAGAAATGTCCCAATCAAAAAATCTGAGTCCACCTCTGTGTGCGAAGAAAAGTTTATTTTCTACTTTTTCATGCGGCTTGACCTCAGTTTTGTTTGAAAACTCGTTTTTTACTTATTTTATTTTTCTTTTCTTTTTTTGTGTACTGAAATCAATTTCTTCACATGCACCAAGAATAAATACAAAATAATTTCTTTGAAATGTCAATGTCATCATTTATCTCAAAAAAAATATATGACATTTTACAAATATAATAGGTTTGTTCGTTGAAAACACCGTGTAAAACACCGTGTAAATTTTCTCCAAATTCACCCAGGGTTTTGTGCACTCATCGAACAAGTTTTTAAAACACCCGGGTAAATCTAATGTATTGACATTTCTCTGACAGTTCTCCTGAATATAATTAATTGTAAAAAGTTATTTATAAAATGGGTGAGTACAAATAAAATGTGCTCTAGCTATTTTTCTATTTCTTTTCTTCTAATTTTTGCTTATTTCTGCTCAAGAAGTAATTTATATGTCCCAATCAACAACAAATTGCAAGTGACAGTTCTCAAGTGACAACTGTCAAATTATTACTACCCCGAGAATTTTTAGTGTAAGCACGGGGTAGCCCAGGTTTTTCAAAAAACAAGATAGTCTAGCCCGGTGTAGTCCGGGGTTTTCATCAAACAGACCTAATGAAGTTAGATTCATTTCATTAAAGTGTGGGTAAAACTTTTAGAGCAACCTATAAGTACGTAGCTTCCAGTTAATTGTACCTATGCAATTCCTGTAATTTTTTAATATGTACGTTTTTTACTTTTTTTTCTCTCCATAAGGATACCTGGACAACGAGGGTATATCAAGAATTAAAAAATACATAAAATGATTGCACGCAATACTACAATGAGAGTGTTTACAACAACGCTGTGGCAGCACGCGTTCTATCTTCACCTCGACTCGCATAAACTTTTCATATATCCTCGCCTCGCCTTGCCTTGCCAATAAAAAAAAATGCGCCGGAATGACTTCACGAGTTAAATGTCACAAACTTATGAAGCATACATAGTCTGTGTATACCGTAATACCCCCACTTCTCTGCATACTATAATTCCCTAAACGTTGACCTGTAACATCCTGTATATATTCGAGCATATATGCCGTAGGTATTAAACGAGGCTAACAGGAAATATGCAATACCCACATTAGCTTGCGTAACGCACATCCATGCTCTTAATTACAGAATCTCATCGAACATATGGAAGTTAATTGAACGAGCGCAACCTTTACAAGTTAATTTGATCTTGTTGGCTCTCGCTTTTACAGAACTTTAGGCATAAAAGCTTTTATCGAATTTCCATTTGCTTCTAATTGCATTGCAAGTGTCCATGGAATGGATTGTCGTCACGCATATACGAATATTAACTCGAGATAGGATCATGTGTATGTATGTATGTACAAATACAACTACTTAAATAAAGTTATAATTGCATCAACAGAGAAACTTTCACATTAAGCTGCTTGCTGCAAAATTGCATAAATGGGAGCGAGTTCACATTCAAACTCCTCCTAGGATGATGATAGAAAGTGTGTATGTAGCACAGTGCGGCAAACTTACAGGATCTCACATCAGAAGGAGCCCCACAAACACGTATGCAAATACATATATATATATGCATATGTAGCTACAAATAGTGCACTCAAATGGAAACTCTACCATAAATCTCTGGATGCAATTAAACTTGAATAAATGAACTTTAAATGCTGAAGAAATTAAGCACGTGAATGAGACTTTTAATTTAATCTCAGGATCTCCGCCGAGTTACCCTCCGAACTTGTGCCCCGAAATCGGGGTATTCTGCAGTTTTGGGAGGTAATGTATTTATTGTAAATGAGTTCCCGCCAAGCGTGGTGTCCAGAAAGGTCATATTATCTGGCACAGGAACAATATGCATGCATTTCCGATTATTTGGGATCAATGGTGTTTGTATGTAGGTACAGTTAAATATTATGACTTAATCCGGATTACATAATTCAAGCAAATGGAACTCCTTGCCGCTAATAGATATATTTCTGTCGAGATGACATTAAAGCGACTTTAAGAGTCAAGTGCGACTCATTTCACATACGATTTTAATTGCGCATGGAAATTTTTCATTATTTCTCATTTCCCCCACTCCATGCACTCTTCACAGCAATTACAACTTGATAATTGTTGAAGACGTTTGCACAAAATCAAGAAAACCAGACCGGGATCCGGGGGTGGGAACAACGTCAAGTTGAGGAGTGGTACACAGATGACGTGAGATGCTGTATTATACCACTTCCTCATTGTATTTAGTATTTGCGTTGCGAGTTGCATAACAAAAAATGTCTGGATCTGGACTTCATAAAAAAACTCAAAACTCAAAGCTTTTCTACGTACTTTCCTCCCTTTTGTGAGCGTTTTTTTTTCTGTTTTTTTTCTTCTCTTTTTTTAGTGTGAGTTCATTTACATTGTGTCTTTGCGGTTTTATTCATTACTTCCGAGATTTTTTCTCTGTTTGTTTTTTTTTTTTTTTTTGCTTGCTAATGCTGTGTAAATATTTACAGAAGAAAAATGGTATATTGAAACACGTTGGAAAATAAGAGGAAAAAACTTTTTCTGTATAATTTAGCATTTAACAACACCAAAATGCCTGTGTAACGAGGTTTTAAATGAATGAAAGGAAGTTAAGATTAACGAAAATAAAAACATTGCAAACATTTTCATTTTCAGGTGAAAAATGATCGGAACCGGAACTGAGAGAGAAAATTAATGTTAAATGAATCACCAACATTTAAGCAGAATAGGATTTGTTTAAATGTCATTTTGTGACGTTATAAATTTACCTAAATGTGTAGAGGGTAAAGCAGATTCCTAGTCACTCTGTTTCCGGCCACACTCTTAAAAAAAAAAGTACTATGACGATTACGCTTGCCGCTTTAAACGGCCCACACACGGTAAATTGTCGGTCCAACTGCTGTTGCACAACCGTTGGACCAACTCTTGTATGGCAATCCATACACGATAATACTGTTGGACCGATTTCTTCTTTACAATTCTAACTAGGAAATAATGTCATCGGTTATTAAAAATGAAGAAAATGTCAATTTTTTTTCGGCTGTGATAATGTCTCTGAAAAGTCTCAGTAAACTCTTCTTCAAAGTCCTTATTCTTAATAGACACCATTTTAAAAAAGGTTTGTTTTGTACAACATAATTAAAAAAAAAAACGATGTTCACTGTATGAAAAGTGCACGGAAAATGAAGTTATCGTTACAACAGCGGCTTGCCTGCATGCACATACAACCATCCAACCGAACTTGCGATCGTTGCATGCTTCGTGTTCGTACAATTGGGCCACACAACATACGACGATTAATCGCCAACATAAATTGGTTCAACACAGTTGGACCAAGAGTTGTATCGTGTGTGTGTCGCTTAAGAACTCATTTCTTGCTTAATTTGCCTCCATCCTATATGTATACACAAAATTGTTTCAACCACGGGCTGCTATAGTAATGAAAATCTTTATCTCCAATCGTCTGTGGCAGCACTAGAACTGGGCAATACTTAAGTAAAGAAACTTAAGTACTACTTAAAGTACATTTTCGTTACTTAAGACTTATACCTCAATACTTTTGAAATGCCCTACTTAGGGCCTGTCCGGATCCAAGTCTTCGTCTTTGTCTTGTTATTGCAGCTAGTAACGCAACACAACAAGCTCAGCTATTATAATAGTTAGACGAAGACAAAACTAACCTGTCCGAATTCGATCGTTTGCAAAGCTTGATTTCACAGACAGCAAACAAACATAACCTCACAATACGTTGTCTATTTAAATAAGTTAACTCGAAGCTTGACTCGGTGATCAAGCTAACCACATGTCAAAACTGTTATACAAAGTAACAAAGCTCGGTGGCATAGACATGGATTCGGATAGAGCTTGACTCGATGTTACGTCTGTTAGCTGTAATAACAAGACGAAGACGAAGACTTGGATCCGGACAGGCCCTTAGTACTTGAACATAAGTACTTGCTTCTATTTACTTGTACTTAAGACTTAGTTTTGTATTTAAGTACCAAGATTTTTACTTAAGTATTCCTGAGTCTATTAAGTACCTACAAATATCTAACGCAAACACAATCGCTACCGCAACTCTCTTTTTGTTGAGTTTTAAAGCACGCAAAGAATTGTCAAAGCATCTGCCGCAATCACGCGTCAAGGCAGAACATTCGACAAACTAACAACATACAAAGAAGACTGGGCAAGTAGAACAAAAATCAGTAGCGTTTCGCTAGAATATAAAATCGACGATGACTCGACTTGATGACATAACCAAGGGTAAGCAAGCAGTGCCGCCCTAAAATATAAAATCAACGATGCCTCGACCTGATGTTGGGAAGGTCTCAATTTTCCCTAAGAAATTTATTGTAAATGTTTTCCTTAGAATTTTTATGCATTATTGGAGGTGACAATGGGTGCTTGGGCGGACCTCTAATAGTTTTTATGAGTGTAGAAATAAGAGGTGAAAGTTTCACTCTACATGCAGCGCCGAAAACTATAAAAAACTATAAATAGTAGCCACTGGTTACATATTACAGTTTTTAAAAGGTATTTATTTATTAATATCTATTAACTGAACTCTATAAACTTCATTATATTACTGCCAACGTACAAAGATTCTAAAAAAGTACTTCAAAAAGTGCTCAGTACTTTTTATGGACTTAGTACTTACTTACAAGTACTTTTCATACAAGCAGTACTTTTGTACTTACGCTGAAGTACTCAGGCCTTTCGTACTTGTACTTGTACTTGTACTTAAATACTTTTTCTTTGGTACTTGCCCAGCTTTGGGCAGCAGGCGCATGCATGAGAGCTCTAGAATTTCTTAACTAGACGAAATAATAATAATAATATATTTTCTGGAGAAAGTACAACAAGATAATATAATCAGAAAGAGGTAATAAATTTTTTACTCTTTCGAGAGCCCGTACAATATACGAGTTATACAGGCAATTCTCAACCTACTGCATATGAGCAGAGAAAATTAAAAGACAAGTACCGAAGTACTGTCAGTTTCTGGCCTAAAAGCCGAAGATCAAAAAATTTTTGAGAGACAGGGCGATCTCCTTCATCAGCAATTTATTGGCATCTGAGTTCACTGTGGTGTATGCAGCAGGCAGTGTCAGGGTTTCATTGCTGTCCTGATGAGATCGCCGTGTTACCGCTGACCGAAACACATTACACACAGTATACACACTCTCAAGATAATATAATCTTCTTAATATGCACTTAAGCAAAATGATAACAAAAAAAAATCAAATGCAATTAGTAATAAGAAAATAAACAAGCACTTTGGCATAATTCAGTATAAAAACAAATGGTTAAATAGAAAAGGAAAAGATAAACAAAAATACAATGTTAAATGAAAAATAAAAATATAATAGTAAAAAAAAAAAAATTAAGAAAAACCAAATACTTATGGATGATTATGATAGCGAAAAGTCTCTTCGTGAATATCCCAGTAGTGCCCACCACGGATGCCGCCCACATAATATTTTTAGTAGTATATTGCAAGGGAAAATGGAAGTAAATAAGAAAAATAGTAGTAAATTTTTTTGAAATGATGTTTGTTGTAATACAAAACTTGATTATCAAGTCACAAACAATGAAATAACAAACATAAAATATAATGTGTGTTTTGATCAGCATTACAGGGGCGATCTCATCAGGACAGCAATTAAACCCTAAACTGCCTGCTCTCTACACTAGAGCGAACTGAGATGTCTAAACGTTGATGGTAGATCATATAAACATTTTTTACAAAATGTAACTAAATCTTCACTGTATTGTAGATAGCAGGCAGTTTAAAGTTTTATTGCTGTCTTGATGAGATGACCCTGTAGTGTTGATTGAAACACACAGTAAGCTTTCAAAATTTCTTCATGAGATTCTGAATTGCGGCTATAAGGAAACTAACATTACCTAGGTTTAAAAATTGCCTGTAGACTCTATGTATACTCTTCTACAGAAAATATAGTACTTATATATACATTTTCAACTACACTTAAATAGCGCAAATACTTACTTCAGAGATATTTTCAAAATTCAATTAATACAAATTGTTATAAAGACAGATAAACTGGGGGATTTTTAGGAAGTCAGAACTGATACGGGAGCCAGCAAAAATACACAAATTAAACATATATTTTACCGAGAGTGATTTTTGTAAAAATCTGTTGGAGACCTACATAAACTTTACCAATAATATTTGCAACCTGATCAGCTCAGTTTGAAGTTAAGATAAACACCTAAACACCTTTTCGCTGATTTTTTTTTTATTATTATTAAGCCAAGCTTAGAGGAGATACTTTACGATGCAAAGCGCAGCATGGCGGAAAGTGGCGGAAGTGCAGATGTATGTCACTCTTGAACCTTCGCAGGCTGTAAGCCTGAGGAAAACAGAAGACGGCAGACTGTTCCATATTCGCACAGTTCGGGATAAGAAAGCATCATGGAATTTTACCGCGGGTGGAAAGTATTTTGAAGGATGAAAAGATGTGCAAGCCTTGCTGTGCAGCGCGAGTGTTACGTGCAGGAATCAGTCTACAAGGGATTAGACTAGATATTTCATCTTAGCATTGACCATGCATATAGCGATAAAGAAGCGGAAGGCATCCAAAATTGTGACGGTGGTCGAGTAAGTCGATATGACAAGTTATTGGCAAGTCCCCAATAAGCTTGGAAGCTGTCTTTTGGACAATATTCAATGAAGCTAAGACTGTATGACCAGATATGAGAATTGTATTCCATTCTAGGTCTGATGTAAGACTTGTAGCGGAGCACTAGATTTGACGGGCTGAAATACACCTTTTCAGAAATCCAAGACATTTCGATGCTTCTTTGGCAACAGAGAAGAAGTGGTCTGTCCAGCTTAAATATTAATGCCAAGAATGCTTAGTGACAGTGAATCGGAAATTAATGCTCCAACAAAAGAAACGGGAGCGGTTAAATGGTGATCTTGTTTTAAAGCGATGAAGTGGCTTTGGGTCTTAGATGCATTGAATTCGAAGCGACTCGCTTTGCCCCAAGCAAAGGTGTTGTCAGGATCGTTATTCAATGATCTAGTCATGCAATCTCGTTTGACATATATGGTATTCCCTCTGGAGTCAGCAAGAGTATCAAAGGAGTAAGCGAAATCAAGGCTACAGTCATCGGCAAAGCTATGGATGAAATTCGAAGTAAGGGAAAGCAGATTATTAATGATAATTAGGAAGAAAACGGAGTGATAACAGAGCCTTGGAGCACACCGGTATTTATAGCGTGAGGTTCAGATATAACGCCATCTAATACAACACGGATTAGACGACCAGATCGAAAACTTTCAATCCATAATAGAAGAGGAATGGGAGAGACCAAGTATTTTAAGTTTGGCTAGAAGGGCAGGATGCCAGACTTTATCAAATGCCTTTGAAATATCCAGCAAACGATTTTGTACTCACCAAAATTGTGGCGACAATGGTTTCAACGTTTCGTAAGAAAAGTCAGCAAGTCTTCAGATAAATGTCCAAGCTGGAAGCCATATTAGCGATCGTTCATTAGCTATTTGATTTCTAGATAGTTCATTAATTTGGACTTAAAGACAATCAAAGTGATTGGAATTGTTGTTTACTTCTCTTAAAAAAATATTTTATTATTAAAAATCGACACCAAAAAAAAACATAGATATTCCCACTTCACCCCGCTGTCCGCTAAATTAATGAATAAGATCTTCAAACGCAACATGTGCGTTAATTATTTCTATAGACTTTCAATGAAAACAGGTAGAATAAATTAATGCGATTACAACTAGATGAATGTTGACGTTCATTAGAGGTTTATCCGGAAGCATTCAATGCAAACAACTATTAAATAGCAATCAAATACGAGACAGGAGAGTGTAAATATTATATCTAGATCTATCCAACTAAATAAAACACTTATGGTGGCACTTATTTATACCTCACAGCTGCCCACTGCCCATGTAAACAACTATCCACTATATGTATATCCCTCGTCAAAAATTAATTTTCGTAGGAGATTTACAATTTCAAACAAACGACCGCTTCCGTCAATCAAAAACTTTTCTCTAATTAAAAAAGTAAAAAAAATCGATAAAATGTAAATTTTCTGGCTACTGCCCAAAAAACCAAATGACTAACCTAACCATGGATGGCGCTTAGACCAATTTCCGTTGTGGTGTTAGCTGCTAGCACGGCTATCCGGTCCTCGTTTTGTGTACAGAAACTATGTACAAAGTTGTTGCGAGCATTTTCTAGAGATTTACGAGCGCATGAAAATGAAAATTTAAAATTTTAAATGTGAGTTAGCTGGGCTCAGCTCAGTAGCAGAGACTCTGACTGAGTTCTTTGGATGATTACCTTCGTTTAATAAAATTAAATTAAATGCAATGCAATGCAATGCCAGCCAGGTCGACTACAGGTGTTGCGTGAGTGATAACAATAACATTTGAAATTCCCGCATGAATTTTAATGTGTTGTGCATTAAGGTCTATATCTTACCAGGAGTAGTGGTAGTGCATTTACCTAGGACTGGAACTCATTCGACATAAAATCAATACTGTGATATGTGATAGGATGGTATTGAACTCATGTTGCACTTGTTGCATGATTCAGGGAAAACTCTAAATCACAGACAGGAGTGAGTGATTGATGAGTTTAATTTAGGCAGATGAATGTGCAATTTTTAGTTCAGACGTTAGAAAAGATACAGTAGGTATTTACGTGGATATTTTGAGGATATTCAAACACAAAAAAAAGGTAAAGGAATTAAAAAATTTAAACAATTATAGAATCGATGTAGAACCCCAACCCAACTAGTAAGAAAAAACTCATCTCGAGCATGGCCAGCATAGAAGTTTCTAACTATTTCTTTTACATTTCGCTACAGGCGAATAGTACAAATCTCATGTTGGAGTTAAAGAGCGATTGTTTTGCTTCCTCATGGATTTTATTGAAGATATCGAAGGTAATAGGTAAAGATGTCTACATGGTGTTCCGTATAATGTTCCGAGATAATAAGACTTAAAGATATTTGGGTATGTTTTTATAA
The DNA here is from genome assembly GCA_963930735.1 of Dioctria linearis. Classification (NCBI taxonomy): domain Eukaryota; kingdom Metazoa; phylum Arthropoda; class Insecta; order Diptera; family Asilidae; genus Dioctria; species Dioctria linearis. The sequence continues at coordinate 18,474,226 of OZ005742.1, read as the reverse complement.
ATTCACCCGGTAGGTTCCGAACGCTACACCCTATGATGATAATTTAAAATTTGTTAGATTCATAATTGTTGAACCTTTCGAATGGTCTAAATTCGAATTGTCTAAATTTTGCTCCTCCTTTCCTCCGTTTTCAAGAATGGCTCAATAAACTTAAAATTTCGGGATTTCATGTCGTTTTTTTTTATTTAACTACATAGTACTATTTGTATCAAAAAATATGTCATCAACACCAATTACTTACATTGTATTTAAGAAGCCCAAAAGCTTCGCTTCAAAATGACTTTACACACATATATCCACTGATAATGTTTTAAAATTTTGATTCCAAAGATAATTGCCTACTTTCTGGCACTAATTGAACTTTTTCGCTGGATATGCATAAGAAAAGGTGCAAAAAACAAAAAAGGGTTACATTTCGGGTACAGAGTGTGAAAGGGCATTTTAAAGTTAAGCTTTTCGGCTTTGCGAATCCAATATGAAAAATTGGTATCGCGATGACGTACTTTTAGATAAAAATAAAAGTTTAAAAAAAAACAAGTAAAAAAGCTAATATTGGTCTAAGACCAATTCTTATGATACCCTAGATGAATGTCGGTATGAAATTTCGTATGGGTACACATTTGAGCAATTTTGATTTTTGCAGTGGTTTTTCGCATATTTTTCTAGAACGGTTCGTCGGACAGAAAAAATATATTATAACCAATTTTATAGGATTTCATATTCTGAAGAAGTTTTTAGTACAAAAAAAATGTCTTGGACATATCGTTTTCACAGTATACATAAAAAACCTAAATTTTTATATGGCAACACCAAGAATGGGTTCCCCGATTTAGTCCATTTTTGAAATGTTTTTTGCTAGTACTATGAAAACACCACGTACCAAATTTCAGCTCTCTATGTCGACGCGTTCTCAGGTAGTGTTCAAATATATAACGGAAAACGAAATTTTTATATGGCAACCCCACGAGAGTTGCCCGATTTGTATCATTTTCGAACTTAATTTTACTTTTTTTTTCAAAGTCCGTGTACAAAATTTCAGCTCTGTAAGTATACGCGTTCTCGAGTTATCGTGCGCACGGACGGTCGGACATGCAAAAATCAAAATAACTTTTAATATTATGCGTGGATGTCCAATCCATTTTGCTCTACCATCATTATTTCGAGGTGTTACAAACGGAATGACAAACTTAGTATACCCTATAGATTTCATCTAGGGTATAAAAACGAGTAAAAATGCCAACATTTTAACTTTACTTAGCTATAACTTCAAGACGAAGTCGGAGGGGATGGGGAAACATTTATAGACCATTAGAAAGGTCCAACGATTATTTATCTAACAAATTTTAAATCATCATCGTAGGGCATTTCCGATTTGAATAAAACTTACAGAGTTTGTATGGAATACCAAAATAGCCCAGTCATATTTTTTTTTGTTTCCCCCTACTACGCGCCAGAAATGTCGTGATTTTACGATTATCCGTCATCTTCAAAAAATCATATCTTGCGAACGGAGTAATCGATTTTTCTGATTTCTATGCCAAATGAAGCATAATGTTTTGTGGTCTTCATAAGAACAACAGCAGTAACGAACGAGAATTTTTTTTTTTATAATAGTATTCTTTTCAAAACAAAAACATAGTATTAAGGATTTCTAGTTCTTTTTTTTTTAATATATTTTTATTTTGAAGGTAGAAGTCTTGTTTATTATGTATAAAAAAAATTCGATGGTATTCGGCTTCGTTTTTGAGATATGAATTTTTAAATTTAATTTGTGTGCATTGTTATAACACATGTCATGTTGGGTTTGGATTGCTTTTCGATTTACGGATCAGAAGAGAATACCTTTCCCTAAATTGCTTCCTTGAAGGTTAAAGTAACAATAAATGCAACCTTGTGATGTCATAGCCAGATCAAGTCTTAATTCCTGCAGATTTAAATATACCTAGCCTTTAGGTTCGATACCTGGTGTTAAAGTTAAGGCTCTTTTGCTTTAACTGGGATGTATAGGCCTAGATGCATAATCTAGACCGCTGTAGAATTGAATATCGATGCTTGTATCGATACTCAGAATAATGGGGAATGGTTGAAAAGCTGACCGTTCTGACTTGAATTAATAGAAACGCACTGATTGTCGATTATAACAAAACTGAGATTATTATTTATTTCATTCAATATATTTATAACAAAATTGAACATGCGTAATCAAAATTAACAAATCAATACACAAATTGACCTGTAAGAAACAGGGTTCATCGACTTGAGCGATTAATAATTCACCGCAGTGAGAATGCTGACCCAGCAGTAATTCCCCTGGCGTAGACATTGTAAAAACTGCATGTAAAGCGAAAAAATTAAAATTGGTATTGCTCACGGCGGTGAATTATGATCGCTGGTTCAATAAACTTAAGAATAATAACCCTTTAAAATGCTTACGCTAGACTAAATGAAATTCTTGGTTTATCATGATTAAACTGAATTTGAATATCTTGAATTAGTAATACTAATTTAATTTTTAACTTAATAATTAAGATCTGAGTCATAACACCTGGGTTCTTGGGATTGCTTATACTTATGACAGACATGGGGTTTCGGTATCTAGATATTCGGAATATCCCGTTTATACACCATGTTTGTCATTAAATACTCCCAATATACCCAGAAAAATTAGTGGGTATAGACTCGATATCTACATAGATATCAATATCCTCCAAAATTACTGGGTATACCCCATTCATCGGCACTTCTTACGTTTCGCAACGCCATCTATTTGTTAATGATAATATGATAATGTGTCTAATCAAGCAAAAATATGCTTGTGCTTTCCCTAAGAAAGCGAAAAAGAAGAAGAAGAAGCAAAGTTTTTTGTCAACATGGATTTCAAAGCAGGAAAAAACAAAATAAGAAGGCAAGTATTAAACTCCGCAGAAACAAGTGTGTTGGAATCATGACGTTGATCTTCGGGCTAACAAACAAAATAGCCATGTTTACAATTGCATGCAAGAGGAACTGTATAAGACGTACGGGCTAAAACTCTCGGTCGAGGGCATTAAAAACCGCGTAAAAAATTTAACAAAAAAATTCAGGTTCGTAGTGCTGTTTGTGTGGATGAAGTGAATATTATTACACTACGCTTTTAACAAATTTACAGGTCAGAAGCAATAAAAAGAGGAGCATCTGGCGGAGCGCCATCTGAGTGGGAGTATTTCGAAGTATTGAACGAATTTATCGGACACCATAAAAGTAACCGATGGAAAGAATTTATGGAGGAATCCATTTTGTCAGATATATTGGGAATCGCGATACTTCCTTTTCCCAAAACTCGGAATTTTCCACCTTAAAAATAAAATGCATTTAATAAATTATTCCATTACAATTGTGTTATTTTTTATCAAACCTTCGACCAAGCTTTTCTTTGTTTCACACGAAATTGTGAATTGAGACACCACATCCGCCGATACATTTTGCACCTCAACCAGGATCTTATTGCAAAATAACGCATTTTTTTCTTTTTTCGCTCTAAATCTTGAATTTGTCGTATATTTACAATTACTTGTTGCCGTTTAGCCTGCATTAAAGCTAATATGTTTGTCACTTCCATTTCCAAATTTATTTCGCTTAAAGATCTGTCAACTGAATTGAAGTGTCAAAGTACGGTTTGTCACATCAAGCCCCTTTTTATGTCTGTCAGGGGTACTTTGATATCTAGATATGAATATCTAGATATCGAAATCTAGGCTCTACAAGAACATCCACCGGAAATTTCGAGGGATTTTTTCAGCCTGACTTGACTTAGAATCGCTTAACAGAACCTTAGTTTGAGTGGGAAGCACTCCAGAGGCTAGAAAGAGACTTGAGAAAGGAAGCTACTCTGCAACAAACTGTACTGATGTATGCAATAAAATAACGGCGTGGATTGCTAAAGTTCCAAAAATCTTAACTGAAGAAGTTAAGTTTTCCGGAACTTTAAAAATAATTCGAAGTGGTCACAGAAATGTTATTTTGGGTATACGGCGAATTTAAAAATTCATATCTTAAAAACGAAGCCGCAATATTTTGTACAGAGTGTTCCAATTTGAGTATGCAATACTGAAGCCGCTAACTGATAAGGTCATTTGCAATCGAAAATATTATATTAATTTTTTTCGAAGTAAATCCGCCTAATCTTGGACACCCTGCATAAGAAAGGAGTTCTTCTGGTGGAAGTTATTGAGGATTTTAGTGGTTAACTTCATTTTATACATGATGCTACAGAGATAATGTAGGTATTCAAAAATATCTTAATTGATCGCCAACTGTAAAAATCTGTCGGATTGCAATTTGAGGAGTAATATCCATAGATATCACATAGAGGGCACACTTTGCATATACCCTGTTTAGATGGGTCAGTAAACGATGCACTTTGATGTGCCTCAAAATGCCCTTCACAATTACATCAATCAACATGCTACCCTTGCTGCCTTAGTCAGTGGAACAAATATCACACACATACACGCACACGCTAACACACAACATGCTTGAAACTCTAATGATCCCATTACTCACAATAGCCAATAAAAAAAAAGTGCTGCCCCCCGCCGTCTCCAGAGCTGCCTGTGCGGCCTTTGAATTTCAAGTTGCATTTCATTCCTGTCCTCAACCATCATCCTACCTACAAGTTTCGTGGAGCAGAGGCGCTCATACTTATATTTGAAACGTTTGTATACACCCCCATAAAACACTGCGCATTAGAAATTTAAAAAAAAAATTTAATCAATTATATCAAACTGGTTCCGGAATAATTCCAAAATAACACAAAAAAATTAAAACCAATATGAATATAAAAAAATAATTAAAAATGCCTTTTTTTTTTACTAAAGTTAACTAACACTCCATTTTAATTTACATTTATCCTTAGGATTCATTCGTGAGTCTGATTTACATTGAAATTCTTTGGCAAACTCTTCACAATTCAAAATTGCTAAAATCTCTTCCATCTGGCACTCACCTTCTAAGTAACTATGTCGTTGAATAAATGATACAAAGAATGCTTTCCTACTATTCAAATTAAGTCTCTGCAGGATCTGATCTTGTTTTCTTGCTTCATCTTCATTTTCATTTAGCCAGGTGCTGTAGTTTTCGTAAGATTGCCTTAGTTTTATTATAGCACGAATATACATATACATCGAATAGTCTTCTTCATCTTCTTCTAGCTCTTCTCGATCTTCTAAAGATTCTATTGATTTTTCTAGCTCTACTAGATCTTCTGATGATTCTATTGATTTTTCTAGCTCTTCTAGATCTTCTGAAGGTTCTATTAATTTTAGTTGTTCTTGTATACATCTTTCAATGTTATCAAATGATTCGAAGCGCAATCTAACTTCAATATCATCTATGTCTATGTCTCCTCCACTCAGACAATCACAGATGCTTTCCCAAGTATCTGCATTCCATCCAGAAAAATAATATAGAAATGGTTTGTCATGGCCACGCAAAAAAAAATTCAGAAAAGTTTGTGAAGCATAATACATGTGCTGCTCTTCATTCCTAAACGAATGGCATTTTTTAAGTGAATCTGGTGTTCCATGTCTTCCGACGTTAATAATATTTGTGAATAAATTACCCGAATTAATTTCTAGCCCATCGTATTCTCCTTCAATCTTTTGGTAATCAAAATTTGAATTGATAAATTCCAAAACCCTTTCATCTCGGATTAAGATTTGCGCAATATCTTCTGGATCATGAGCAGGTTTCTCATAGCTTCTAAAGAATCCTTTAATATCTTTGTAACATATTTACGATTGTCATGTTTAGCTTGGTTCCAATAATTCTTGTAGCTGACTGCAAGAAATATGGGAGCAAAATGTCTTTCTGTTAACATCCATCGCAAGTGACTAGCTGCATGCTGTAATGCTTGTAATGCAATATAATTAGCGACAGCTCTAGGTGACGCTTCTGCGAACACATTTAGAAATCTATCTAGATAATCAGGTAGGAAATAATCCAAATAAAAAATATCATCATCGTATAGGGGATGTCCCAGAAAGCTTTCGAAATATGTTTGATAGTCGAATGGATCCTCTCTCAATTCAGAAAAGAGTTTTCTTATTCGCCTATCGAGAGGGCCATCGGTGAGAGTATAAATTGATATTCTATTAAATTCTTCCAATAAAGTGTTCACATCGTTAATAATATCCCAAATCTTTTCTTCATTAATTTCTAATTTTCTTAAAGTTTCTTCAATAACTTTAAATTCTAGGGCGATAGGTGTCATAGCAGTGACAAAGATAATTTTTCTATTATCTAAATATTCTACCCTGCACCCAAGCAAAGTATCTAACTTGACTGCGTCAAGTATTGCCGCTGCCTTAATCCAGTTGAAATTTTCACTTGTCCAATTGACATTAAATGCAGGAAAACCACCGCAAAATTCAATAACACCATCGTCTTGTAAAAATCTCACGGGATCTGTGGGAAATGAATTGTAAAAGTCACGAGCTTTTCTAATTAATGAACAATTATTAATAGTTTCATTTTCAAATATTCTTTTAAAGAGATCAAATTCACGAAGTGGCTGGTATTCTCCTAATTGATCATAATTTTCTTCATTCATTCCTCCCCATGCATACCCAAGGAAATCTTCACACGGATCGATGTTTGGATTCATGCCTTTCTCCATTAAATCGACAAATTTTGCAAAGCTACTTTCATTATTACTTTTGTTGGCATGGTAATCCATGTTCACCTGTTTCAGTGGGGTTAAACTGAAATAAGCAATGTAAAACACAAGCGATGTAAATGTAAAAATTTAATGAGTCGAACAGTTAATAAATAAATAAAATAACTCCAAATTCCTTACATTTAAATTTAATTTTAATGAAACCAATATTAACTTAATTATAATTAAAATATTTACTCCAATAAATATTCTGAACTCTTGTGAAAATAATAATAATTTTAAGAAAATTGTCAGAATCTACTTTTGACAATTTGTTCAGTTGCCTTCTTAGGTGCAACAGTTTGGGTGAACTTGAACTGTGTAACTTCAAAGTAGAACTGTATTTCCAAATGACAAGTAATATTCCTGCTGAGCTTTCCTAATATAGATAAAACTGTGAACGTGAATTAGATAAAAATGAGATAAACTATATGTTAGAGACTTATTAAGATTGTGATTTGACTAAGTACTAGCAGTTTAGTATCAACCAATACACGATAAATAGAGCTTTAACACAGCATAAACAATTGACGAAAGGACTTTTAAGGACGTTTGTTTCATCGGTCTTGTAACCGTGCATGACAAAATGGCTAGCTTTTGAAAAATGGTGGAAACTTGACTGCAAATGGATACCATGATAATTTGTGAAGTCAAATTTCGTAAAAATTCTAAAGTTTTTAAAGTTTTTATGGTGTAAAAGATTTTATAAAAATAAAATAGAAGAGTTGTGCGTATTTTATTAAAGTAAAATAATATAGTTCCAACTTCGAACTGTAACACACAACACTTAAAACATACATTTACAAACGTATAGGTTACAAATGAAACAAGATTTTCATCAATGACGTGGGTGACATAGGTTATTAATGGAGCGACTTCCCAAAACGCAGGTTGAAGCCTTCTACAGCACCCCAAAAGAATCAAAGAAAGTTTTCATATTGCTCAGATACGTAGAGAGTGAAACGCTTATTGAGGAATTCTCCTCTGCCCTTAAGGGGTAACACCACTGTAACGGCTAAAAAAAAAGGTTTTTTCACGAATTTCTTTCTCGCGAAATTAAAGGTGTCTGAAAAAAACCTTTTAAGGGTATTATCGGGCATACATTGAACTTTATGGATAAATTTTTTGACAGCGAAGAAAAAACAAAATGGCGACTCCACAGACATCTTCCCGGGACATGTTTTGCTTGCAGGGCTCCGCGGCACGCAGTACCACTGGTGCACATTTGATTCTAGACCAAAACAAAAAAAATCATTAATCTAGTTGCTTATAGCTAGAGAATGCCGTACGGATTTTTAAAAATACTAATTTTTGTAGATTTGGCGCACGTTTGAAAAAAAAGTTTGATTTTTGACGAAAAAAACGACAGGTTTTTTGTAAATAAAAAATCAACAAATAAAGTTATTGAAAATCCCGTACGGCTTTCTCTAGATAATGTTAATGTTCACATCTGGTCAAAATTTCAAGTCGAAAATATGAAAATTGTTCGAGTTATGCTGCGTGCCATTTTGAAAAACCGTGTTTGGAGAAAAACGCGTTTAAAGTTTTGAGAATAGTTTTTTATTGGAAAAAATAAAAAAAATTAAGGTAAAAAATAAAAGTTTTCCGATAAACAAGTTAAAGTTGCAAATGTCAAAAAGGTCAGCTTTAGAAGAAAGCTGGCGATAAAGCTGGCTGAAAAGCTCCAATTGTGTTTCAGGATTCAGGTAGTCGTTTCGGAGCAAGTTTGACGCGCTTGGTGGCGACCTCCATTTTCAAAGAAAAAAAGTTTTTCTGGCACGGGACCAATCTATAAAAACTTTGTTAGACTCAGACTGGCTTACATTCAGAATTGATTTAAATCGAAAACTCAACCTCATACACATTCAATCCGTAGAATTAACGAGGAAATACTCTAAACTCAACTAAAGAAATTCTGTCACTCTAAACATTACATAATACCACAAATATCACAACATCTCATCCATGACCAAAAAGCAGCTTGGAATTTGAAAAAGAACTTTCCACAAACACCTCAACAGGATCAATAGTGAATATCAGGAATTTAATTCTAGAATTCATTGCCTCAGCAAAATAATAAAGGATAGGATAAAAATTGAGCTCAATAACATCGTTAAGCAAAGATTAAACAGAATTGTCTAATCCCCTCAAGCTTTCAAGGAAATTGACAAAATTTCAGGTAGGAAATACCTTGTTGGTTGGGACATCTCCAAAGACACCCTCATCTGATACATGATATACACCTGAACGGACTAGTACATGAAGGTATTAACAATTTCACCTCCCCCTTAACATCATTTTCATCCTCTAATACTGCCTCAAATTCTAATGATCAACACAAATTTACTACTGTCTACAAAATTTGACTTCTCAGAAATAACATCAATAACAAAAAATCCTCCTTAATACCAACTTCATTATTTGTAAATGCCCCGAAGTCCCTTGATCAAGCATTGTCACCTTTGCTCAACCATTGCATCAACAATGTGGCCACTTTCCCTCATGCTGGAAAGAGGCAAAATTCATCTCAATTGGTAAGAAGGGGAACTCCAACGAAATCACTGATTTCAGCTCAATCTCCATGTTGTACAACTTAGAAAAATTGTTCGAAAGGGTTCTGGTGGAAAAACTAGAAAATACATGTGAGGATAGGAATATCATCCCTAATAGCCAATTCAGTTTTAAAAGAGGCCACTCCACTGAACAGGCCATGTTGCTTCTATCCAATAAAGCCACTCACAATCTAAGGAGCAAGACGTCTACGGTAGGCTTGAATTTTGATTTCGAAAAATCCCTTGACTCCGTGTGGCACAAAAGACTTACTTACAAAATGTTACGACATAATATCCCCAACTGACTGGTAAGATTCCTCAATAGTATCCTCTCAGACAGAAAAACTGCAATACACATAAGAACTGAGCCCACCGGACCCATCCCTGTGCACTCAATAGTTCCTTAAGGCTCAATACTAGAACCTCAACTTTTCAATCTCTTTCTTCACGACTTCCCGTTTAGGGATCCCATGAGCAAAAAGCCAGGTGCAATATTGTATGCTGATGACGCAATTCTACAAGTCAGTGATAAAAAGCCCCATGACGCCCTAGACAAGCTTAAATATACATATAATTCCCACGTTCCTCAACTAAATATTACAATAGTTGGGGACTTAAACTCTATAGCGAAAAAAGTGGCCTGCGTTGCTTTCGGAACGCCAGTGGAAAGGGACACCATTTAGCAGTCAGAGAAAGTAAGTCCCTTAATCTAAAAATTAATAACATCAAGTCGGAATTATTTTATCTAGGTATAAAACTTCAAAATAAATTCCGGATTAACCCACATGCCAAAAAAATTCTGAAAAAAAGCCAAAGTGGCCACGGTCATACTTAAATCAATCTTAAACTCTAAAAGACTTACTAAAAGCACGCAGCTTCTGATATATAAAACTGTCATCAGACCAGCTATCACCTATGGCTTTACATCATGGTCTTCCATTTCCCCCTTTGTAGCAAAGCAGCTTAATTTATTTGAAACGATACCTCTCAGATATTACGCAAACAAATACAGAAGTCCTAACAAAAACTCGTTCTCAAACGCAGTTATCCATACTGAATCAGGTGTCATCCCCTTACTCAGTATTTGATAAAACTAGGAACGATTAAAAAACCACCAAAATTCAATAATTAAATAAATTCATAACTCAACCATAATGAATCACACTACTCGATAGTTACTATCTGTCACCAATTAAAATGACATGAAAAATACTTGCTGCAACTACAGCTATACGGTAAACCAATTCCTCATAACTTTCTATAAGAGGGCTTCGGCCTACAATTACAGAGGCTAATATTATTATTGTCCCTCAATTATTCACGTCTGCGACTACTACCACAGACAAACTAACAGCATACAAAAACTGGACACTTAGAAGGAAAAACATGCAACGCTTTTCTCGAATATACATAAAATCGACGGTGCCTCGACAATGCTCGACTTGCATCTGATGACGTAACCAAAGGGTAAGCGAGCAATGCCTCGCTCCAATATAAAATCAACATTGCCTCGAGCCGACGTAGGGAAGACTACATTTTTTTCTTAGAAATTTACTCGAAATTTCTTCTTTGGACTTTGTATACATTGGTCAAGACCGACAATAATGCCTCCCTAAAATATAAAATCAACGATGCCTCGAGCTGATGTAAGAAAGACTAAATTTTTTCCTAGAGATTTATTGGAAATTTTTTCTAAGAATTTATAAATTTCTAAGTAAAAATTATGGCGTTCCCTAAATCGGGTCGAGGCAATGTTGATTTTATTGGAGCGAAACATTGCTGGGTTACCCCTTGGTTATGTCTCAGGTTCAAGTGGAGGCATCGCCGAAGCATCGTCGAATTTATATTCGAGAAAAACGTTGCATATTTTGCATATTTTTGTTCTACGTGTCCAGTTTTGGGATGTTATTATAGTTTGTCTATGCTACTACACTGAGCATTGGTCTTCTGCATCCTTGCGATTAGAATTATTTTCCCATAACTTGTTTAGTTTTCTCACCATTATAAAAAAAACTTGAATTTCGAAATAATTTCGTTCAAGTACGGGCGAGGTATGGCGCAAGACATCTTTTGCTATACACTCTGGGAATACTTGAGCTTAGGCTAATAATAATGGATTTAGGATTAGGAATATTTTCTATGTGCACGGCACAGTTTTCTAATATGGCTAGTTTATGAGATTTTTGAAAATCAAACAAAATAATTGTTCAAAGCGAAAAGCATTTTGGAAGTTATATCGTTAATGTTTTTGTAATCTTATATACTTTTTTGAAAGCACGTTATTATAAATGAAGTCAGTAGTAATACGAATAAAACTAGACCAAAATGGCGGTTCAGGAAAAAAAACGAACTTAATTATACCCAAAAAAGCACTGCAAGGACCACATTTTCAAAAAAATCTAAAATCCTCTGTAGTTTTGAAAATAACATAAATTCGAAAAAAATTAATATGACATTTTCGATTGCAAATCACCTCATGAAAAGAGGCTGCACCATAACGCCGTCACAACGATTCGCAGCTACTTTCCGTTTTGACACAAATAGCTGCACGAGATTCTGCACTTCTTACATTAGTTATTTTTGTACTGTGGTCCCATAAGACCTACGGCATATCCTGTCGCTCCAACTCTTTGGTCGCAGTATTCTATACTCAAACTGGAACATCCTGTACATATAGATAGACAAGGCTTCTGGCTTCAAAATAAAAATACAAAAGAAAAAGTGCTACAGGTCCCCAGTAAAAAAAAAAAAAAACTATATATTCCCCTCAGTGTAGTGCTCCCATACAGGTTACTTTGGGTATACGATGACTTTAATGCGGGCCTTACACGGTAAGTAATAATGTCAATACTTTCGAAAGTCTTCTTTCATTACTCTACCATTATGTCTAAACCTTACACTATCATTAAAAATGAAAGTATTTGTTTCATGGAGCGAGTAGTTTATTTAACGTGCGAAAAGTTAGCACCGCAACTTCGCCTGATTTAGTTTGAGCTATCTCATAATAGTCATAATTTGTCGTTAATTTGTCGTGAATAGCATAAATTTGTTGTGTCGTTTTTTCTAAAGGAAACTGGATGTGGTGCTAAGTTGACGTCAAGCTAGCACTAAATCCAGTTTCTTTTAGAAAAAAGGAGACCACAAATTTATGATTTGCACGACAAATTAACGATAAATTCCAAGATGTAAAATTCTCCAATCTTCTTATTTATTATTATCTTTAAAAATTATTTATACGCGCCGCAGACAGAAAAAGCGATCCTAAAGAAGGGCAGCACTTGGTGGACCCGAAACGTCGAGCAATGAAATAGAAAATCAAAAACTTTTCAACAAAACGATCGGTGTATTCCTCAAAATAACCTTTAAAAGAAAATCCGTCATTTAAGTAGCCCGATCAAAAATATAAGGCCAGCTGTAAATTCATCAATAAGAGAGATGTGTGCTGACAAAAGCTTAGACCAGAAATATCAGTACCATTAATGGATCAGTACCAACAAGATCAGCATCTCATTCACCCAATACTAAACAAATAAAATAAATAAATAAAAATCAGGCTTAGCGTCAACATAGATAAATAAGGACGTTCGAAATATCACAACTGACTAACTATAAAATTAACTAAAAACTTTAAAAATTAAATATTAAAGAATCCCACTCCATCAAGGAAGAAGACCATAACTAATATTGCACAGACTGAATACTGCACTGCCGCAGAGCCTTAAAATTACAACCACGAACTTCCAATAGAACATGAACGGGGGGGGGGGGCACAATAGAAACGTGCAACTAGGACCAATTAAAGTACTCAATAACTCGATCCTTGAATATACTATGTTGAATATACCCATGGTAGCAGATTTTCTAATCTCCATGGGAAGAGAATTCCACATGCTCGCACCTTGCGAGAAGACACTTCTATCACCAAACTGATTCCGCATTCGACGAAGAATGATCCTTGATCTGTCCTTTGGACCCCATTCCAATTTTCCTCCAATGTAAGAAGCAACCTACCAAGTCTCGCACGAAAGCACGAAAGATAAAACACAGGGTTCTGAATTCAAGGAACTTGGAAAGTGAGTAGCAGAGAAATTCTTCAGTTAGAGCCGATATATGTGTAAAAATATCTCACAGAGGCGTTAAGAGCCTGAGACAATTTCGAAAGTTCATTCGCAGGAAGGAGATAAACGGCAACATCTGCAAAAAGAAAATGAGGAAGAATCAGGGCTCGGACAAGTCCGGCTCGAATCGCTTCAGCGATAAAAACTGATACAGAATATAGCGACCGCAGATCAAAATAGACCCGAGAGCAAATACGATTAACCTGAGAACCCCAAGATTCTTCACTGAGTTAGAGGAAAACGATATGTGTTTACCAAGAAGAGAAATAAGAAGGAGAGTAGCTGATTGAACAGTGTTAGACCGTCTTGAATATATAATGGCTTGTGTCTTGTCAGGGTTCAGATTGAGCCCATTTACATTACACCAGTCACAAACTCTGGACAAGATAACATTAATATCAGAAGTCAAAGACGCAACGCTGTCCCTTGGGGCCCCAGCATAAATTTGTATGTCGTCCGCATAGAGATGAAAGTGAGCACCATATAATTCCAATGTGATGTCGTTGATAAACAGTGTGAATAAAAGAGCGGCTAACACCGCTCCCTGCTTAGAGGAAGACATTCTCCCATTGGACACGCACAATCTACGTCCTTTCACTCAAATAACAAGAGATCAAATTACATGCAGAAGCAAATTTGACTCCGAAATTTATTAACCAGGGCCCGGATTCACCAACTCGGAGAGTTGTGGAGTTGTAAAAATGAGACAAGATGACAAAGCTCTCGGCTGTTTTAGTTGTGATTACGTAACAAGAATATTTCTCACTGAGAGTATTGTTTGCTTTTGTTGTGTTTTGTGAAGGTACCCGCTAAAAATTTTAAATCACGCGAAAATGGTCAATTTGGTCGTCTTCCTGTACAGAAAGAAGCTATAAAAGTTTTACAAATGCGCGTTAGAGCTTGTATGAAATCGCATCTACATTTGGTCTCCTAATTAGATATTGTAATTAGTTTTTGAGTATGATAAATGGCCTTGGAGATAACTGCAAAAGAAGTGAATCAGTCCATCTTATGATAAAAAAATGGCCGATTTTTGGTACAAAAATGGACATATTTTCAACTCATCATTATGAAGAACTGATAAGTCGTGGAAATTCACTTTCCATGGGAAAATTGTTCACAACAGATTACTAAGGGATGATGAAATACAGAACGGAAGAAATATTTGCAAAATATAGGAACTGGGGTGTATATGACCCAAGAGCACAAAATCCGTTTTTCGGCGGTAAAAAGTCAGTTGTGAAGTTAAAATTATGGAAAAAATAACTAAACCACTCGATTACCGGATTCTCCCTCTTCAATTTGATACCAAACATGACGTATTTTGGACAGCCCCCAATGAGGGGTAGTACGACCCCCATCCCCAAAACCCCCAACACCAAAAATTTTTCATCCTCACCCTCTCACACAGAGTTAGCCGTCCTTCAATATTACGTCACTTCTCACATTTTTCCTAACTCTCCGACCCCAAGTATGTTAGAGAATAGCCAATTGAGAGTTAAGTATAGTTCACACAAAAGCGAAGTTACTGTCCCAAGTAGCCTCGTTTTCATTCCCTCTGCTCCTCTTGACATACCCACCAGTTTACTTGCGCCAGTACGGAAACGAGTTCCACTCAATCTACTTTTTAGCGAAGTGGAGCCTGGGAAATAATCAAATTGAGTACATTTTCTGCAACTGGTACATTTTTTGATTTAAGTAGTCTTTAATAATATCAGCTGGTGTGGAACTTGTAAAATGTCAACACATTTGTTTTTGCGCTTTTATACGAATGCAGTGCTTTTTATTTTTCAGTAAGAAATTTCGTAAATTTAAAAGATAATTACGTAAGCAAAAATATTATTCCTCAGCAATCAATATGCCAGGAACGTACTTCCACTTTTTTCTTAGAATTTTTCCTCCGTAATTGCCCTTAATTACATTGCTGCACAATTAATGACCTTTTCAATATGTAACTTTTCACTTGAAACCATTTTCTCTCAAAGATAAATATTTCACATTACACAAGTTCCACGCCAGATGATATTATAAATGACTACACACATCAAAACGTGTACCGATTGCAGAAAATACACTCAATTTGACTATTTCTCAGGTTCCACTTCGCTAAAAAGTTGAAGTGAGTGGAATTCGTTTTCGTACTGGCGCAAGTAAACTGATGGGTATCTCAAGAGGAGATGAGGACTGAAAACGAGGCTACTTGGGACAGTAACTTCGCTTGTGTGAACTATACTTTAGGGAGTTTTAATCGGGGAAAACGAAAATTCTCATATCCCAAACTCTCCGAGTTTCAGAATCTGGCCCCAGGAGTAGATGTGCAACAGCCTCAAATGCCTTTTTAAAATCAAGGAGAATGTGAGTGACATCATTCCGTGCGTCGCAGAGCGAAAGGATATCAGAGACCACTGATGTGAGAGCAGAGCAAGTGGAGTGCTTGTGTCTGCTGAAGCCAGACTGAAATTTCGAGATGGAATCATTCAAAATATATAATTTGGTTAGCTATTAGTGATTCAATCAAACGCCTTCGAGATCGAAGGTAACACAGTGATGGGCCTCCAATCACCTACCGTAATTGGAGAGGAAATCTTTTGAATTGGAGTGATGGGGAAGTATGAGCATGTGAAGAACTTGATAAACAATTGGGTAATCACTGGCAATACTTGCGGCAAAATAATTTTTATGAATTTCCACTCCTCCTACCTGTGTATCCCCAAAGTAAAAAAATTATTCTTCCGAACAAAATCACCTTTCATTTAAGACCCATTAATCAATTTCAATAAAACCTCTATTCGAAAATTTCATAAAAACATAGCATAAAATGCTCTGACATGACGATTGCACGCGCAAATGTTTTTTTAACAGATGTTTTATTGAAAAACTTGATTTCGTACGTTAACCACTATATCACATTCATACATTTCTACATATATGTATAATGTGCTCAGTTTAGGGGACAACACCAAAATAAGTCGGCAAAACCAAAATTGTCTCGACAAAAATCTACTAAACCGTCGGCTTTAAGTTTTTACGCAATTCACTGACGTCGTCACATTAAATTGACTTTTTCATCACATATAAAAGCAAGAAGTGTACACGCATAGTGTAATGAAATAAATTCCAGTAATTTGTAGCACAATATCTGTACCTCTGCACTCTCTTGCACCATTAATTCCTGGGATGGTCATAAAAACAAATTTTTAACCGAGCAACTAAAATAAAAATCCTAAACAAATATCAATAATATTCCACTATCTTGCCTTATCGGAGCAATCATTAGTTAAACCGAAAGGATAAATTTTCTAAACTCAGCAATTCGAGAATCCATTAAGCTACAGCAGCAATAACAATATCAACGCAAATACCCCGTAACAAAATTCATTCAAGCCATTGAAATCATATCCAGTAAAACTTGAAATTTTTATTTCACCACAGAAACAATTTCTGCCATAACCCTGCCACAACAAAAATAAACGAAGCAATAATAATGGAACTCACACCAATTATATGGAAATTTCAAAGAGACCGATAAAAAACTTGTGGACCTTGAAATCTGTGCGACTTTCAAGAACGAAATAATACAAATTCGTCGGAGAGTTTTTACGTTTTGCCTGAAGATGGCAGCAGCAGCAACTTGATGATTATCATATCGCACACGATCACTGCGCACTGCGCACTCACTTATATTTTTTAGTACATTCAAGATTCAACAGAGAAATCGACAGAGCAAGACCAACACTGGCGGGGGGAAACAGCTGCGAAAAAAGAAGACGACACAGAATAGACGACACACACAATTCATATCACTTGGGGTCACAATAAGTCACTTCGTCTTTAAGAAAACTTTGAAAATAAGTCAGGCATTAACACGTAACAAAATTATCAGGGAAAAAAATATGAAAAATCCGCGTAGACGACACGAAAGCAAAAACATATTAAAAAAACGAAAAATAGCAGGCACAAGCTGGGCTATTTTTACTTTACACAAGGTGAATTATTACATCTTTTTGGTGGCGGTGGTGTTACGACTTACGAGAATGTCACGACTCTGGCTGGAGGAGTGATATATTATTACCGCTACGTGCCTGCAACGATGCGCGATCAATTGAGGAATGTGTGTTGTTGCACTCCAAAGAACAAAAGGCAGGTAAATATGTGATTAATGGCAACCTGCACTGCACAATAAACATATTCTGTTTCCGGTCTACGAATTCTTGTTTTGGCATTTTTTTAATACTTAATCTCGTTTGGCTAACAGAAGAGTGCTACCTACGTTTCAAATCGGATCAACGAATAATTTAGAACACTAGCAGAGTCAAGGGCATTTTTTTTTTTTATAACTGTAATTTGTAATCTGCATCATACTGCTGTCGTATATTTGTACCTATACACCAACACTACTGACCTCCTCTATTGTAATCCTCTCAAAGTATCCCTTTGTCTCTCTGCAGTAAGCGATAATTAATAAATCGAACTCGAAACGAAATTAACCGGAACTTCCCGCAAACGTGTACCACTTTTTACAGATGTTCGAAACAAACTGATTTCGCTTTCCAGTCTGTTTTAAGTTAAAGGCCCCGAGAGCATGCAGCTTACTCAGCAATATATGGAATCTCGCTATTCTGTGTTAACTTTGTTGAGAAAGCGGCCTTCCTTCCAGCAGCTAAAATCATGAGAATAATTTGCTTTCCATTGAAAAACAAAGCTTAATGAAACAACAACATATGTTAGAGATTTTGATGACGTCATTGGAATTACCCCACATTTACTCCGATAGTTAGAGAGAAAGCTTGCTAAGCTTTTTTTGTAGATGAGACACATTGGTTTGGTTGGATGGTACTATACTAGCAAATTACGCCGTTGGGACCGCAACTGATGGTTAGGAAGGTAAGGTAAGTAATTGAGAGAAGAGGAAGAATCAACATGGTTTATTCTCTAAGCTTTATTCAATAATGAATGTAGGTATATGTACTAGCTCTCTACCTGTATTTACCTTCTGTGTATCACAATTACTATGCCATGTACCACGTGCTGATTTGTATGTAAATAGCTCTTGGTGCGCGTATAGCTTTCAAACTGATTGTTTTTGTTTGTACTATTTCGGGTTGCATTTCAATATTTTTACAAAAATAAATAACACAGCCGGTCGTCACAACTGGTTCATATCATTACCTGCCTGCTGCCACCCATGATCACCATCAACTGAAACATTCAATTTGATGTTATTCGAAGATTTCATCATGGCGCACCCATCAACTCCCGCCCACAAATAGAATTGACGGACGGGTGGCTATGATTCTTCTTAAATGCTCTAATTGAATCCTATAATTTTATGCGTATGTATAGTGAACTAGCGAGGGAGATATAATTCATATTACCTAGCTGTGACATCTCATCCCAATGACACTTTACTTCAGTTATTATCCTATTGTCAGTCAAATGCCTCAACTAAAACTAGAGTTGCGATAGTAAGACTTGAACCCAAGGCCATTAGAAAAATGAGCAGATATGAATTTTTTGTGTATTTTTGATTTTGTTTAGTTTATTTGAACAATTCAATGACGGGTGGAAAATCCTTTTTGTTTTTTTACTATCTGAACCAGTTTAACACAAGCTCGCTGTAGTGATAGATAAACGGTCAACAATAACTGTGTTCTTTTGTGTACCTTGTTCTAGAACTCCCATATACTGGAGGGAACAAATTGTTCTGTAGATTGAAGCGAACTATTTGTACTGTCGCTTCATTTATAAATCTTCTATGAAAATGTATGAGGCGTTCTTTTGTTTATCTTTTGTGCTGCCCTGTTCTGCGGATACAAAAGAACACCCCAAGACAATTTTTTTTATACAGGGTGTCCCACGTAATGTGTTCCCTGGGCATTTTTCTCAAAAATGTGCGGAGATATCGAAAAAGTCCTAATAATAAAAGTTACACATCTTTAGTCCTCTGGCACATCGCCAAAGTGCTTGAAAACGGACTTGGAAAGGATATATTTAAAAAATATCCTTTTCGTCCTCATTAAGGATACAATTAGATTACATTTTTTAATTCCGCGAATAAAACTAATACGAAAGTGTTATATTGAAAATTCCAGTTTAACCCTTTATTATCGAGATATAAGGCCTCAAATTGTATTCTATGCACCGTGTTCCTTTGCCATTTTTCTCGAAAATGCACACAGATATCATCGAAGTGCTAGTACCAAGCTACCCATCATAAGCCGGGCTATCTTTTGATATGGTCAACATTTAAAAACAAAAGCCACACGAAAAACGGATATTTTCGGTTTGGTCCTTTTCGTCCTTTCTGAGGATGCATTTTTGATTGAATAACTGCAAGTCAAATTAGAAAAAAATTCTTCAATGTAGCCAAAAAGCATCCTCAGAAAGGACGAAAAGGACCAAACCGAAGATATCCTTTTTTCGTGTGGCTTTTATGTTTAAATGTTGACTATACCAAAAGATAGCTCGGCTTATGATGGGTACCTTTTGGTACTAGCACTTCGATGATAGCTGTGTGCATTTTCGAGAAAAATGGCAAAGGAACACGGTGCATAGAATACTATTTGAGGCCTTATATCTCGATAATAAAGGGTTAAACTGGAATTTTCAATATTACACTTTCGTATTAGTTTTATTCGGGGAATTCAAAAAGTAATCTAAATATATCCTTAATGATGACGAAAAGGACATTTTTTTAATATATCCTTTTTCAAGTCCTTTTTCAAGGACTTTGGCTATGCCAGAGGATACCTTGACTAAAGATGTCTAACTTTTATTATTAGGACTTTTTCGATATCTCCGCACATTTTCGAGAAAAAATGCCCAGGGAACACGTTACGTGGGACACCCTGTACTATACTGTGAATATCAACATAGATATTTCTAAAAAATACAAACCCCTCCAAAAATAAGCAATTTTTAATAATTTTAATTAAATATGACAAAGTTTAAAATTTTCACTTAGGTGATATTAAAAAGATGTATTTTCTTCATATAAAAATAAAACGGAAGCCATATATCTGCAATTTAAAAAATTGGCTTAACCGACATTTTCCTTTTTATCTGCAATGGACAGATGAAAAAATGGCGGCTTGTACTTAAATGAACAAATTACCATTATAAAACTTCAAGTAGTTTTATATGAACTGAATGACCCTTATAAAACTTCTAGAAATATTATATAAACTAAAGGCACTACCATGCTTCGAAAATGGTCCTTATATACACTTTAATCATCATATGTAACCTTTGGTAATGTTATATATCATAATTATAGTCACAAAAAACAGACGTTACTGTTCTTATATACCCTTTGGTTATATTATGTTATATAAATAGAAACAGTTTTATAATGGCTCCATTCGACACTAAAAGTAATTTGTTTTTATAACGATCACCGTAGTTACTAAAGGGCAACCAACAATTTTACGATATTTTATAGTGGGTTACATATACATATGTATTACTGAAAGTTCCCAATTTTTATTAAAGTCACTAAATTACTGAATGTTGTCGTGTTATATAAGTGTAACCACGGATACCACAATAAACACTTATTACCAATAAGTTATATAACGTGGTGACGAAAACTGTTATAAAACTTTCTTATATACCTTCTAGTAATGGTTACTCTAAGTTTCATAGACCGGTGATAGAAACAATTTCATCACGAACTTATAAAACCTTAAGTAACTTACTTCCACGATAGCCATTAGTAAACTTAAAAAACTCTAATATAACTACGTTACCAATTGGTAATATTATAAAACTCTTATATAACCACCGTAATTCTTATATAACCGGGTAACCATTATATACCCCTTATAAAACTACCCATCACCTTCAGTCACCCAAAATTGGAAAAATTGTTACTTGACACAGCTAATACATGCTTTTCATCAATTAGTCAGTGTTAGTATTAGTATGTTAAACTAAACATTAACCAAACATCGGATGAAATTACATGTAATGCAACATAGAACAAAGAAATTAAACAAAAATTAAAATGGTTAGAACAAAAAAGATTAAATATGCTTAGAAACGGCAACAACAAAAGGGTGAGCCATATTATTTACCGTAGTGCACATGCGATTAATAGGTTCGTACATGCTAAAGTTAGACTTTTGAGGAGTTAACATACAAAAGACCAGAGATAACCTTCTCAAATTGTGTCCACTATCACGGAAAGAGATTTTGCTAAGTAGCAGGGAAGAAGCAATATTAACGTTTAAGAGTTGATGCACAAAAGTTACATCGGTGATCATGCGACGTTTTTTAAGCGAGTTCATATTCAAAAATTTCAAGCGATTCTCTTAAGGTAGAAGAATCAGTGAATTATTCCAGTATAGGTACCTAAGAGCAAGCGCAGGAAGTTCCGCTGAACGGACTCGATATGGTCTATGTGTGTACCGAAAAATGGAGACCAGACCTGGCTATCGTATTTAAGGAGAAGTCTCATAAAGCAAGCGTACAAACGCAATTTTTGATAAAGCCCTGCATAGAGCTACTCCTTGATACCATGTAGTTTCTGTGGAAGATAAAATTTAATCTATGGTCACATTTGACACCCAAGTCACAGACAGATCCCATACGACGAATCCAGGAATCCGAGAGCCCATAATCATAAGTGATTTGTTTCGAATTCCTCTGGAAAGTCATAACCTCACATTTGACAATTTTGAATACCAAATTATTGCTTTTGCACAAATTGTAAATTTTTTTTTGATCAAAATCATTAACAGATTTAATCTGATAGAAAACTTAATATCGTCAGCATAAATCAAGTCCTTACAGTACCTCACAACAGAGACAATGTCATCAATAGACAAAATAAGAACAACGGGTCAAAGTGATTCTCTTGAAGTATACCAGACAAGGCCTTTAAGGCTCTAGAGTTGGAATGGCGAAAAAAGATTTGGTACGTCCTGTTATCTAAATAAGAGTATCACGGAGTTAGATAACTTGTCGAAGGCTTTACTAAAGTCTGTATAAATACAATCTGTCTGGTAGCCTTTTGCCAATCCGCAAATGGTATCCGAGACAAATTCCAACAAATTAGTGGTTGTAAACCTGCCCAAAATAAACCAATGTTGGTTTGACGAGAGCAAATTCTTACGGGAAGTTGATAGTGGACAGTAAATGATAGATTCGAATAATTTGGGCATGCAAGATAATTTTGCAATAGGCCTATAGTAAGAAATTTAATTTTACTACCTTTTTTGTGGGTAGGTATCATAAAAGAATGTTTCCATAGTTGCTGGAAACAACCACTATCAAACAATTTTTGGAAAATAAATCCAAGCGGACTTGCCAGGGATAGGCAACAGGACTGAAAAAGGCTGGAGGGATCCCATCAGGACCAGTTGTGAAATCAATTGGAAGCCCATTAATATGATAGATTAGATATATCCTCTTGTGAAATTGAAGGGATAGTGAATGAAATGTTAAGAGAGTCGTTCATATGATTTAAGTTGCTATTTTGAGGCAAAGAGATTGTCAAAAAAGAAGCACTAGCAGAATCCTTGTACCTCATAGTATTGGAGTAGTAGTCCATTTTTATATTCATATTAATAAACTTAAAAAATATGCGTGGATCATGGTTGACTGTGTTACCCAAAGTGATCTAATGCCTTTTATATACGATGTTTGCTACTTAAATTTTGTGGATGATAAAGAAAACTTGAGAATTTTTTTCTTTTAAAGTTTTCTTTTCCTTCTTTTATGCTCTACAGACTTTTACATACATTTCAAGCAATTCTAAAGGCATGGAGCCCACCATTCCACATTCCATTTTTCCGTATGCTTCGACTATTCGTGAATTTTATATTTTATGAAATAGAATTATTTACATTTTAAAAACAATTAAAAAATATGTTTTTATTTAAAATGCACCAAAACGGATAAAATAAGCTATATTTGATCTTAACACGTCAATGTCTCGATCATGAAAGAGGAATGTACAAATTGCGAAACACAAATTTTATTAACCTAAATTACATAAAAGTGACAGAGACCTTAATGCTCTTTACCCTAATTTATACCTAAAGTTGTCCTTATTAATTAAAATATCTTTTGGGTTAATCCTTGCTGATCTATTCTACGAGAAAACTGGCCTTATAAAAAAAAACTCGTAATACCTGACTTAGACTAAAGGTTAAACGAAAGTTAATCTTAGTTCGATCCTAGAATTTAACAAGTAAAAAAGTTAGAATTGGTCTAACAAAAGGAGGGTCCCTACTTGTCATTGTCGATTTCGTCCAAATTGACAGTGTATGTAGGATTTGACCAAGGTATTCCCATTACGAACCATGTTCTCCTATTAGGTGACGTAATATTGTGAAATTTATAGGAAAGTACAGCACAGAAAACACAATACTCTCTCTCCTCTCTCTGTCATTCCTATAAAAATATATATACATATTAGTTACAGAATTACGTCACAAGCTATCAGCTGCAATGTGTCAAAATTTTAATGGGAATACTTGTCTTTTACATATATACCTTAGGATTTGACTAGAAATGAAAGTGACACAAGTGAGAGCTCCAGATGGTCGATCCAAACTGAAATAATGCATAATGTTTGGGGAGCCCGGGGTTAAAACTAACACTTTTTAGAAAAATATATGATATTTAAATTACTATATTCTGGGTATATTCACAAAATTTTTTTTTACAATTATCTATAATCTGTTATCTTTCATCTACAAAAAGCCGGAAGTCATTATCCCAATGAGTTTAGGAGCATTATCCAAAAGGTTACGAGGTTCACTAAATTACTTTCAACTTACATTAATTAGCTGCATAGATATGTAGGTGTGCTATTGAAAAGCCACCACGCCTTATCTCGACCAAATTCCAAACGATTTTCAAAATTCTGATTGCTAAATTCTTTGTGATTTTTTCTGAACTTTCGACCTTTGAGGCTGTTACGAAATTCGGAAGGCAGCTGGTTACAGAGTAGTAAGGCAACGCACAACCATATATTAATATAAAAAAATTAAAAAAGATATTTGCCGTAGGGGTGGGGGTATTTATTTTACATATATTCCACCATCTGTGTAGAATATTGGTACAAAAACTTCATCAAAATCGGATGTCAAATTCAATGCCAAATATACCAATACGAAATAATTTCTCATTTCCCGAATTCGGGTGTTCTGAAGGAGGTGGGGTAAATATTATCCAATTTGTGAAATTTCTTTTGCTAATTATTTTATGATTTTATTTTTTTTTCTTAGTACATTTTTCCTCCCTTTCCTATTAATTTGTGAAATTTAATTTTCAAGGACCAAAATTTCTGCCTGAAAAATTCATTTCGTAATGTTGTTCTGCGACTTATCGATAAATCCAATTTTAGATTTTTTTATTGATGCGTTTTTACCTAGAGATTATCCGTACCAAACTTAGGTAGATCTGATGTCATTTGCCTATTTAAAAAAAATTAAATCTATAAAAATTTTGTTTGCCCACTTTTCGCTCTCTGCCCTACATTATGCATTATTTCGGTTTCGCTTGACCATCTGCAGCTCCCACTTGCGTCTCTATGATTTCTAGTCAAACCCTACATATACTGTGAATTTGGACGAAATCGATGATGATGAGTAAGGACCCTCTTGGGTAATTTCATGGTCACCCATCTGTGAGTTTGATTTTTGATGTGGTTTTTTGCATATATTTCTAGAACGGTTCCTCGGATAGTAAAAATGATTATAACCAATTTTATAGGATTTTATATTCTGAAGAACTTTTCAGTACAATAAAAACATCTAGGACTGATTGTTTTTATAGTATCCGTAAAATCCACTTTCTATATGGGAACAATGGGAACACCAAGAAGGGGTTGCCCGATTTAGTCAATTTTTGGAGCTTCATTTACTCTTACTATGAAAACACTGTATATGAAATGTTAGCCATCTACGTGGATGCGCTCTCAGGCAATGTTCAAATATATAGTGAAAAACGAAATTTTTGTATGGTAACCCTACGAAGAGTTAACCGATTTGCTCCATTTTCGAACATAAATTTACTTTTTTTCTAAAAAGCCCGTGTGCGAAATTTCAGCTCTCTATGTTAACGCGTTCTCGCGTTATCGTGAGGATGGACAAACGGACAGACAGACGGACAGACAGACGGCCAGACAGACGGACGGACCAACGGACGGACAGTTGGACATGCAAAAATCAAAATAACTTTTAATATTATGCGTGGGTGTCCAACCCATTTTGCTCTACTAGCACTATTTCTGTGCGTTACAAACGAAAGGACAAACTTAGTATATCCTGTAGATTTCATCTGGGGTATAAAAAAATGACTAATGCTAACTTTAAAAATTTAGACTTATTTTAAGCTACATCAAATTGATCGTAAATGCGTGTAAAGGTTGCCTGTCTTTTGAAATATATTTTTATCTCTAATAAATAATAAATAAATAAATAAATAATTCTTTATTAAAAGAGCACAAGTGAGATCAAGCTCATTAATTTGCGCCTACTCCAAGATAAAATCAATACAAAAAGAAAATTGTGAGTCAAGAAGAGTTAAGAATTAATTGTGTGATTTATGCTGGCTTATTATTATAGGTAAGTTCTCAAAACTCTATTTATATGATCTACTCGCCCTTTTATAGTTCTGTGATGTAATCCCATTTCCCATCACAAGACAAATACGCATTCCAAATTCAGTCCAAAATGTTTGCAATGCTTTTAGCTCAATATTGCTCTGTTGGCGATGTTTTGCTGTACGATGCTGGTGAACATGTCTGTGGTGAAGTTGGTGATTTTGATACATAACAGATGAACCCGTCTCAGATATGTGAATTAGTTAAAAAATTGTTTATAATTTAATATAATTCTGCGCTTCATTTTGAGTTTTAATTAGGAACAATTTTGAAGAGAAAAGCGGAATCGGAATATAGGAACTTGGGTTTCATTACATTGAGTTGCTTTGTGTCTACATTAATTATTATTATTGGTTTGGTTTCAGACTACTATGGAATTTTAATTCACACTAAATGTCAAACTCAAGTAAATAATTTTATTTTATATTACGTTTTTTTTTTATTTTATGTCGATCAGGACAGTAAATATTGTTAAAAAATATGTTTACCATTAACACCAGCTGTTTTTTTTTAAAACCTTTTTAAATAATTTTGTTAAGAAAAGTATAAAAATTTTGTTACGGTTAGGAAGATAAAAAAGCAAGCTTAATGGCTGATTTACATTACTCGAACATTGCTAGAAAAGAGAGTAAGTAGTTTCCCCTTATCTGAAGATACTTTAGAAAGATAAGGACAAAAGATAATCCAGCAAAATTTTACTGAGTTAAATGTCAAATTCAGAAGTATATTTTATGGCAGTAAATTTTGCTATTATGGCAGCAAACTCATACATATAACTACAAGCGTGTACGAATATAATTGTTTACACGCACACAAAATAAAAATATTTGAGGAAAGTCACAGCACATCAGCTGGAATGTGTCAAAGTTTATTAAAAATGTTTAAACATTTTTTAAAAAATGATTACAAATTTTTTTTATAAATTTTTTAAAAAAATTTTAAAAAATTTTAATTTTTTTTATAAAATTATTATAAATTTTTTTAAAAAATTAACTACCATTAATTTTTTAACTTATATTTTAGTAAGCATATCTTAAGAATCACGAAATACTGAAATTTTAGGTTTTTTTAAGCAAATGAGCTGTTGTAACTGTTTTAACTGGGCTATTCTCTGTACCAAAGTTCTATCAGTACAGAGCGATATATCTGAGGAATATTGTGAGATTTAATAATTTAGATTTCAAAGTGTTTCCTCAATGCTACCGTAATTAGCTGGGAGATCATACAAAAATCCCTTTATTGGGAAAGGCTGCAAGGACTTCGTTTGGCAAAAAAGTTTATCGACACCTCTGGCGGAAAAACAAAAGAACTCATACACCTTAGGAGGTATCACCTAAACAAGATTAGCTTGCCTGAGTTTTCATCTTGCTACTTCTATCAGATGCTCATGAAACCTCGGAACATATGCTCTGCAACTGTAAAGTTTTGGCCAGGTGGTGATTACGCCACCTCGAACATGCTTTTCCTCCACTAAACTACCTCAATCCCAGAATGGCTTTACGAGTTTATAAACAGTCTAAACCTAGAAGGGGAGTAAATTGAACGGGGACTGACATGCACATATATAGATACATTTATATCCTTTAGTAGAGCAAATAAATATTATAAAGGGATATATAAAACAAGCGAGACAAGCAATGCGATTCGATGAAGTCTCCACATTGGAAATTAATCTACGCGAACTAAATGAGTTTTATATGATAAATCACAGCAAGTAAAACGCTTCTTTCTAGGGTGCTTTATTCCAAGTTTTTTAAGTGCAAGTGTTTTAAACATTTACAATAAAATATATTTCTTTCAAAAAGACTTTGGGATGATAGAAAATTCAAGTCAAGTCAAGTCAAAGTGCATTTATTTTTTGAACCCCTGCTTAAAGCAGCGTATAACGCTGGGTTCCACGACAGTACAAAGGTTATCAATTAGTTTACATGATTCATAGCAAAACAAACAATATAACAATTTAGAATTATTGCAACTGGTGGACAATCATCATATCCTACAAACAGTTGTTTAAGTTTAGTCATAAGGATTGGCAAATCTAAACGAACATCAGAGAAAAACACAATTGTTGCCTCAGTATTTGTTTGTTCAATTTCCATTAGTCGCGACGAATACTTGAGAAGTTTCTTAGATGGTCCACCCCAAGTATTTTGAACTCCAAAAAATGCACGGCTACTACTGGCTTGTTCAGGAGGAGGAAATCCCAGGACTGCAACTTTAAGAACACCATCTATGTACTTTCCTTCTGCTAAAACAAAACATCCTTCGCAAAAAAATCCAGCATGAAAGCGAGCTTCGCTTAAATCCAATGGTACTCCTCCTGTAGTTTCTTTTGTTTTTGACCTACCTATCGGCGAGGTATTTTGCTTTCATTTCTGCCTGAGATAAAAACTCTGAGGTTTTGAATTCAATTCAATTTTTTTTCTTTCACTATTGAATGTGAATCTTGGCACGTCAAAAGCGTTTATGAGACCAAATACAGATTCACCTTCATCCAATCCTATTCGATATATTTCCTACAAAATCCAATATTTCATAAGAAAATCCCAGTGGATAATATTGACTCCTAAATACTTACATTTATAGCATTTTCGATATGTTTTTTTTCTATTTGAGCAGTGTCAAGTCCACGATTTTGAACGCCTGAACAGAACTATTTTTGACGTCTGATTATTTTTTTGCAGTTGACAATTTGATGAAATGTCACAAGCGACACTTCTCTATAAAAGAGTGGGAAATAATGTTTTGACAGTCGATCACCTCTTCCTTTTTTTCTAATAGTGCAAAGTAATAAGACCCTCTCACTCACTTTGTCAGTAAAATCGCATGTTCGAGTAATGTAAATCAGCCATAAGACTTAAGAAAACCATTTTCTGTATGAATAGTAGTTTAGATCAAAATTTTGTCAATATTACATAAGAATTGTGCAAATATTTTAGAATGTTTGGTATAAATGAGGGCTATCAGTCATGTATTTGTGTGTGAGCCTTTTTCCTGACTTATGAAATATTTCTAGAGAGTTTTGACGCATGCCAATTTTTAATAGTGAATTCTTTTCTGAACTTGGAATCACACCCGCACCAGAACAGTGCTGACACCATTCCTGTTGTTCGGAGCTGTCAAATGTGAAATTGGCAATTCTGGTGTGTGTTCGGTGGTGACGGTGAGGTTAGAAAGAACCAAATAATATTACGACGCGGACGCATTATGGAGAACAGTAACTTTTAAAAAAAACGCGATAATGTTTTTTCCACACACAAATATAATAAAAATCAAAACAAATGTTGTAAGACTGTTCTTTCCAAACACAAATTACAATAAACTAAAACAAAAACGATGTAATTAATTTTTCCACAACAAATAACACAAAAATCCCTCTCAATCAAAAAAAAAATAAACTTCAAACCTCAGTCAACACCCGACACCGGAAAAATTCTGGGAGTAGAAATTTGCAACCAGGGGCAGCACCAAAAATAACAGAGGTAGAAAAGATTGCGCGTTTGGGTTTTCTACTGGTGTGGTGGGAAGAAAAGAGTACGAAAATCGGATATGTGAAAATATAGATGAAAATTGAGTAAATGTCATGTAGAAAAAAATGTTACAAGATACCAACGTTCGGAGTCCAGGGCAAATTAGTCCCGAATTCTCAACTCTTGAGGTGGTCAGGAAGTTAATAATCCGAGATGCGAAATATGATGGATAAAAATACGCTCTCTTCATCGTTTTTCATCCATTTTTTTGAAAAACATCTGTCTGTAGTGAAATATTCAGTATTTTACCGGAGGTACTATGATCATCTATTGAAATAATTCCAACTTGACCCGTATGTCCGAAGAATGAATGAATGTCACGATATCGAACACTAAACTTTTACCCAGTTTTGGTTGAGTTTCTTCAGAATATTGTGCGGTATCAAATCTTTCTACCGGTGAAATATTCATGCAGGCGTATTCGGTTCATGTATATGCCTAGAGATGGCGCAATAAAATCTGTGTAGTTGTTAATCTTAAACAACATGTTCGATGTAGCTTCGGTAATTTATAGAACGACGGCAGTGGCAGATATTCTTACCACACCTAGTGGTATCCTACATATCAATTACAATCGGAATATAAAGTGAGACTCCAAGTTCGATTTTTTTACAGTATGACTCGGGTGTTCCTCAAGGTTCAATTTTAGACACGTTATTGTTTTATTTTTATATAAAAGACCTTCCAAAAATAGTAATAGATTGTTAGACGATGACATGCAAATATATTTCGATAAGCTCTGTTTGCTCAATGGAGGATGGTGTCCATTTGCGTCTTTTTTTACCAGTGTGAATGTGGTTTTCCCGCACTTTTGTATTCCAAAAGTAGGCGGAAGCAGATAGTCTCTGTATTTTAGTATGGGAATTTTTTTGGTGAGCCGATTTCTCTAAAGCACTCCACCATACCAAGGTGAGGAATAGACTTCCAATAACGGTGTACATCCAGTGCACGGTGCGAGGATGAATATTTCATATTTTTGTTAAAAGCTTATATACGACCTTTAGCCTAAGTACAAGACTTATCATAAGTATATGTACCTTTAGTAAATATATACTACCGAGTTTGTAATTTTCTCCTTACTTAAGCCACAAAAACATTTCAGTTTGCAAAAATTGTTCGCCTACCTCAATTTCCTTTCCACTGAGAAATCCAATTGAGGCAGTTTTCAATTCTAATATCCTTACAATAGTGGCATTCTGGTTACATGCCCTTTAAAAAGGATCTTTTAAATGGTACATGGATGACTCCAAAATGGAGGGTAGAGTAAGTGTGGGTATATATGGACTGAGTTTTAGACTCACGAAGAAAATGCATTCCCATTGCCAGATGATATTACAAAGATGGTCCCAATTAAATGTTATAAGTCTTGTATAAGACCTTAAGTTCAAATGGGCGCCCTAGGACACTTTGAGGTAATGTCACAGTAATTAGACGGAACCTCTATCTACATCCCCATTTTATTAATAATAATAATCCTTGCAATTACTTAAAATATTCTATAAGAAAATTCTATGTTTATCATTAAATCGAAAGCTATCGAGTATATTTCAGCACATACTGTAAAAATAACTTCTTTACCATAAAAAAAAAACATTTCAATTCAGAAACTTTGTGTGCGAAAAAAGCTTAAAAAGCTCTCTACTCCATTACAGGCTTACGATTAGATGATGTTATAAATTGCGGCTGTTTTTTATTATAAATGGAATCCCCCTAATATGGACAAATTTTATCCGAAGTTATGATGTCATCTGGGAGAACAAATAAAAGTTAATCTTTTCAGCTTTACTTAAATCTGTTCATGCTATTAGACCTAGAAATTGACGAGGTCAAGAAATGTTTTTTAAGTGACCAGCTCATTTCGGTATCCTTGAGCTTATTTATGATTTCTTCCATCATGGATAAGTTCATCAAAATGTAGTTAAATGAAAACG
Organism: Dioctria linearis; assembly: GCA_963930735.1. Taxonomy (NCBI): domain Eukaryota; kingdom Metazoa; phylum Arthropoda; class Insecta; order Diptera; family Asilidae; genus Dioctria; species Dioctria linearis. Next base: position 18,442,785 of record OZ005742.1, on the reverse strand, counting down.
GCCTATCGTTGTATTACGAGTAAATGTTTATTTTAAATTTTATTAAATCTGGAAAATTCGTATATACATTTTTAAAAAATGAAAACGACTTTCTTTTAAATGTTCACCTTCCATAGCGGTCAATCAACTTTTCTGCAGTAGATAAATTAACTAGACGTGTAAAAATCTATTGGCGCCATTAATGTCGCCTCTTTGTCTAAAGCAATTTTTATGTGTGGTAGAGAATTTATTTAAGCCCAGAATTTATACAGATCAAAAAAATTTAGAATGTTGCCAACAGTCGATGGCAAATATTGGTGGATATAAAAAGAAGAAAAAACATGGAAATCCGTTTTCCAATAGCCTAAATAATTTACAAAAATATAAATTGAGTGAACTGAGCGTGTTCACGTTTTTTAGAAGGACTTTAGTGAAAAACTTTTCAGGTAGATTTAAGCGATAAATAAGGATATGTATATGCATAGCTTTAGTATTAAAGTCCGTAAAGAAAACAGGCACAATTTTATAACAAATTTTATTGTAGTGGTTAGCAATTAAGGTAATCAAGGGAGACCGCTTGGAATGGCATGATTTGAAATAAGGGAATAAAGACTAAGACATATCAAGAAGACAATAGAAAATCTTCCATTCTCGTAACCGAGGGGTGTTCGTTTATTCACCGCATGCATACTTAACCCTTTCGTGCCTGATGGAAGGCATAGATCCCAACAAAATTTCAAGAGCTTTGTATGGGCTCCAAAAATAAGATACCTTAATGGAATTTTGTTATCCCGTTTCGGTCTTTATACTCTCAAGTACCGGAATTTGTAATGTAACATATTCAATTTGTGCAATTGTGAAGTTGGTTAGAACGTGTTTTGCAGAAGTATAAAAGAGTGTATCGGAGATAGACGATAGTTGCAACAAATTTACTATTTCTGTTAATAACTGCGAACTTTAGGTGATAAGAAAAAAAAATTTTAATTTTTGAAAAAGCTCAATATGTTGGGAAGTAATAAAAATTAAGAAACTTTAGAGCTTATATTTATTTTTTGCAAAATAGGACGTTTTACTGAAGAACTTCTCATGTTGCAAAGTAACCCATGTTTGGGGTCATATTGCAACTACCAGATGTAATGTTATGTAAATCGAATCAACTTAGCTAAAAGTTGATTTTATAAATAAAATTTATTTATATTTCCAGTCACAATCTATGTCAGGGGTCGGCAACCTATGACCCGCGGGTCACCGAGTGACCCATTTGATAATTTCAAGTGACCCACTTTAGTTCCGAAAATAATGTATAATATATAAAAATAAATTATAAAACATAAACATGAAACAAATCGAGAGAACGTAGGATTACCCGAACGACAAAATTATTGAATCCCTCAAAATCCTAACAAACTATTTATAATAATGTGAAAAAGATAAATTTCACTTTGGCCAAGATACTGAAAGGAGATGTAAAATTTCTGTCAAATAAAATTCTCATTTTTCCCGAAAATATCAGAGAATCCAGCATGAATTTTTCCCACTTAATCTCTTAAGAGCAGCGTTGCCACACTTCCACAATTGTGGAAGATCTTCCACAAGTTTTCAAATATTTCGATTCTTCCACATTTTCCACGCAAAGGTCAAAATCTACCACAATTTTTGTCTTTAATTTATTACATAAATGTTTGTGGTTTGCATTTTGAAAGAGATTTAGTAAAGTATTCAGTTCAAAGAACTCAGCGAATATACGTGTATTTTGGCATCCTTACGCTACTGCTGGAAGGATATTCTCTTTCTTAAGTGAAATAAAAAACAAAAAAACAAATTATTTGGAAATAAAAGCCGTAGAAAGTATAATATTTAGTAAAGAAATGCACGAAGGAACAACTATTTTTGAGTTTTACAAAAGCTTTAGACGGTAAATATGTTCCTATTGTGTAAGACAAGTTTAGTTACTACTGATCCATTTTTTATTTTCATGTAATTGGAAATTTTACAAATTTTGTTTTTGATTATGTTATGTTTATGACTATGAATATTTTTTTGTTTTCTGTTTTGTTTCCACTTTTTGGAATAAGTGTTCTATTAATATTCTTATTAGAAATAAAATCTCTAATATGTGATAAACTTCGCTTTTTCCATTTCTACCACACTTTTTCATTCAAATCTACCACCGGTTTTTCAAAGGAAGTGGCAACGCTGCTTCAGAGCAAAGCGAATGTAAACAAAAGCACGTGCTGGTCAAATACCATAGAAATTACACTAACAAACATTGGTTATGCTATAAAAAAAACATTGAATATTTCTCATAAGATTTCAGAAAAACTGTTTACACAAAAGCGCGGGAGCATTTTATGAGAGTTAAATATGAAAACTCCACCCCTTCTCGTTTATTTATGAAAATGAATCATTTGCCATTCTGTTTCGTTGCATATAATCCGCGCTTTCACATTTTATTTTATTTAAAAGAGTTTGATTTTTTGTTATTTTTTCTATTTCTTTCTTTCCTTTTCTTGCCGTGTACATTTTAAATGTAAAACAGTCGGAAATCTCGCGTGATTAGGTAGTAGGTAGTAGGCGGATTACAGTGACATTGTCCGAACAACGTGTCATTCTCTGAGTTGTGTGTCAGTTATAGTTATAGCACATGTTCAGTAGCACAAGAATAGTAACGCAATATAGTTACGCAACTAAATAATTACTACCTAGTGAAATATATATTTTTTTTAAAAAAAACAATTGCCATGAACAAACAAAAAGCAAAAAAGAGATTATTTCAAGATGTGTGGACAGAATAGTATGGGTGTATCGAAAATGGTGACAAATTGATATGTACTTTATGTACAGATATAATTACCGCCAGGACTTACAATATTGAGCGACACTTTTCTTCAAAACATAAAGATGTGAGTGAAATGGCAAATAAAGATAAATCTGAATACATTGCTAAACGTGTATTAGATTTTGGAAAACAAAATAAATTCTTAAAGAGTTTTGTTACCAGCAGCAATCACGCTACTTCTGCCAACTTTGTTGCAGCTCTTAGCATTGGTACCAACGGAAAACCATTTACAGACGGCGAGCTTTTAAAAAACGCATTCATAAATTGTTCCGAACACTTATTTAATGAGTTCGCAAATAAAAAACAAATAATTGAGAGAATCAAAGAAATGCCATTGTCAGCTAGAACAGTCCAGCGTCGCGTTGAAGATAGGCCAAAAATATTGATGAACAGGTCAAAAGTGATTTGTTATCTTGTGACATACTTAGAATAGCAGTTGATGGAAGTACCGATATAAATAGTATTGGTAGGCTTGCAATAATTATTAGATTTTCATCAATAAATAGCTCGAATGTCAATAAAGAACTATGCGTTCTTGCTTCAATGAATGATACAACCAAAGGCACTGATATTTTTTCTCAAGTACAAGGGTTTACAAATTTCAAAAATGGGCAAGTATTGGATTTAAAAAGTAAACTGTTTTCCATAACAACTGATGGTGCTCCAAGTATGAGAGGAAGAAATGTTGGATTTGTAAAATTAATGGAAAATAAACTTGGTCGCTCGCTTTTATCGTTTCATTGTATCATACATGAGAAAATTTATTTGCAAAGGCGTCTAAACAACAACTTAAGGATGTAATGGAAAAGGTTCTCAAGATCGTAAACATGATAATAGCGCGATCAGAATTAACACACAGGCGCTTTAAAGCTTTTTTTTGGAGGGAATTGAATCGAAATATGGAGATTTGTTGTTACATTCTGAAATACGATGGTTAAGTCGAAGCAAAGTTCTTAATAGATTTGTAGAGTGTTTTGATGATATACAAATATTTCTTCACGAAATCGGTGAAAATGATCTCGAACTCAATGATAAACAATGGTTTTTAAGATTATTGTTCTTAACAGACATAATGAACCATTATAATGATTTCAACGTACGACTCCAAGGAAATAACCACACAATTTTGAAAATGCATGAGGAATGAAAGAGTTTTACGTTAAAATTGATATTATTTCAAACTCACAAAAAAATTTAAAATACATACATTTATAATAAAGCCCGAGGAAATAGAAGAAAATGTTTTAAATTTGCAGTATTTTCAATATCTAAAAATTGACAATTTTAGTTTAGAAATGATTGATTTTAAAAGTTCAACGTTATGGACGGATAAATTGAAGAAATTGCGGCAAGATTTGGAAAAAACAGAAGATAATCATCTTCTCATGATATTGTTACGTGCCACAAAGTGAATCAAGCGACATCTGTTAGCAATGGAAGCGACTTTAGGTTAGTGTCATCTTAGTAAACTTTGGGTTCGGAGAACGGAATATTCAGGAAGGTTCTAGGATAATTCGTAGAGTATAAATACGGCGCTCTGACAGCTAGGAGGCGGAGTATTATTTCAGACAGCGAAGTGAACGAAGTAAACTATTTGGATTGCGATAATTATAAGTGCAGTACTAGCGATAAATAAAGAGTTGATTTGATAATTATTTGTGAATTTGTGAGAGTAAACAGTAAAGTTAAATAAAGAAAGAACTTTTGAATTATATCTGAAATATTGTGTTTTAAGTAATGAACTAAGGCCACGCTCGTAACAATATCAACATGTTGGGCATCACTTCCTACGAAGTTTTCATCTTTGAAAAAAATTGGCTTTGCCATTTTGTCCATATTCGGTTCAACTTATAAATGTGAGCAAATATTTTCACAAATGAAATTTATATTAAGCAAGAACAGGAACAGGTTAACTACCGAAAATTCAGATGCTTGTATTCGTCTTAAAACGACTAACTATAAACCAGACTTGACAAAATTGACGTCACAAGTTCAACATCAGGGAAGCCATTGATATCGAAGAGAACGTTTATAAATAAAGTTCATTCCACTATGTTTGTAATTCTTTCCTTAATAAAATATATCTTATTATTTACTAAAAGACTGTTTTAATACGAAAATATCTCTGACCCAAACGTCTCTTTAATACTCACATTTTGGTTGATTTTAACCTGCGGCCAAAAAAGGTTGCCGACCATTGATCTATGGAAACAGTTCTATAAGATGTTTTGACTTACATTGTATTACCTTGGAGGTTAACAATATATTCCAATTTAATCTTGGCCACATATGTAGGCACTCAGCGATTTTTATTTTTAATATACACCTACGTATATTACAGAAAATAACCATAAACAAAACTTAACAATATTTCAACGAAAAACAAAAATAAAAACTAAATCATACTTTAGTGTTTTTAGCTGTTTGTTGCAACTTGCTTCACATCACACTCTAGAAAACAAATACACTGTAAAACAATGAATCATCCATACACTCTTGCGCAACACTAATTAAAAAATATAAATAAAATGCAAATTAAGGTGTAATAATGTGTAGCAAGAGCTTACTTACAAAGGTAACGTCAACATTATGAGGACAGTACACGATCAGTAATAATGTTATTACTTCCGGAAGTCTTCTTTCATTACTCTGTCATTATGTTGAAACCTTACACTATCATTAAAAATGACAGTATTTATTTCAGTATGTGTCAATTTGTTCCATACTACTTATCTTAATATATAAAAATCACATGTCACTGTGTTCATACACGCTAATCTCCGAAACCGTCGAACCGATTTCAAAGAAATTTTGTAAATATGTTTGGTTGGTTTCAGCTTGAAAGATAGGATAGTTTTGGACACGATAGATGGCGCTGTTGTTGAGATCTGAAAAACTGCCTGAGAACGCGTCGATGTGGATAGTTGATATTTTTTACACTGCGTTTTCATAAAAATTGCAATTACAAGTTCAAAAATGGACTAAATCGGGCAACTCTTTCGTAGGGTTGGCATGCAAATTTTTCATTTTTTAGTATATATTTAGACAATGCTTGACAATGAGTTCACGTAGAGAGCTGAAATTTGGTAGGTGGTGTTTTTATAGCAATATTAAATAAAATTAGAAAAATTGTCGAAATCGGGCAACCAATTCTTGATGTTACCATACAAAAGTTTAGGTTTTCACTATAATATATTTGGACACTGCCTCACGCGTCGACATAGAGAGCTGAAATTTTGTACACGGGTCTTTTATAAAAAAAAATGTAAATTGTGTTCAAAAATCGGACAAATCTGGCAACTTCTTCGTAGGGTTGCCATACAAAAAATGTGGTACGTGGTGTTTTCATAGTAATGGTAAATAAAGTTTTAAAAATGAACTAAATCAGGCTACCCCTTCTTGGTGTTGCCATACAATACTTTTTTTTTCACTATATACTTGGTAGCTGCCTGAGAAGGCGCCGAGGGTGGAAAGGTCATATTTTGTACACGGCGTTTTCATAAAAATTGCAAATACAAAACGGGACCAATCGGGCAATTCCTTCTTATGGTTGGCATACAAAAATTTCGTCTTTTACTATATGTTTGGGCACTGCCTGAGAAAGCGTCGACGTAGAGACACTCTGGAACACATATCAATGTATGCACGCACACTCATACACGCACACACACACATACACATAGAGTGAAACACTAGAGTACGGAATCACTCGATCGAATCAGTTAATAGGTTAGATATTATGCATCTATAACCACTCTACCCCCACCCATCTAGGTATCTATATTATCGCTGGACGTCGACGGGCTCCCCCTAGTTAGAATATATAAAAATTAAATTTGTAGCTGATTGAAAAAAAATGTTCTTTTCTATTTCTGTAATTTTAACGCTATCAAAAAAAAAGGAAACAATAAATAATCCTTAAGCATCGTTTCCATTAACTCAAATTTTTTTACCCAACAATATTAATACAAATTTTCTTACCCAATAATAATTATCTGAAAAATATGGAATTACACTTACGCTGCTCACCTGTTGCACATTTGCATTGACAGGATGTTCGATTCTGTCCAGAAAATGAAGAGCATGAAATACCCACGGAGATGGTTTGTACACGTCATTGATATTTATTCCCGATCTCTTCGATAATAGGATCATTTCAAGTTCTTTTCGGTAATTAGACCGGAGGGTGTTTATTTTTCTTGTAACATCTGCACGTTTAGAACCTGGTTGTATTTTCATATAAATGCTTAACGGTTTGTCTAGAGTTAAATTCCTCTCTGTTTTGTTTTTATAAAACTGATTTGTTGGATTCCACAATTTCTGCAGGCTTTCAAAGGCCTCAACGGAGCTCCGACGAAGTTCCCTCTCTTTTTTAATACACTCAGCCTCAGGACATTCTGCCGTAGTAGATTCAATACAAAAAAAACAAAACTCGCTGTCACTATCACTATCCAGCTTTAAATTACATCATACATCTACAAAATCAGAATCGAACTGAGAAATGAAGGCGGTAATGAAGCACGCACCCTACACTGTCATTATTAATGGCAATATTATCATTACTGACTATCATTATAGTTTCTGTGAACCTTACACGATCATTATTAATGTCATTCCGATAAAGTAATGACATTATTACTGAACGTGTAAGGTCCACATTAGAGAATTTTTACAAAATTATTCCAACAACAAGTTTTTCCGTACTGCTCATTGTTACGGTCTGTGACTGACTGAATAAGCACATTGAATGAACCATCTTCTGTCGATTTCGATGCGACCATTTCAATGTTGCACTTTTTCTGGCAGCGGGGAACTGGGAGCACTGCAATCCATCGAACATATTTCTGCCATATTCCTTGTATTTGTGGTCACACGTATTATATACATGGATCTGTCAAACGTTGTCCTTTATTGTTATATAGAAAGAAATTCCTTCTTAAACTTTATGCAAATTACCCAAATAAAATCTTTTAATTCAATTAACTCAAAATTTTCTCAAATAATCGCTACAGTACTCGTTGATAGAACAAATGACAATTCAACTTGGATATGTGCTTGTACCAGCGACAAAATATACAGTGCAAAGTAGGGGAAGTCAGTGTAAACCTCGTGTTGCACTTCTGCTATAAAAATTGTCCCATCGAACATTTTCAGTGTTGCACTGCTAGAAAAAGTGTAATACTGGTGTTGCACTGTACAGCTTACGTAGGCATATGTAAATTCAAAATATACAGGGTGATTAAAAATTTATACATAAAACTATATGTCGTAATGATAGCCTAGATGGTTTAAAAATGGAATTTGATAAAAGCTGCCCAAATTTCTCCAACCGTTTTAGAATTTCAGGGAATTTTCAGATTCAACAATGTTTTGACTCATGTAGCCAATGCTACATGCATTTATATATCGTTGTAGAGCTAATAAAATTTCTTCTCAAATTTGTAATTATTTCCCAATTCGAACTGTTTCCCTTTGCTTCACAAATGTTTAAATTCAAAATTTTGAAACTTTTTCACTAAAAATGTTCGATAGTAACTGGTTTTGCAGAAAATTTTCCTTTATTAACCTGCCTGGCGAGACCTAATGAATAAAATCTGCAAAACTATTTAAAACCAGCTACCTTTTCAAAATATCAGAACGAAAGTAAGAAAAAATTCAGAAATAATTTAAGTAAATGTATTTTACTTACCTAAGTAATTTTAAAAATATTTTCCCTGTTTCAATCGTCTTCCACGTAGGCACTCCACTACCACCTGACTCTATTATTAGTCCGTATCCTAACACCGTCTTAACAACACAGTGGCGCCTTGCAGTGCATTACTCCTTCTATTATATAATAGCACATTTTATTGCAATGTAAATTTTTGATTTTTCTTTGATTGACCCCCGTCGAGTACCCATCGTGCACATGTTTCAATTTCTTGAAATATTTTCGCTATGGAGTAGCCTGGAGTAGCTATCCTAATTATGGGACTGCCATTATTAATAAAACCGCAGCATGTTCGGAGAAGATTTGTGGTTGTTGTCACATATATTAATTTTTCTAAACGTCTTTATTCACGATGAATGCCTTATAAATGTTTTAGAATCCCGACAATTGTATCTCGGCTTCCCTGGGTAACATATATATTCTTATAGTGGTGCTGCTGAAAATCAGGGTATGGGAATTTTTTATGGCTAGGGTTAGAGGTAATATGGGAGAAGAAAAGCTACAACAGTCTCAAGGAAACTATGTGGGACTAAAAGCACAGGTCCATGTTGAGGTGGGATTCGCGTACTCTAAAGGGTTTTCTTAGTCTTACTGTATTTATATCTATATATCGTAGACATTTGATTTATCTTAGCAATTCATGAAAAGCTTAGCGACCACTTAATGAAGTGTAGGCAGATAGTATAAAAGTTTGCGCTTACCAACTTTTTACACTAACAGTGAATTCTTTTCAACAAAACCGAACCAGAGCCTGAACCAGAATCTGTCAGATCTGCACTGTCCCGAACGATGACAAGTTAAAAAGAAAGCAAGAAAGTAGAATATCCGAAAATGTTCTTCCTTTATAATTTTAATAAAAAAAATAAACCACTTCAATAAAATAATTGTATTTCCACAAAATGTCCTCAATCCAAACTTTAATTACAAATACTTCCGATTTGACATTTAGCTCCGAACCGTAACCACAAATTTTCATGGAACAAGAAAGTTCAAAACCGGTGCAGAAACCGAACATATAGCCGCTGTAAAAAGAACATACGTTCGGAACCAGTTCTGTGTCAGTGTGGTGAAGAAAACACTTTAGGTTTAGGAACTGAATGAGTTACGGTTCAGTTCAGGTGAAAAGAATTCACCATATGTGTCTGAAATTTTTAGTCACACACCCACCCGCACATACGCCGCGTGTGTGTGGGTGGGGACGGGTGTTAGAGTCGCGTGTTGCGTGTGGGTACAAAAATCTCGTTTTTAACTATATGTTTCAACACAGTTTGAGAACGCATTAATGTAGAGATTTAAAAGTTGGTACATGGAGTTTTCATAGCAATGGTAAAAAAATTTCAAAAATGGACTAAATCGGGATACCTCTTCTTGGTGTTACCATACAAAACTTTGGATTTTCACTAAAAAAAAAATTCTCACTCACATTTTGTCGCAATTTTCATGACTGAGACCAAATGTGTCATTTGTAGTCCTCGATATAAATATAATGGTTACTTCCAACATTCCTAGACAATTTAAAACTGCTCTTAAGTAAAAGAAAAATTTCATGAAGCAACCGACTGAGGATTTAAAAGGTTGAAGAAATTAAATACTTTCATTATCAGTATGCACTTTTTAATTTTTTTTTCTTCTTTAATAAATCAATAAATTAACGAATAGAATAATTCAATACATTGTCGGCCCTCCCTTAGCCTTTGTCACAGCCTTACATCTATTAGGCATGGATTCTGCTAAATTTCTTACTGGCTTCTTACTGGCTGGTATGGACTCCCAAGTGTCCCTGATCAGACGTTTCAATGCTGCAATTGTCTCTGTTCGATTCCTTGCCACCTTAAGTTTCAATATAGCTCAGATATTTTCGATGTTATTCTCTTGCAGTTGGTCTTCACCTGTAAATTGCAAATAAGCAAAAATTATTATCCATTTTAAAACTTGTTTCTCCTTGCTGATAGGTTAACTAAAAGTATTTAATTTAACCAAATTCTTACAAACTACTTACCGTTCTAGCAGTGTGGTATGGAGCATTTTCATGCTGGAAGACACAGTCATATCTGTATCCAAACAACTCGATAACTGTTGGCTTAAGCTGATTCCGTAGAGAGCATCCAAATACACATTCGCTGTGATTTTTCGCGCAATAAAGCACAATCGACCCTTTTCATCTCCAGATAAGCAACCCCACACTATTACACCTTCCGTTTTCCTATAGGCAAAGTCTGCATACATTCTTCACGCTGTCTTTCTCCACGCCTTCTGCGAGCAAACAGTCTGTCATATCTTGAACTTTGATTCATCGGAGAAAACTACTTTGTTCCACATCCACAAAACATGCTCTTTAGCCCAAAGTAGACGCGTTTGCCACATCTGTTGGGTCAGAAATGGCTTCCTCATAGAGCGACGCGCTGAAATTTTGGCTTCTTTTAATTTCCGCCTTATAGCACTTGTAGAAATTATTGTCCCACGTGCTAGAAAAAGGTCATGCCGAAGGTCTGTAGAAGTTCTAAATCTATTACGCAGAGTCCGGAGCGCCAAGAATCTATCCTAAACAGGAGTTGTCTTTCGTGACTTACCAGACCCACTGTTTCGTTTCGTACTGCCCGTTTCACGAATTTTTTTTAAATTCTATGCAACAGCTCGTTGTGCACAACCCAACCTAGCTTCTATTTCCCGTGTCAACAAATTCTTTCGTGCCAATATCAACATATTGCTTTTCAACTCTGCACTAACTTTTCCCATTTTTTTATAAATTTCACTACAAACTCACTTCAACAAGACGTATCAAAACAAAATGCAATATTTGAAAAATTCGCTCACTATTTATAGAAACTAGACACACGGAAGTACCTACTGACTCACAATAAACCCCCACCCTTAATTCCAAGAAATTCGAGCAGATATCTTGAACATGAAAGTGAGTAATTTTTTTTGCACAGTACGTATTTGGACACTGCCTCAAGCGTCAACGTAAGAGAGCTGAAATTTTGTACACGGGCCAGCCTTTTTTTTCAAAAAAGTTAATTTAAGTTCGAAAATGGGAACAATCGGGCAATTCCTTTATAGGGTTGCCATATGAAAATCTCGTTTTTTAATATATATTTGGATACTGCCTGAGAACGCGTCGACGTAGAGAGCTACACTTTCCCACCAATTTGACGCAGCCACACGAGTGCGCTAGCACGCGCGCAAACACACAGAGTGAAACCCTGGAGTACAGATTCGCGCGATCGAGTCAGATGATAGCTTAGATATTATGCATCTACAATCACCCCACCCCATTCAACCCCCACCCATATACCCATCTATGTTATCGCCAGGCAACGTCGGCAGGCTCCCCTAGTATGTAAAAAACTAAGAAAAATATAAATAAAATAGTCATAAATAATTTTATACGACTATAAAATTGTTCCTGCTTATACAATACATAAAGCACCTTTATGGCTATTTCATGTAGTACTAAAACCACCTTCACAATGTTATTAACCACTCTTGCATTTGCATTAATCAAATATCACCTCAAAAGTCAAAACGTCAAAAATATTCACAATTTCAAAGATTTTTCTTTTTACGTTGTCTTTTATCACCACGTGAATTATAATAAAAATTAATTGAAAAAAATCGAGAAAAATCATTCCAAAGCTTCCAATAAATAACTGAAAAGGTCAAAAAGGCGGCAAAACGATATGAATCGATCATATTATATTGGGGGGGGTGGGGGGTGTCTGGTTTTCATTATCGCACAGCTGTGACTTGTCCTATTTACGTAAATTCATAAATCACATTTACAGTTTTGGCACGGACCCCAGCTTCCTTTCTAGTAAAAACGAATACGGATGTAGGGCAAGGTTATTTATTTATCCTCTTTATGTATGCGACACTTCCAATCATCTATGGGGAGAATGGACTTCTATCGAAGTTGCTTTACACCTCTATGCCAGAAATAAAAATATTGGCAATGGCCTTCTGGTCTTGATTAGTTTACCAATAATCGAATAAAGTTTGATTTATCCTCGATGGATTGAAGAACTGTGGTTTCGGGAGATATGAAAACAGTTTCTTGAAATTACTATGGAAAACTTGACTTCTGTTTTATAAGGGCCATGCATAAAGTACACAAAATTGAATGTTATTTGTTTTCACCTTATTTAGATTATTGGAATTTTTGCAAGACCAATTAAACCAATAAGACCAATTTTGGAGGTAACCTAGATGAATGACTACATATGTAAATATAGCCGCCTCACTGTTGTGAAAATCTTCAAGCTAGGTCTTGAAAGTTCCTTTTTAAGACAGAACCCGATATATAAAAAAAATGCTTTTAATTTTTAATGCCGACATGTACACACTGTGGGAAAGAATATGATGGGAGAACGCAACATGATTCAGATGCTCCTAGAATACATAAAAACAAATATCACTTGGTTGGCAAAACCCAAAACAATTTTTTGTATATATCGGGTTCGGCCTTAACTAGTACCACAGAAATGAAGCACGAAAAAGTGATACATTTTAACTGTGAGTAGTACTTGACAACGGCCCTTTTTAAAACAGACAGCTAAATTAAAAGTAGTTACCCTTCAACAGCACACAATTCCGTAGCCGCAACAACCCAGCAAACAATTTTGTGAACGTCCGCAACAGCGAAACTTAAGCTGCGCAATGCCAAACATGAGAGTAAATGTGACAGAGCTAAAAATTATTTATGTTATCGAATCGATATAAAAGCGAAACGAAAGCGAATATAAATTATCTTTTATTGATCTTTTATTTATAAACACGTGCATGTGCGCCGTTTTGTCCCCGAACTTCTGAGAATTTTCAGTTTCAAGATATTCGGTTCTATTTTTCCAATCTGAGCTTGCATTTCAGCGTGAAAAGATCAGAAATTTGTCGCGATTGTGTTTCTATCAGTAAATTGTAAAAGGTGAGCAATTAAAATTACATATAATTAACATTAAGGGTAAAATGAGAGACTACATTTATAGGAGACTGGATTAGATAGGTAGGTACCTACAAGCATAAGTTAATGATAAGCTATTGATTGAGAAATAATTTTATTCGCGTTATCGTTACCACAGTAGATTAAATTCACTTTAGATACAAATAAATTTATCACATCGAGTTTTCCCTATCATATCTCACTTGAATTCACTAGCGAGATTTATGTTGCACTTTATGATATTTTTGCGATTCACATTGGCTTCGAAATGTTTGCTGGGAATTTCAATGAAAAAGAGGAGCTAGCAAGTATTTTGTTCCTTTTCGACTAACTAAGGCGAATATTCAAGAAGAAGATAAAAAAATCAAATCCCTTTTTATACTACAATATGAACTTAATCTTATCATGACAGTATACCAACGTGAGCCTTCAACCCAAAAATATGAACTGGTCCGTAGAGCCAGACTTTGCGTAACTACTGGATTTGAACCCCAACTGCGTTGGCTGAGAGGACCTAAGTGCTTGTAGGGTAGACAAAACTCTTCAGCCATCAGACAAATAGAAAGTTCATATATGTACCTGCTTTTAGGTAATACTTTTAGTTTAGTAAACACACGAGACATCGAAGGTAATAGGATCATTAAAACTGTAATTTGTACGACGAAATTGCTTGTAGAAAAGGTCATGGGAGCGGCAAAGTGTAGAACAGCTCAGGAGAAGTGCCATCTTTACGCACTGGCCCAAGGCCCTGAGATACAGGGGGTCCCTAGACCCTGCGATAGTAGACCAACCGATGACTTATTCTTCAACCAGTAATACAACCTATTATAAATTAGTTTAGCCTTTAAAGTTTAGTTAATGAAAGTAGACCATGGGATTTATTGGAACTTCTATACATGGCAACAAATGTTCATATAAAGTAATATATAGTGACCGCGTTTAAAGCTGCAGTATTTTTTATTTCCAGCGTTTTTCCATTGTATAGTTTCAGTCGTCAAACTCAATCTGATTACCAAATATAAGCGGAAATTTTTATCCTGTGGGTCATGTTAGGCTCTAACACACACTGGAGACTTTTTATCACGTAAACTGTTTGGTCACTGTCACGGTGGGTTAGTTTAATAAGCACACACCAAGTAACTGTCTCCCAAAGAATTCATGTTTTATATCACCATTCATCAATATAAATTTTGAGGAGGCAGTTGTGATATGTGTATTTGTCATAATGACATAGAAAATATCAACGAAAAACACGCTTTAGGACCTTCCAAATTAGAGCGAAAAGCTGCAAAAATTTCACTTAATGATTGATAAACTACCAATAAATACTTGCTGTAAGTCTAAACTCTATAAACGCTTTCATGGATATTTCTCCCCACATTTTTATATTCAAATTGCTATCAGAACATTCCTTCAAATTTTTGTTGTGTATAGGTGTGGTTTCATTTGTATCTACTTCTTGTATTAGTGCTTCATTATTTATATCTTCCTCTCACACTATCGATGCAGCAGCCATTTTTCAAGAAAATATGCCTATAAGTTACTTCCAAGATCTACAACGTCTCCCAAAACAATGGCACTTAAGCGGTGACATAAATGTTACCAGTGCGTGCCTGTCCATATAAATGAAGTGAAGGCGCGGTAATAGTTTCGTCACCAAAACTTTGCTAGCCGAAGGCACCAAAAAGTCACCTTGCTGTCACGTAACTTCATGCGCGCATTTACATTAGAGCCAATGGAATTGACGTAAAGGTAAAGAAAAAGATACACGATGTGAGATTTTTGAACTACAGTCTCTGGTATACAGATACTAAAATCTCCGAAATGTTTACACGGCAAGAAACCATAATTAAAAATTTATTTAGAGACACGTCTCCGGCGTATACACGAAATTTGAAGTTTGGTCTCTAGAAATCTCCAGAGATCTTTGTTAACTGTCACAGTAAAAAACTATATCCTTGGTGTCCACATTTAACACCAGAAATTTGTGCAAGTGTTTTTTTTTCAAAAATAACCAGAATTAAATTGACGAAACAAATTGTCTGCCCTAAATCCATTATACTACTTAATTATTAATTTTCTTATTAATTTCTTTGTAACAATTTGCCAAACTCACTTCTTTATTCCTTTTCCTTCCCAGAACACACAAATATTCCCAGTCCTGAAGATGAAAAATGACCAACGTTCGGAGACCGAAGCTGGAGATCAGTTTGTTTTAAAATTCACGACGGGAGACCGGAAATCAAAAAAGGCTCTAGGAACTAGGTCGTTGGAGATTTTTTTCATCTCCGAAGTGTATAAACGGGTTTCTGGGTCTCTGAAGGGCAAAGTCTCTCACCGTGCAGCTTCCGCTTTACGTGACAAAGAGTCTCCAGTGGGCAATAAGTTTTGGGTATGTTTTTAAGCATGACCTATCCATAGCCTCCGGGGGTAACACCCAAGACAAGACACCCTATATAAAGTGGCTCCAACGATTATTTGTTTTTATCAAATTCCGAAAGTATGTAAATGTAATAAATAATAATTCCATCAATGAATTCCTCTAAAAGCTAGCACACACTGATACAACAGCGATTGCGATTCATCATTTATATGATTGTCAAAATAATCAAAAATATATCACATAATGATCGTATTTAGAATATTATGACCAGAATCAGCCTGTCACTCCAATGGACGCTATAGGAATTTTATACCATTTCATAATACCCCACCACCTAATCCGCATCTGTTCCAAATATCTCTGAATAATTCGGATAAATAACCTAGACTGTATCTATTGGGGAGGGGGGCACTTTCTAGTTTTAAGGGGGGAGGGTGGAAATACGACGGACTTCTGAACTCATGACTAAACGAGAATAAATCTAATTAGAATTTGAAAAAAAAAATTCAGCTCATACACTGACATAAATTTAGCCATTTCAGCCCGAGTTAATGCCTTTGAATCTGGCTAAAAAATCTGCTAAATCCTTTCAATGCAGAGAAAATTCTTTGTACGAATTGTGGCTGGTAATGAAGTGAGGCGAACAGTGAAACCCGTTTTCCGATCGGACATAGCCCTACCGAGTTAAAGTTGATCTAAGGTGCGAAAATCTAGTAACCCATTTCGAATAAAAAAGAGGGAAATACTAAAACAGTGAGTATTGGGATGACTATAATAAATAGCTATTTAAGCCTCTGAGTATAGGAGTGTGGGTACTCAAACTTCTTGTCAGTACCTAAAGAATTCGGTTCTGTACTAGATTTTTTTAAATGTACTAGATCAAAGCATAACCTCTCCCCAGCTTTCCCCCGCTAGATAGAAATAAACATTGTTAATAAAAAAATGCTCCAAGTATCATAATTCATCGTTTAAGATATCTCTCATTTCTAGAGGTGTCGGGCCTATTATGCCTATTAGCCAGGAAGAAATAATACTGAAAAGCGGCTAAAATAAAAACCAAACTCGAACATAATAAAATTTTTAATTTGTATTCTTTGTGTTAATAAAATAAAGTGCATTTATAATGATACTATTTTTTGCTTTCCTTTCATTTTAAAACAGTTTGAGATTCAAACGACAATTAAGATCTATAACTGATCTTAATTTTTGTTAGAAATTAAATTTCTTTTTATTTAACAATCATTATTACTTCAACTTTAAATTGTTTTTAACAATTCTCGTTCTATGCAGTATATAATAGGTCATCTATCATATGCATATGGGCCTAGTGTACCCTAGAACTGTAATAAAAGTTGCCCTAAAAAAATATTGTTTTTAGAGGGGCGGCAACTAACGTCTTTACACCCCCTCCAAAAATTCCTAGATCCGACACTGTAAATAACATAACAAAACTCATAAATTTAAACAAAATTTCGATAATTTTATTATAAACGATATAAATAAATGACTTCATATACATATTAAATATAATAAATATAATATAAGTTATCAATCGACTATTCTCCTAAAATTGCCAACAACATTTATTGGCGAAATATTCAATTTATGGCACACCAATTTTAGGGACATTTTTCTTCAGATATTTTTATTGTTCATCAAATTGATCTTTCGCAAAATCCAAAAATATTTCTTCTAGTGTTGTTTGAGAAATCGAGTAATCTTCAATATTTAAATTTGTTTTGTTTTCCTCCATTAAGCCAAATATTTCTGACCATTTAATACCCGTAAATGGAATGTAAAATGTTATCAAAAGGTTATACTGTTCTCTACGAATGAAAACAGGTAATTTATATGTATAACAATATTGTACAGAAAATATGAATTATTACTTCACAGTAGCATCAGGAAATTTCAATTCGATAAAATCTTTAACCTCGTCAAAATATGACTCCAAAGCATGAAAATAATTTTCTTTGTAGCTAGCTAGAGTTTGCACTGACACATTTGCTCTGTGGAAAGTATATTGAAATTAACAAATTATATTTATGTATATGTAAGTAAAAATGATGTAACTGTACACAATTAATTTATGAAACCTATAAAATAATTGTACAGAATCAAATAATAAATAATAACAAAATTAATTATAAAATTAAAAATTAATAATGCATTTAAATAAAAGGAAAAAAACTGAAAACCTACTGAAATAACCTAGCAGTTCTAATATTCAATAAATCTAGTGCGTAAGTTAAAATATACGGATGAGTGATACATAATAATAACAATAATAATCATATCGTTTATTGGCCAATAGGCTTTGCAATTATCTTAATATATAAAGAAAAAACTGGCCAAGTGCGAGTTGGACTCGCACAAGTACGGTTCTGTACTATCGTACAAAATTTAACACTATGTTCTTTTTTTAAATCAAGCAAAAACAATAAGTTTATTGTATGTGGACCACCTTTTTAACTTTTTTTCATTTTTATTATTTGTTGTTATAACGGCAATAGAAATACACACTATGTGAAAATTTCAACTGTCTACCTGTTACGGTTTAAGAGATACAGCCCGCTGACAGACAAACGGTCAAACAGCACCCTTTGGGTATGGAACCCTAAAAACCACGTATCACTGTGTTCGTACACGCTAATCTTCTCCGAAGCCGCCCAACCGATTTCAATGAATTTTTTTTAATGTATCTGGTTGGTTCCAGCTTAAAAGTTAGTATAGTTTTGGACACGATAGGTGGCGCTGTTGTATATAACACAATATTTATGTTTTCTTTCATTCTTATTAAGAATAATTTTCTTCTTTTCTATTTCTTTAAATACAATTTATTTTTCTTTTTATACCCTAGATGAAATCTATAGGGTATACTAAGTTTGTCATTCCGTTTGTAACACCTCGAAATAATGATGAGTAAAATGGATTGGACACCCACGCATAATATTAAAAGTTATTTTGATTTTTGCATGTCCGTCCGTCCGTCTGTGCGCACGATAACTCGAGAACGCGTATACTTAGAGAGCTAAAATTTTGTACACTGACTTTAAAAAAAAAAGTAAAATTAAGTTCGAAAATGAGACAAATCGGGCAACTCCTTCGTGGGGTTGCCATACAAAACTTTTGTTTTCCACTATATATTTGGACACTACCTGAGAACGCATCGATATAGAGAGCTGAAATTGGTACATGGTGTTTTCATAGTAATAGAAAATAAAATTTGAAAAATAGACTAAATCGGGCAACCCCTTCTTAGTGCTGCCATATAAACATTTTGGTTTTTTAAGTACACTGTGAAAACGATCAGTCCAAGACATTTTTATTGTATTAAAAACTTCTTCAGAATACCAAATTCTATACAAATGGTTATAAAAAAAAAAACTACCGGCTTAAAGATAGATAAAATAAACGAAGGCGTTGTAAAACAGATCAATTAATATCAATATTCTGAGAGTAGCACCGAAAGTGGCAAAAGTACCGAGTACCGATTTCAAAGTAACGAGTAAATGCTTCCCATGTAACGATCAAATCGTTGCAGGTACCGAAATATAACAATTATTATTTTCCCATCCTACCCATAACAGACTTCACAAACAAGAAAAACAAAACCGATCTTATATAATATCTTCATCTCACTTTCGCAGATTTCATGATGAGAAAATGGAGAACAAGATATTTGCTGACAATCTAAAGGAAGAAAATCATTTAAAAAGTAAACAAAAAGCAGAACAGAAGAGAAAGTTATCCAAAGGCAACCGAAAAAAGAAGAAAAACAAGAAAGAACTAGAAACAGCAATGTTGAAAGTAAGTGAAAGGGAAGAAAGACGCAAGTAAAACTAGTGACAAAGGTCAGTAAAGGTACTACGAAAAACTAATAAAGGGATAAAAACACAAGCTGCAAATGCCATAGCCTACACAGGGGAGGATATTGGCACTTTTTACGGGTGAGTAGTATTCGGATGTAGAAAAAAGTCCGTGCTATCAAGTTCCGATGTGGAGTACCGGGCAGCATACCACTACTACAGCAAGCCGGCCATTTTGACATTGCGCAATTTCTGCAATTTCTGATCGAACGGCTGTACAGATGTTTACCTGCGATTTGAGGTGATATTATAATAATTCAATAATCATAACGTTTTGTGAATTTGTGATACAGTTATTGTTTATATCAAAAACTGTGACTTAATTGAACACGCACACAATTAATTTCGGTAATTATATAAGGAACTACGCGAACCAACATTATTGTTATGGCACGTCTAAGCCTAGGGAAGGAAGTTCTTTCCTTCCCTAAAAAGCTCTAGTCTGGATTGGGCCAATGAGAGCAGTAAGGACGTCGAACATACACCAGAATTGTATGAAACTACCAACACGGAAGCAGAAGAAGAAACCACAACAAAAATCGAAAAAATATTTCAATATTTGCAGGACACAGTTGACAAAATCGAGAATGTACAAGTAACACCACCAAAGTTGGAAGAAAGTAACCAAAGGACATCGGCAATAATGGAAACAAGAAATACATCACATTAAAAAAAAAATATTAGGTATAACGAAAATAATAATATTGCATAATCTATATAAATAAAAATGAAATACTTGAGAGCCCCTGGACCGATTTGGCAATTTTTCTTTTTAATGTTCGTAATAGTCCGAATAAGGATTTTAGAAAAATAAAAACTGGAATCAGCAATCCCTGCCTGAGAACGCGTCTACGTGAAGAGCTCACATTTTGTACACGGTGTTTTCGTAAAAATTGCAAATACAAGTTCAAAAATAGACTAAATTGGCCTACCCTATCTTGGTGTTGCTATACAAAACTATTCATTATCATAGGGTCACTTTTCTATAGTTGTCTCTTTTTGTTTTAACGACTGGATTCCACTGAACTTGAAATAATAAAGTCTATACGAAATCCACCATAGTTCAGTGTGAGTTCATTGGATTTTCCAAATAAATATATAGAATAGAAATAGATGGCAATATAACATTTGTAATCCTTTCTCTGTCCCCCATAGCTAGTATTTTTAGGGATAGGCAGACAAGAATTGCTTAATTTTATTTCCTTAGAAATCGAGTTTAAGGAATATTTGATGTTATAGGAGATAAGTTTCCAATAAAAATAATAATTTTGAATATATTTGGAATTTGTTGAGCTTGTAACATGACTGTTAAAGCGAAAATGAAATTTGAAATTAAGATAGTTTTCACACTCAACAAAAGTGAACCCATATGAAATAGAAGATCAAGCAGTCTATCAGTACGTTTACATGAATAATGAGTACTTGACTTGAAATCCACTTGAAGCTCAGGTAAAGCGGTTGATTGAATTAATTCCAATTACTTGACTCGTGTTTTTCTTGAATTTAATTTTTCAATTACTTAAGTTGAAATTTACGCGTTGAATCAGTGTTTTCATGATATTTTGATTACTTCATGCATACTTCAAGTATTCATGTCAACGTACTCCATGTTATGCATGTTGGTATATGCGTAATTCTTTCTCTGTTTTGTTCAATATGGTCCTGGGCTAGATTCTGATAAAATTCAAATTACAAAATGACTTCGAAAGAAGAACAATGTCACTATGCCATAATTTCGAATTCGAATGGTTGAGTGACATGACATGTATCTTAAATTATAGCAGTGACAATTTGACAATTGCGGAGTAATAGATTATATAGTACCTTCTAATCTTTAGAGAATGATGATTTTAATACTTCGGCTGCTATTATTGGGTGATCCATTCAACAGCACAATGGCAACGGACTTCATGGATAAGGATAATAACTCCATTCATGGAAAATCGTAGGACATACTACTCCCAGCCAAAAAAAAAATTACGGACTTTAACTGCATTGCGTTTTTTGGTAACAGGTAATGAATTATAAACTCTTTTTTAATTATTATCTATAGACTTTTCCCAAATGTATAGGGCATTCTGTCTTGCACTTCCGGCACAGATGGATTCACCATCACCAGAGAAACAGCATTTCTTGCAGGTAGTTTTGTTCACAAGATCTTAAAGTTTTTGAATAGATTCAGGTTCTCCGTCCTTTCCATTTTAATATCTACTAGGGTCTGATCAATGGCCAGTAGGACAGGATTTTCTGTTAGCCATGTCACAGACTTCAGTTTATAGATGCGTAAAAGAAGTTTTTGGGGTTATTACAATGTAATCGCACACGATGTTAAAAAAATTCCAATTTCCGAAAAAGATCGGAACCACATACTTATGGAATAAACTCAGTTCAATATGATTGGTTCTTGATTTTTCCAGAAATTTGGCGTATGTACATATGTGTATTTTGTCATGTCACCCAGCTTTTTGGAAATCGGCCTGTCGAAAATAACTCACATTTTAACGCTAAATGTCACTTTTTATGGCTTTATGGTGTAAAAATCGAATTTTCGAAAAAAAATTCACGATATCATTGTCATTTTAATTTTATCAGAATCCACCCCCTGGAAAAGTTTGCAGGAAAAAATTGCATTCCACGGTCAATGCATGTGTGAACTCGTCCGTTCTAAGGAAACACATCAAGACACTCAAATTAAGTATCAAAATACGTGTCGAATTGCAGAACAACCAATCTGGAGAAGTATTTTCAAAACAATTACTAGACATTGACAGTGGCAAAATCTTCGTTGACATTTCGACTGGTTGCATTATAATTCATCATCATCATCATCATAAATCAAAGACCGAACTCATCCGAAAGGTGTTCCCAAACATTGCTTAAAATTACAAAAATCATATTTGGTTGAGTCAATATATCACATCTGCTAAAAATATTGATGTTGACGAATTGAATTTCAAGATTCAAAATGAAATTGCTGGCGAATTGATGTCATAAAAATCGATGAATGGTGGTTGTTGATGTTATCAAACATCCAACCGAAGTTTGAAACTCGATAGAATTGCCGCCTCACAATCTCCAAGTGAAAGTCGCGTCGGTAATCATAATGCTGCGAAATATCAACCAACCACGTCCTTGTGAAACAACAATTCTTAAGGGAATCCCCATTGAAATCTCAAAAAACACGGAAAGTTAGTACAACTTTGCGCCAATCTGTGCATATTATCATGTTCAAAACTACATATAGTTAGACAAAAAAAGATAAACTTAGGTAATAACGTCTCAAAAACAAAGTTATCGGGGTTTTGTTAGTATGTAATTAGCTTTAGAAAGCTCTATAATTCATAAAATTTGCAGAATTTGCACTTAATTACATAATAATGGTACATGAAGTAGATAAATTTGTACTTGTGTATGGAAGCCATTGAGGTTGAAGAGGAAGTGACGGAAACAAAAGTAATATAAAAGTTGTGGTGCTAATATATTTTCATTTGAAAGTTGCTATTTTCAGTGAGGAATCACTACCAAACTGATGTTATTATTTCAAAGAAATTTAAATTTGTAACAAAGATCGAACGTTTTTCTGTTTATTTTGAAATACTCAAATTGTTTAGTATAATGATAAAGAAAATAAAGTCAATAATGATATTTTGCATACAATTTGGCGTTTTTAATTCATTTCATCCTCGTCAGATGGAATGATGTGCTTTTGAGAAGCTTTCATTTGTTTTGAAAGCTCTGGGGATTGTAGTCTGCTAGATCGTCCCTTTTCTGCATGTACATATAGTGGTGTGTTTCAATTTTCAAATTGCATACTTTTATGCGTTTATGTTCCACTGTGCTTTTAAGAATAGATCGTGAGCTTTTTTTTTATGGTTACTTCCCCAAAGAAAAGTAAAAGCATTTCAATGATTCCGACCGATATGCCATTCGACAACTCGTGTAGTTTCCATTGCGACTTGCATTCGCAATGACAATAAACAAATCACAAGGGCAGTCATTGAGTGCTCGCGGCATTAACCTTGAAAATGCATGCTTCTCGCTGGTATGATATCTCGCCTGTTCCCGTGTCGAAAAACTATCAGATTTGTTCATTTACGCGCCAGTCAATAAAACAAAAAATGTCGTACATAAAGCATTACATTGAATATCCTCCTTATATTGCATATCCATGGCCACAATCGTTAATAGATACAATGATCACTCAAAAATACGGTGTTTTTTTCAGTTTTACTTTGTTTAAAAATTTTTAATAGCTTTTCACAAATTCACAAAACGATCACAAACATGAAATTTGGAGAAGATACTAGTCCTCTTTAAAAATTCAGTATTCCACAATACATTACGCTCTAATACTTAATTTCTGATATATGCTAAGAGGCTAATACGATAAGATAAATTGCAGAAACTCTCTACTTCTCTCTAACGCGATAAAAATATTGCGGAAGCCCTTGTATGTATAATACAGTAACAACGGATGGAAATTTCGCAATTGCAACTTAATAACTGTAATGTGCAACCTACGTTAGGTTAGGTTAGGTTAGATTAGATTAGAGTGGCGGGGCATTCGGAGAAACATGCGAATCAGCTACACTCTCACAATCGATGGTCCATTGTGATGCCACCTTATTGAGACCCTACCTGGAAAATATTCCTTAAAATTTAGGGGGTGCATTGAAACAAGCTAATGAACCTCAACAGGTCCCCCAAACTCTTTGTCTGGTAATTCCAAATTCGCAAAAAACCGTAGCTATCAAGTTCATTCCTTCTACGCTTGGCAAATTGTGGAGATTGCATGAGCTCTGAATGGTTACCAAAGAGGCAGTTTCGCATGATAACTTCAATAAGATTACGCACGTCATTACGGATCCTCAAAATCAGAGTTTCTGTCTTTCTAGGACGCCATGTCTTGTCAAAAGTTTTCTTGCAGAATGCACAATGTCCGCCATTTTGACGCGATCATTCACATTTATCCTCTAATTTAATTCACAGTCTATTATCGCTCCTAGATGATGTTTACACAATTTTTGGAGATGGGATCACTCTTCTCCTTCTAAACAGAACTAGTTCAGTTTTTGTGGGGCTTGTTAATTCACAGACCAAAACTTCTAGCTTTTTGCAATGCTCCTTAGATTAGTTCACTGATCGCTGATAAATACTATCCTGATACCAGTATGACTAAATTATCCGCATAAACTACTGTTTTGTAAAGAGATGAGAATACCATTAACCACCTATATAACCACAGTTGAATTGAAAGCACCCCTCCCCTTTAAGAGTATCTATAGATACCCTTCTGCTATATATCTGAACGAAAATTTTAAGTAAATTTAAAAAAAAATCAATAATTTTACTTACTTCAAATGATCCTGCTCTTCAAGTTTCTCCAGTTTTATCTTTAAAACTATTCCCTTAGAAAATCTATTTTTCAAATGCTGTAATGATCCTATACACTTAAATTCGCCGTTTACCATAATTGCCATACGCGTACATAATGCTTCACATTCTTCCATACTATGCGAAGTTAGAATTATGGAACTTCCAGCATCTCTAATTTGGGAAATTTTATTCCAAAGATGACGTCGAGCATCTGGATCCATTCCAGCTGATGGCTCATCTAAACAAACCACAGACGGATTTCCTACTAGAGCTCCAGCAGTGCTAAGTTTTCTTTTAGTTCCGCCGCTACATCTTTTGACACGTCTATCTAAATACTTCGTAAATCTCAGCCCTTCAGCCAATTCATTTATAACATCTTCGCATTTATCATCGGGAACTCCTCGAAGCCAACAGTAAATTCTAAGATTTTCCCGGCAAGTTAAATCTTGTAATAAAGCTTCAAATTGTGGACAATAGCCCATTTCCTTATATGCAGAAGCTTGATCTTTCTTTAAATCAATTCCTTTCACGAAAATTCGACCAGAAGTAATTTTCTCATCTCCAATTATCATTTTGAATGCACTAGTTTTACCGGCACCATTAACTCCCAGCAGACCAAAACATTCAGAACTGAAAAGATATTCAAATAAAATTATTGTGTAAAACCCAGAGAATATCTTTTAGACCTACCTTCGAACTGCCAATGATATCTGCTTTACAGCTAAGAAACTTTTATAGAATTTTGTTACTCGGTCGAGAACTAGATTATGTCCCTGTAATTCAGGATTCTCCATATTTTGAACCTTTTCTTTTTCTTGTTTGACATCTATATCGATATCTTCTTCAATTACGATTGCAGATCTTTTTTTGCTGAAACTATATTGACAATTGTTATAAAATAATTAATATTTTTTTAGTGGATAAGGTACTACTGACAGTGCGACAATACCAAAAACAAAGAAAACTACCAGAGTCAAAAGAACAACCAAACAAACAAGACCGGATACGTGAAACATGGTCTAACCTACGCAACCTATAAAAGAACCAAACGCACACCTTTAAGGCAATTTCCATCTTGCAGGAACAGATACTATCCAATTTGGAAAAGACCAAACATCCAAAAAAATAAAACAAAATTAGTGTTTCTACTAACATAGCTAGTTTGATAATATAGGTATTCGCTGAAAGCCACAGTTTGGGTAAACCCCCATAAATTTTTCCAATCGTATTATTAATGTTATCACGACACTTCATATTGGGGTTTAGCACTATCCCAAGGTTGGTGATCTTGGCAGTGAAATGCCGTTGATAACTGTAGGTGTTATATCCATTTTATTGAGTGTGCTATTATAAAATATAATGCAAAGCGATTTCCTAGGATTTAGTTGCAACGCAATCCTTGAGGAGACCAATAGGTCTGCTGTACATCATCAGCATATAGATGAATTTTCACACTACGCACAACTCTCGGTAAATCGTTAATAAATAAGGAAAAGAACAAAGGGCCCAGTATTGATCCCTGGGGTACCCCTCGTAATAGCGGCTTCTCAGCGGAGAGGCTTTCGGAAAATCTAAAAGGCAGTGAACTTGTTTCTGTCCATAGCCACTCTTATGCCTGACGATACTTTTAAGACTGTCGTTTCGTCGTTTCGCACAGTGGCGTAACTAAGAATGTATGCCCCCCCCCACCGAAAATTAACATACTTCCACAGGAAAATTTAATATTGTGTGTCAATTATAAGGAAATATTTTTTTGAAATTCGAATGTGTGATGTTTCCCATAACTTTGTACGGGGAGACGAAATTGTTCACTTCTCCCTTTTTAATTTTTTTCAAGCCAGAAATTTATGTATGGGAGAATTGCCACGATCTCCCAACAGCGCCTTCACTCCACTCACTACAAGCCAGAGTTCTGCAAAAAAATAAAAAGGTTTCGTGGATCCTACGAGCAGTATTGGCAAGATCTGGATTACCAAACTTATTTGTTTGGATTTACTTCATGCTCTACATTCATCATTAAACCCGTTAAAAAACCACCAGCATACGCTCACGAAAGCTATAGTTAAAAGGAATACCAAGTATCTGTACCGAGTATCTGCGAGAAAGGCTTAAGCAAGCCAAAGCAAAAAGGGAAAAAAGTGAAAAAAATGAGAAAAACCAAAAGATTGAGAAAATAGAAGAAAAAAATTTAAATATCAGATTCATTCGAAACGAATCGAACCTGTGTACGCCCGCAGTGGGCTGAAAAAAGAAAAAAAGGAAAAAGGAAGAAGAAGACGCGTTTCGTGATAGCAGAAAACCTTACACTCATCGGTACGGCTTGGTTTTCTGCCTGCCGTAGACACTTGAAAAAGATCAAATTGATCTCATCTCATATAAACTCAGAATAAATTCTGATAAATTTTGTATTTTTTCATTTTTTTTTATTTGTACCATTTCTCATTTGTTTTTCAAGTCACTCTATTTCGCTATTTGGGACCTGTTGAAGAGTCAAAACCAAGACTTGAAACTTGTCACCCAAAATCAAATGGGTTGTGTGATGAAATAACAAATAAAAAAAATTTTAGCTTTTGCTATATACCGGAGAATCAAAAAAAAAATGCCTTCTTGAACAAATCTAAAGTTAAAGTAATACCCTTCTCTCATCTACGAACTCTGATTGGTGCATGCGAGCAGCGTATACGCCTAGCCTAAGAAAATTAGACAAATATTTCACAGAAAATAATTTACAGCATTTCAGTGTACTTTTTTCTCCGTTTAAATACAAAGAATAAATGAATAAATAGAAGACCACCCCCAGGACTCGAACCCGTTCAATCAAATGCTTTTAGAGTTAATCCAATTTGTTTACTTGGCTTTGTGTAGAAACGTCAGAACCAATTGATAATTTTCAAGTTCAAGACTTGATGACTACCAATGAAATAAAATTTAAGATTAACAATCAAACAAAATTTATCAAAATATGATATTTTAAAATATCAACAAATATCTTTTATGTGTGTAGGTGAATCTGAATTGAATCTGAGAAAATATTCAGTTCCAACCTAAGGCAAACTAAGTCGGATCCTGATCGGAATTATGTCGTTATTTTTGATTCAAATGAACACTTTGACAGCACTTAGAGTGGATTCGTATCGTAACTGAGGGTCAAACGAAAACGACATTAGTCTTCATCCATATTGTCATATTGTCAAAAGAAATGAGTGTAAAAAAGTAAATGAAAAAACGCACTGCAGAATTGGCAAATCTCTGATCTTTCAAATCATGAAAAGTAATTCGAAATATTAAAAAGTAATTAGAGAAATTAATTGCCATAAAATTTTGATAATACTTACTCAATGCAAGAGATTTTCTTATGCCATCGGAATTCTAGAATTATTACGACTGCGAACAAAATAAGTCCTTCCACTAGGAAATAAAGTATATCCGTTCCAATTCCTGGCGCTTCCACGGAAAAGAATTCTGCAGCTAATAAAATTTTAATTATAAACAAATAAATGAACTGTTAAAAGTTTTTTTTACTTACAGCAACATTTCGGCATTTCCTGACATAATATATTTCGATTTTCACATAGAAATGGCATTAGTGCGCAGAAATCGTTGCAAATTTTTTTAGTTTCAGAAACAATATTGACATTTTGGATCGAACGAGCCAAAGTAAAATGTGGAATGAACATTACAACCCAACTGATAGCATCTGTGATGTCCTTCTTACCGAACACCTCTAAGCTCAATACAATTACAAAGGCATACACCACAATTCCTGAAATTGAAAGTGCTTCGGTAAAAAAAGTAAGATACGAGATAGAACCTTCCCGAATGTCAGATCGCAACTTATTACAGTCTTGAACTATTGCAGCTTGAAGACCAACCGTATTTTAATATATATTTAAGCTATGCATCAATATTCTCCCGGATATTCAAGCCGATCTTAAGGCTTTAAAGGCCTTCGCTATTAAATAAAGAATTGTCTGGGAATGTCTACAAACCATTAAAAATTTATCGAGGAGAAACAAAGTTATGCTCATGTGGATACCTGGATACGGGGATATAAAGGCAATAAAATTGCTGACAGCCTAGTCAAAAGAGGAGCGAAAACTTCCTTAGTCGGACCAGAACCATTTTGTGGCACCTCCAAATGTTATCTCAGAGCCACCTAAATCGCTGGGAGAATACAAAACAATCTCTTTATTGGGAAGGCTAAAAGTACTTTGTCAGACAAAAAAGTTTATCGACAGATCTGTCGGAAAAATAAAAGAATTACCACACCTCAGAAGAACAGAGCTCAAAATAATCACAAGGTTCTTCTTTGGCCATTTGAGAGGAATTTTACATTTCCTTTCAGCACCTTGGCCAAAAGTGAAATTTATCAACATTATTATGAATAGTTTGATAGGATTTTGCGGGATTCAATAAGATTTTGTCGTTCGGGTAATCCTACGTTTTCTCAATTTTTATTTTTAACTCGTTGTCTCTATCGCACTACAACAGTGCATAGCCAAGTTCTTTTCACTCATTCATGCAAAAGACGAAAGTATGTATATGGCACAGTGTTGGGCAAAATGTAATTTGATTAATGATTAACAATTATAATTAACCATGTAATCTGTAATCAGATTACTTTGTAACAGACTACTAATGTAATCCATTTCCATAATTACATAATGTAATCGATTAACGTGTAGTGTGATTACAAGTTGATTTGATTACACATTAATCGATTACATATTAATTTCAATACATTCTAATTAATGTGATTACATTTAAGATATTTAAAATATTTGTATTCTAATTGTTCATAAAACTCCCTAAAACTAATTTCGTACGAGAACAATACTATTTTCTTTCAATTCATTTCATTATATTAATAATTACTTTTAAGTAATATATAAAGTAATCTGTTACAATGTAATTAGATTACGAAATAATCGTAAGTATGCTCTCATAAGTAATCTGATTAAAATGTAATCAAATACAATTTAATTAGATTACTTGGTAATTTGACTAAACTGTAATGGAAATACTAATTAAATTGCACTGGAATCAGATTACGCCCAACACTGGTATGACATTACCTGTTTCGGTCTAAAAAAACACGACAAATTTTCAATTTTGTTCGGCTGATTTCTATCTTCTTATTAGATTATCTTTGGTAATACTCAACCTCGAACATGCTTTTACTCCACCAAATTACCTGTAGAATCTCAATCCCAAATTGGATCTCGCCTTTATTAATAGTCTTTACCTAGAAAGAGAAGAATTTCAGTGGAAAAACACAATAGATCTTTCAGGTCGTAGAGAATGTGAGGCTAGCGCCTGCAGACTACTGACTGAGATGTATAATATGGATTGACTACGTTAACAGAAATGAACTGCAAAAAGTGGGCTCACTTCTATGTTGCTTACTCTTTCGGTCTAACCACCAACTACCAACTGAGGAGAATTACTGTAAACAACAAATAAATAATTGGGTCCGTCGAAATAAATGTTTCTAAATTAATTATTTCGGGTTATTACTGAACAAATTGTTTTACCAAAGGCAATATATTCATAAGATGTGCAGCAGAAATTCGAAATGTTTTATTATAATCGCTTTTCGAGCTGCGCGCCCACTTTTTAAACTTCCCGCCAATTAT
The DNA here is from genome assembly GCA_963930735.1 of Dioctria linearis. NCBI lineage: Eukaryota > Metazoa > Arthropoda > Insecta > Diptera > Asilidae > Dioctria > Dioctria linearis. The sequence goes on along the minus strand of OZ005742.1, from coordinate 18,412,057 downwards.
TTCTTTTTTATGTTGGCAGAGGCGTAAGAACTTTTTTTTACGTAACCAAGTCAGACCACATGAAATAGAAAGTTAAGCAGTGTATATTATATGTAGTCAGTGCTGCAGACTCTTCGACGAATCTAAAGCTTAAATCTCTACGTAATCTCTAAAAAAATAAATTCCATTTCCAGATTATGGAAAAGGTTAGTAAAAACGTCAACCATGGGGGGGGGGGGGGGGGGTAAAGATTGCAATAAAAACTGCATATCATCTTTTTGTACGCTCGGTGTAGAATATCCATTTACCATATTTAAAATTTTTGTCACAATCTCGGAAGCAGTTGACTAATTTGTCGTACTTTTAGGCGTATATTCCGACGTTTATTCATTGCAAATTAATTTTACTTTATTTTGTGTTTGATGAAAAGGACAAATCAAAATGGATATGATGGTGAATATAAAAGTACGACAAATTTGTTCTAAAATTTCAAAATATTTGACTGTACGACAACAGATCACCGTAATTTCGTCCATGCTGATAGCGTTGGACGAGATCCCAAGTTACAAGATGGAGTGAAAAACCAATATCTCAAGGATTTTAAAATTTTCGTCAACACCATAGAAATGATCAAATAAAAAAACCAGCATACGGCAGTTTTTCTGAAAGAGTAGTTAGAAAAATAGTTAGGCGAATTCAATAGAGATTCCTCATAAATATATTCGTCTAGAACTGATAACGGTGCAAATGTTTGAAAATCATCCAAACTTCGTCAACAAGAAATTGAAGGATTACTAAATAATGAAAACAAGGACAGAGTTTCATCTATTTCTGAAAATGATTGCCGACAATTTGCATACACGTTGAAATCTGTTTTGACTGTAGTATTATGGCTCATACTTTTCAACTAGCTGCTCATGATCCCTTAAAGGATATAGAAGAGTGAGGACGAATATCAAAAGTCATCGTATACGGGATATACGAATGCCAATATTTGTCAATTTAACACTGTGGAATTCAAGATATGACGTGCTCCAATCTTTACATCGACAAAAAATGAGATTGAATTTCCTTTTGATATGGATTGGGATTTCATTTCAGTTCATCAAATGCAAAAAAATACTTCAAGCCGAGCAATATATTATTATATGTTGGTGATTTATATCGTGAGGCCTCTATACACAATTGCGACGGCGACAGCAAACGGCAGACTATTGCAGTAATAGGAACAATTTTGTGTATTGCATAGGAATCTGCAGTTGCCGTCGCCCGTCGGCCTCTCTCGCCCACGTAATTAAATTAATTGAATTACGACGGAAAGAAAAATTAGGTAATGTCAAATTGATGGTCAAAAACTTAAAATTAATGTTTTTATAAAGTCTAACAAACAAATTAAATGTAATTATGAGGAATTTAATTATTATATTAATTTAATAAGTTTCAAGCTTAAAAAATAACTTTCGTCTTTCATTTTACAGAGAATTGGGTAGAGTTTAATAAAATGCAGAAACACTTCGCAATTTTGTTAAAAGACTCACAATTTTTTTTTTTCTAAAAGGAATCATTTTGACCTATAAATAGGCACTAGAATTATCCTCACCAGAAGCATTGTTTATTTTATATAAATTTTTAAACATGAAATGTGTTTGTTTTCTATAATGCACAATGCTAAAAGCTTTCAAACGACACATTTCTCATATACATATATGGAAGTAAAGAAAAGTCTTAGCACCACGACTTCTAGTAAAGAAAGCAATGCATCATCCCAATACAGTATTCTCCTGATCTTGTACCATGTGACCAATGACTATACCAGATATTCCCGAATATCAGGGAGGCCTCTCGTGGATAAGTTTAAATTTTGGAAGGCAACATTGTGGCAGTCAATAAACAACAACAAAAATTTAAAAAGATGGAAAAAAAATCTGTTCCATTAACTAAATGAAATTCTTGTTGGAACAATAGGATTAAAAAAATGTTTACTTTTACTAAGATAATTGCTAGCACAATATATTACAAAGTGTAAAATTACTTATGTAACCTTGTGCAACATTTACTTTCTAAAAAATTGTTATAATTCGCAAACAAGGGAACTATTTTTACAATGGAAACCCAATATCAGGTAAAATTGCTGTTCCACTCAAAATGTGTTAATAACTGTTTTGACTACTGCATCAGTGGAAAGATGAGTTTTGTAGGTACCAAAAACAAAAACTTATCCACATTAATTTTTAGAAGACATGTAAAAAACTTAATCATTTGAACCTACTACCTGATACAACTTACAACTAGATGTGCAAAACTCCATATATACCCGAAGCACTTTTTGAAAGCTCTTTAACTTTTTATTCAACTAAAGAAAGCTATCATTGCGAAGAATTTTTGTGGCATAATACAGCAAGAGAGAGGGAGAGAATGTGTAGAGTTTTCTATTAGGGCGCCATTAGCTCGTATTAGTTGGATCGCTTTTTGTGAGGTTTTGCACATCTAGATGTAAAGGGCACCATACACGATCCGTTTTGCCGTCGTTTTATAACCACGTTTTAGTCAAGATAAGAACCAAAAACGTGGACAAGAAAAAGCCCCACACATGTAACAACTTCACCACGTTTTGCCGTCATCTTGTAGTGACAATAATAATAATAATTCTCACAATATTTCAACAAAAACCGGTTTTCACAGAAGCGCGGGCACATTTTATGCATGCAATTTGCGCTTTCACATTTTTATCTTTTTTCATAAAAGTTTTAAAAAGAGTTTGATTATTTTTTTTCTTTCTTTCTTCCTTCCTTTTCTTGCCGTGCACATTTTAAATTTAACACACTCGGAAATCTCGCCTGCTTCTTAACTTATTATTAAGTTAACTTTGATTATGAACCAGCAAAACCACGTTTTAGCGGCAACCACCACACACGTAATGCTTTGCCCACGTTTTACCCACGTAGTGAGAAAGATTTCTGGCATGACCAGAATTTTGGTTTTAGTAGACATCCGAACCTCAAAACGTGGCGTTCGCCACACACGTTCCCTTTTACCGTGGTTTTACGGTAAAACCATTGTGTTTAAAGGGGGCCATATACCATCAGTTTTGCCGTGGTTTTAAAAACCACGTTTTAGTCGAGATAAGAACCTAAAACGTGGGCAAAAAAAGCCCCACACACCATCCGTCTTGACCACGTTTTGCCATCATAGGTTACAGCAACAACATGTGACCAAACATTGTGATTATTTCATGAAAACCGGTTTTCACAGAAGCGCGGGAATATTTTATGAGAGTAAAACGTGAAAACTCCGCCACTTCTCATTTATTTACGAAAACGAAATATTTTCCGTTCTATTTCGTTGCATGCAATTTGCGCTTTCACATTTTTTATCTTTATTCATAAAAATTTTAAAGAGTTTGATTTTTTTTTTATTATTATTTTCTTTCTTCTTTCCTTTTCTTGCCGTGTACATTTAAATGTAAAACACTCAGAAATCTCGCCTACTTCTTAGCTTATTATTAAGTTAACTTTGATTATGAACGAGCAATTCACTAAAACCACGGCAAAACTGATGGTGTATGGCCTTGCCCACGTCTTGCCCACGTTTTGAGAAAGATATTTCTGGCATGACCTGAATTCTGGTTTTAGTAGATATCCGAACCTCAAAACGTGGGGTTCGCCATACACCATCAGTTTTGCTGTGGTTTTACTGTAAAACCACGGCCAAACTGATGGTGTATGGCCTGCTTAAAGTATATAGTGAACGCAAGAATGGAAATCGGCTGTTGGGTACACTGCTCGCTAGAGGCGCCACGTCGCTGTACTATCCGAGACTCAAGCCTATTCACTGTAGTGTCCGCCAGCCCGCTGGCTGGCATGCTCCGCTCACACTTCGGCACATATTTCGTGGCGTTCTCGTACCGCCGTTTTGCAGCGGTGTTTGCGTGGCTTCCTTTTCTACTTTGCATGGAATAGTGACGAGACGGTCAAACAATAATGATAATAATTAAACACAATTGCCACGACAGACGACAAACGACGACGATATATCGCTGTCAAACTTCTAAAACCACAGCATCTTATGCGAATGCACCAAATTGCGAAGACCGACGTTGAGCGATCGACGACATTTTCGCCGGGATTGATCAATTTCTAATTTTGCCGTCGTCGCGGCAGTCCTACCAACAAAATTAATCGAATCAAATGGTTGTGGCATTCACTTGTGTCTTTTTCAGGTGGTAGCACGTCGCGGTAATTTTAAAATAATGAGCTTTGAGGAAAAATTGATCGAGGAAATGCGAAATCCATAAAATAATTTATAGTTTACAAGACAGGCAAAACAAATGGACAAAAAAGACGTGGTTTGGATGGATATTTCAAAGCGTTTAATTTAGTTAATTTCCGCATTTTCAGTTTTTTTTTCACACTTTGGTCCATTGCATTTCTCTCAATATAATATATAATATTCTTGATAAAAATCTCCTTTTAAAACGCTCGAAACATTTAACAAATGAAATTTCAATATCTTCTTCTTTCACAGTCGTCGCTCACCGCCTGTCGTTGCAATTGTGTTCCCAATTTTTCGACTACCTGTTTCGCAACGATATTTTCGCTGTCGTCTGTTGTTCTGTCGCTCTGTCGTCGGAATTGTGTTTAAGCCTTTAATGTGAACAGAGAATTTCTTCGATTCGGTACATCTAGAGCCATCTATTGAGTTGTGAATTCATTGCCTCTGCGTTCACTATATACTCTAAACACAATGGTAAAACCACGGCAAAACGGATCGTGTATGGCCTGCTTTAGTTGTCTCAGCTAAACCATGGTAAAATCTATTGTAAACTTTTATCAATAGGTGTCGTTTTCGCTGAATCTTAAAAGAGAGAGATCGAGTGTCCAACGAACAACTTTGGAGGCGCTCAAGCAAAGACAAGATCGGCGAGGAAATAGGAAGAAAATGGGATTGGATTGCTGCTGGTGGTAAGATTTTTATTCATTCTCAATAAGTCCGCGAAATTCGTCAAATGCGGCTTTTTGAATTCTAAAGTATTCGTAGAATCGATCCTCATCACTTTTCTCTGTTTTTCACCAACCAAAGCTACTAATAACAGAACTTATTCATCAAATTACATTTGGAAAGTTCCGTCCGCACCCGATGTGAACAGTCTATTTTACAGCGTGGCACCGCGCCGCACCGTTGCATGAAGAAGGACTATGCTCACAGAAGGAGCATCAATCGGAAAGTCATGAAGGGAACAAAAAGCTGTCGCATGTCCTATTTTACGCACACAATCAAAGTTAAAATTTAAATTGTCGTCATGGAAAATATGAAATCTTAGATTACGTTCCAAATATTTCCCATACATAGGTCTCCTGTATTGCGATATGCCCATTCAGAAAGGTTCCATGTTATATTTATCTAAATGTATATACATATAAAAGCATAAAACCTGTCAATATAAAGAGATTAGCAAGATAAGTAAATCCAGCTAAGGGGTCATTATAAAGAAATGATCCTACATAAACAAATGGCAGCACGCAAAACTCAAACGATAATAATATTAGGAAAATTCGGGCTGAAAAAAGAAAAATAATTTACTGAATTTTTAGGCTTTTGGGAATCTAAAATACGCAATATACTACAATATTCACCAATTTCTCCCGGACTTGACCATCCCTCCTCTTGGATGCAAATAAATGTTATGACTACGGTCAAACTTGTTGTTGTGAACACCACGAAATCCCAAAATAGTGCGGATAACCAAAAAATGTACGTATTTACACCAGCGACAAACTGCAGCAATTTCGCCCTAATTGCACGCTCTCGAATTAGAAACATTGCGAAGTATGCGGCAGCAAATGTCATCACAAAACTCACATTTAAGGCCAATTGAAATCCCACATTATGTATACTGTCCAGTTGTAGAAATCGGGATCCTGCTGAGAATGGCAGTGGAAAGTTTGTAAGTTCGATACTGCAATCCGTTCCCACAACAGCTCTGAAGATTTTTTTTTAAGAATTCGTATTTCTATAGTTAGTGAATAATTACAAACAATAAATATCTATAAATGTTTATTACCTGGCAATAGCATTGTGGATAAGATTCAATGATAATGGTGCCGTGTGATAAGCTTGGTTGTTGAACCATCCAATTACTTCCGAACCAGTTATTGTAGCTGCTACCATATATTTTCTATTGATTCGGACAAGATATTTGCCATAGAGATCTTCAATGTAGCTTCCAAAATTTTGAGTTATTGCAACCAGTTTATGATTAGAGCCAAAGTTTTCGAATTGTTTCGTGTATTCTGTAGCTATTTTTCCTCGCATGGACGCATCTTGTAAATTCCGAGACTTTTCTAAAACTGTTATTGTCTCGTAATAGTTTTGCATGGCTATTTCTAACGGATCTAATGGTTTATCAGTAAATGTTTTGGAAACGTACATTGTTAATACAATGAAAACTATTGGCATTATGTTTAGAATTAGTAAAATAGGCCAGTTTCGTAAGCTATTTAAGTACTTTTTTAAGAACATCGCACGCCATTGATTCCATATTAATCTATAACCCTTTAAAAAGATGGCGTTGTTGTCATCAGCTTGAGGAGAAAAACAAAAAATTTCAATTTTATTCCTTGTAAAAAAAATATTTGAATAGTATATAAAAATTTATGTATGGATGAAGTTAATTTTTTTCAAAATATATTCGTAACCAGTTGCATATTTTTGTTTTTTATTTATTTATTTCAACGAATTAAATGGAATATAAGAGTAAATTCAAAGAAAGTTAAATATGCAAATTATTTATTTCTACTATTTCTCCGTGCTCCAAAGAAGAGGAGCGCGGAGCTTAGGGTGTTTCATAATTGGTGCACCTAGCTCAAGGGTTTGATAGCTGAGGTGGAGACAAGCAAAAGATATATAAGTTGAAGGGGTGTAAGACGCGTGTTCTCGGCGGTAAGGGGTTTAAGAGTTTTAGTACTTCTTCCACTTTACACCCTGTAACTTTCTTGTTACACACTGAGATGATAGCAGCCGTCTCAGCTTTCCAATGAATGCCCAATCAGTCTTCCTGTCACCTTCCGTCGGAAGTTGTAGGACGTCCCTTTGCGGCCCGAATTAATTTTTCCTATTCACAATAGTCCAGTCTGAATTAATTCTTGATATTTATCAATCTATATATATACTCACGCTCTCATTACAATATCTCCAGAACTATAAAGGATAAGATCTTATACGACATAGGCATCCACTAAGAAGGGATATTTGGAAACTCAAGTCCTAGAACTCCTGTAGAATTTCAAAATGGCGAATACAATATGGTGACTGAAAACGTTCAACTTCAAAGGAAGGCTACGAAAACGGTTGAGTGTTGAGATAAGGATTTTGATCCAATTTTTGCTTTTGCATATTAGTTTGTCTCTTCAACAAATTTTCTTATTAGCTCTGGAGTAAAAAATAGTTTGAAGAATTCAACGGGTGCATCAATATTTTCAGGAATTTGAGATCCAATACTTCTTTACCTAATGACAAACTTAGTCATCCTGATTAGTCACATTCCTGTATCCATAGTTTTCTCGTGCAACAGTTGTATTTTCATCATTCTCGTAAGCTTCGTCTTCAACATCGTCATCTAGAATTCTCCTGTAATTTCCAATTGGTTGAATTTCACATTCGGAATCGGTATCAGATTCGGCATATGACGATCTAGAATTAATTCTCTCTCCTGCATATTCTTCATACTCACTTGATAAATAAAAAAAAAAATCTTCTAAATCACACATGTAATCATCCCCATCACAGCTTAGGTCACTCAGTTCTGCAGGCATTTCTTTATCCATATTTACATAAATTGTTTTTAGAAAATACAAACTAACTGAAGTGCAAATTTACTCACATACATAAGAACTACTAATTTTGACGATGGTAATCGCGGTTACTATTATCCTTGTGTATAGAACTATATAGTGATTGCGAAACCCAATTTGACTTAGTAGCTTGGTTAGAGGCACTACTACTGCAGAGCAGACGTAACCAAAGGGTAAACCAGTACATAGTACCTCGCTCCAATATAGAATCAGCGATGCCTGGACCTGATGTATGGAATGCCGCAATTTTTTCTTAGAAATTTACTGGAAATTTTTTCCTTAGAATTGTTATCCATTATTTGAGGTCTGTAAGGGTTATCCGCACACAAAATCAAATTTAAAACACTCAAGGAAGTTCAATGCGTATAACCCGGGGGTAACACGTAATATTACAGCTTGCATGCAAGCTGCACTGCCATACTTCTTGCACGTGTAACCTCTACTGCATGCTCGCAGCTCAGCTTTAAGCGAAGGTGAGGTGATAGTAATTTGACATAACACAGTTTTCAAGATGGTGCAAAAGAAATGCTTGAGAGAATTTCATATATTTATACTGGGAAAATCAGATTTTCTGGGATCTTTTGTATTACATCATTTACCAATACCTTCCTCTTAATTTTTTCTTGGGCTTTTATCATTCTGCTTCTTCGTTTATTGCTATAATTTACCAATATACGGAAGACTTTACGTCTCAATGCCATTTTTTAAATGAACTTGCATGCAAGATGATAAGACATCAACCGAACTGCCTTCTGCTGTCAAGCTTAAAATCGCGTTGGAAGGGAGGCTTGCATGCAAGCTGTACTATCTCGTGTAACCCCCGGGTAATTCATTCTCTCGCAAATTCTTAACCTGAACAATATTTTCTATGGAAATATTAAACAATCCCTAAGCGGCCGCCCTGCTTCCGCAATAGTCTAAATGCCTAAATCTAGTATATATTATCATTTTTGTTAGTATAGTTCTACATATTTACAGATTAGGTTAGTATTTATTTAATCGTTTATAGTTGTTACTTGATATTTTTATTTTGAAGTTCAGCTTGATTGAGGATCCCTCGGAGAAAACCCGCAATTCCCGGCAACTTATTTCATTCCGCCAGATGCAAGAGATTGACTCGGCGTCTCAGAAATTCTTCCCTTAGGTCGTTCTTAAGGCACTTTCAAATCAAAAACAAGAACAGAAAAATGTAAACCGAAAAACTGAATTTATTCCACTTTAAAAAGATTTTTGTTCCAATGATTAATAAAATCCAGAGAAATAGGATAAACTAAGAATTTTACTGAGAAAATAGTTATATTTATTTTTGATTTTGAAGAAAAATACAACTTTTATGTTTTATCGTCCGAAAAACTTTTTCGGCGGAAAAATTCGTCCGATAAATCATAAAAGTTGTGTTTTCTTAAAAATTCTAAGATAAATATCCTATTTTCTTAGTAAAACTATTAGTTTATCCTATTTCTTATGATTTTATTAATCATTGGAGCAAAAATCTTGTTTTAAAGTGGAGTAAATTGAGTTTTTCGGTTTATATTTTTTCGATTCTTGTATTTGATGTGAAAGTGCCTTTAGTTAGAAAATGCACACCACGACATTACTTACCAATTTCGTAAGGATAACTCGATATATTTTCTGCACGTCTTCAGATCAAAAATTCAATCACACCTTCATATTGTGTTCCGTGTCAACCAACTTCCGTCGAAAAAAAGACCAGCAAAAGCCCAGAACAAGATATATAAAAACCCGAGCTCTCCGCTCGATGACGTCTCTCCATCGTGGCGCTGTTTCTGACATCTGCTTTTAGTTCAGTGGCGTTTCCAGCATTTGCCGGCCAGTGCTTAAGCGCAGTTCGCATTTGGCGTTTTTGCCTTATGATGATTTTGTTGAGTTTTGTTCTTGGTTTTATTTATTCATTTATGTTTTATTTATTCATTTTATTTCTTAAGTTATTTTTATTTCTTTTCAATTTTTTATTTAGTTTATGTTTGTTTAGTTATTTTTATTACTTCGGAATTTTTTTATTTATTCATTTTATGTTTGTTAAGCTATGTCTATTCCTAGCGTAATTTAAATATTTTTTGGGAAGGCTATGAATTTGCATGCGCATGATTTTAATAGTTTAATTTATTATTAATGTTGCCAGATTTATCTGTAGGTGTCATATATTCCAACGCTTAGTTCTGCCAACCTTTCAGGCCGACAACAGTTCCTTGGGCCACTAACACTTTTTGTGAGCACAGACTCGTAGATGACCAAATAGAATTCATTTCTTCATAGAAATTTACAGAAAATGTTTGCGGAGAATTTTTTTTCAGTCTGGTGGCCGAACGGTTGCATTAAGGTAGGTACATGTGTCTAGTGGAATTAAAGGTAACATTTCGGAGTTTCTAAATCTTGTAAAAAAACTGTATAGTTATTATTAATTTTGGCAGGAAATCAATAAAATTTAAAAAAAAACAGAAAGACTCATTGGAAAGCTGTAATGGTTGCTATCATCCGAAATAAATCTCACCTTGAATGGGTGTATGTATATAAAGAAAGTTACAGGGTGTAAAGTGGAAAAAGTACTAAAAATCTTGAAGCCCCCTACCGCCCCTTCACCTTATCTATTTTTTTCTTGTCTCCACACCTTAGCTATTAAACTCTTTATCTAGGTGGACTAATTATGAAACACCCTGTATAAGAAGTAGAACAAATCCAATACCTATTTCCTGTTTTATTGAGTTTTATTGTTTTATTTATTTTTTCAATGAACGTTTAACACCTTGCTTTATATTCAACTATTATTAATTTTTTCAAACAAAGTCTGTCCCTTAAAAGCTGTAGATTTTTTAAAACTTTCTTGCCAGGCGGTTGAAAAAGAAATTCTCAGAGGTTTGGGTTCGCTGCCCCCAGGTACCCATGATATCTTCAAAAAGCTTTTTATCTTTTTTTAGGGTTAGATTTAGATTTTAGCGGGGCGAATGGCCTTTGCACTGCAGCCATCATTGGCTTATTGTGCACCGCTTGCATTGCAGTACCTCCAACAAACCCACTCTTCCTAGGAAAGCAGTATTTTTTTGTGCAGTTTTGTATGGTAAGCTTCTCGGTATTGTAGGAAATACCGCAAACATGCTCCTTTTTGGGCCAGTAAATCTGCATTTTCATTCCCATCAATTCGCGAGAGTCCTGGCACCCACTGAAGTATTATAGGTGTGTTGTATGTGCCAAGGCTCGTTATTGCTTGAATGCATTCCACATTAACTGCATTTTGATCTCAGGTAACGAGATGGCTTTCAAAGTCGCTTGGCCATCTGTATAGATATAAATATTTTTATTATTGCTAGATCGGCTGAGGTTTTCCTATGCATATCTAGTGATGGCATATACCTCTGCCTTAAATATTGAGGCGTACTTTCCTAGGCTTTGATAGATCTTAGCTCTTGGTTTACCGCCATATATTCCTGCTCCTACTCCTTTCTCGATTTTAGAACCATTGGTGATTAGGACCTCGTTTGCTAGACTTGTATCTATTTCTTCCCTATCTGGTATTATTATCTTAGAAGGGCAGACGGAGATTGTGCTCAGCAACCATTCTGTCTGGCATCATATCCAGTATTGGATTTGCTTCAATTCTTTTGGTTATAGTTCGTAAACTTTCGAGTCCCCCATTCAGTATAGCCATCTTTTTGTCTTAATTTTTTTATGATTCTAAACATCATTGCAATAATTATTAAAAGTCCAGCCAAAAATACTCGTTGAAAATTCTGAAACATGGTAGAAGCGTCGCAGTCCATTGATATATGTACATATCTTTCGTATTACATTGAGCTTAACACGACAAGTACTACTATGGTTTGCACACACAGCATCTGCATAGGTAACCATTGCGATAAGCAAAGCTTTAACAAGACGGAGATTTGACTCTTTTGGAGTATTAGCCGAATAAACCCACAAGACTCTCAATCCATTGTAAACCTTACTGACAACGTGTCTGCCACAAGCAAGCTTAGCACCAAATATTATTCCAAGATTTCGAACCGATTCAGAGAATGGTACGGGCTTTGTACCATCAAGGATCAATATTGGAAAATTCAATTATTTTCAGTATTAAACCTGCCAATGGCTACATTAAATTCACTAATTCGCATTGGTAGAAGTAACTGAACATCATCAACATACAATTTATCAGAGCAGAGTCGAGGAACCTCAGTTAAGTCATTTATATATAGGCAAAAAAGCAAAGGGCCAAGTACTGATCCCTGAAGAACACCTGAATAGAGAACTTTTCTAGGCATACCGCATGGGTGGAATGTGTGCTTTGAAAATAAAATGCAATTTATGCTTTATTGCATTTTGTTATAATGTGATATGTTTTACAGATGATTATAATAATGAGAGGGCAATCGTCTAATAATAAAAATCTTTTAAGCCATTCCAAGATGAAACCTATGATGCTATTCTAAAACGAATCCATTCTGCTTTTGTAAAAGCTAAAAATGCCAATATTTTATTACGGTCAATGAAATTTCTAAGGCGGATGTCACATTTTCTGTAATTTCAGTTTCCTGCATTTCAGCGCAAAAAATGAAAGGTCGACGCGACTCAAAATGGAAAACAATTTAAGAAATTGTATGCCAGCTTTTTGATAATTAATACCTTAGATGACATCTACTGTGGGGCATAAAAAGACTTACGTTTTTCTACCGCTAATGCGAAAATTGAGCCTTCAATTGTTAATTTTCTATTCATTAAAAGAAATGAAGGATCCTATAAATATAGTATGCCAAGTGACTGCAGTTTATGGATCTCTAAGAAATTCGATGAATATACGTTGTCCAATATTTTACGCAAACGGAGGCGATTGCTTTAAGGCGTTTAAATTGGTGCCGATTCTTGTTGCGACTTATCGGAGTTCCTTATGTAGTGGATAAACCATTGACTAAATTCATCCATATTATCAACGACAAGGAATATTTACTATAGGTACCTTTCAATATGAAATCTGGGAAGCATGATAAAAGGAGCCAAAAGCTCTCATTTAAAAATTTGTAATAACCATGACATTGATATTTGATATTATTTTTGTTAGTATATAGTGAAATAAATTAATAAATCAATAAGTAGGTACACTAAAAAAAAACGAATAAAAAATTATATTATATTAAAAGTAAAACTTACTTATAGATTTGAAATTTTCAGAATCAACATTTGGTAACTTTATATTGTTTTCAGAATCGTCTGTACCAACTGCCATAAAAACTTCCTCTAAAGATGTGTTTGAAACACCATAACCACTCAAGTTTAAATCTTCAGAGAAAGTCTCTAGATCAGCAAGCATTTGCTTGAAAACAGATATGTGATCCGCGGAGAGTTTATAACTTAATTCTGAACCAACTTCACTTTCAATTTGAATATCTGGAATATATTTAGCCAGGAGTTTTGTGATATTCTCACTTTTACAGCCAATTCCTTTTTCACAAATCTATTTAAAAAATTATATGAAAATGTAAATTTTTCACAAAAAAATATATTAATAAAACATATACATGTAAAGATACTTACCAAATGATAACCAGCACCAAAATTTTTCTTTAAAAAAAATGAAGTTCCGAAACATTTCAAAACACCTGAAGACATTATAGCAATACGATCTCCAAGAACATCAGCTTCTTCCATTAAATGTGTTGTTAGAAGGATTGTTCTACCTTTTTTCTCAGTTTGCAGTAAATTCCATAGTGACCTTCGAGCTGCTGGATCCATACCAGAAGAAGGTTCATCTAATAAAACAATCTTTGAAGCGCCACAAAGTGCAACACCAACGGAAAGTTTTCTCTGCATTCCACCGGAAAGACTTGAGGCTTTTGTGTTAAGTTTATTTTCCATGTCCAGATTTTTCACATATTTCCTTATTTGGCTATTGATCCGATTTCCCTTTATTCCTTTTAAACGACTATAGAAAATAATATGCTCTTTGACTGTAAGATCAGTAAATAGAATATTATGTTGAGGGCATAGTGCTAATGATGTTCTTGCTCCTTTTAAATTTCTCCGGATATCGCAACCATTGATTATTGCTGTGCCGGATGTTGGTGGCAACATACCTGTTAACATTGATATTGTTGTCGTTTTACCAGCACCATTATGACCCAAAAGTATAGTTATTTCATCTTCAAACAAATTCATTGTTAATCCCTTAACAGCAACCTTATCATCAAAACTCTTTCGTAAATTTCTTATTTCTAAACCGACATTCTTGTCCACAATCTCCATTTCAAATCCTTCTAAATCCGTGGAAATAGTCACTTGTGTATCTTCGACACCTTCATAATTCTGTAATCCACACCAAAATTCTTTAGTAAATGGAAAATACCATTTTCTAGCAACACCATATTCTCCAGGAAATACTTGTTCCAAATATAAGGCAATAATCATATGAACAACAGACATGATTAACATAATTATTATCGTATAGCCTACATGCATATCGTCGTCAACATTCATCGGCACCCATAAATTGTTCCATTGTAATCCCTCTTGGGTTTCTTCCAATCTAACAATTAACTTAAATCCAAAACCAAGCGCAGATCCTACAAATATGCATAAAGCAAGCTTTTCGGTTAATTCCATATTGTCGTACTGGTTTGTATTTAGGCCAAATGGTAAATGCGTTATAAACAATATTAAACCGCACAATACAACCGCAGTATCAGCCTTCTCAAATACCGTAGACAAGAGAAAGCTAAATGTTATTAACGCTATAGAGATAAGGAAAAGGTAGAACATCAAGACAGACCAACCAGATTGATTGAGAACAGCCAGACCATGTTTCACCGGAACCTAAAAAAAAAATAGAAAATAAGGTACATTGTGCTAACTATCTATTAGGGCTGTTGAGAGACTTCGAAGCAAGCGATTCGAAACTTCCAATTCTAATCGTTCGAAGCATGAACGTTCTGCCGAAACTTCGATGCCTTCGAGTCGAATAAATTTTTCCCTGTGTCTGTAGTATTGTTAAGGATAACTAATAATAATCGAAGTGATTTGAAATTATGTTCAATATTTGGATGAAAATAAATTTTTTTGAATTTTTTAGAACAAAATCTTAAAATGGGGAACGAATTTTAACCTTAGAACAAATGCATAACAAACCAGAATGCTTATAAGAAAAACCCTCAAGAAAAACTGTTTAAGCCATGAAACAGACTTCCTCACTACCACATGAGAGCCCCAACGGAGTCCTGACTAAAATATTTGCAGTGTACTTATGCAAAAACGGAAAAAAAATGATTTGAATAGCTCCTCCTCCGCCCTAAACTTCTTCTTTTCACACAGAAAAATGGTGTTCTGATAATTTTAAGCATTCTTTCTTATCTTCCGAACCGAAAGAACATTTTTATACCTTTTCTAAGAAAATAATTAAAAAAAATTTCTCTGAACCAAATGACTACGATTCCTCAAACAAAAACTCTCAGCTGAGTAGTCATTGTATGACGCTGTGCCGTCATTTCATGCCGTGTGTCAAAACCCTCGAGAATACTTCCCAAGCCATGAAACAGAAATCTATATGTGTGCGTTGGGAGTCCGTTCTCTAAAATGTTCTACCATTGATACTTATGGAAAAGTGCAAAACATTGACTTTATATATGCTATAGAGCCTAAACTACTATCCACATAAGAAAATAGGCTTCCAGTAATTTTAAGCTTGGCTTCTTACCTTCCCAAACGCTACACTTACTATACATGGTGTTTCATAATTGGTGCGCATAACCAAAGATACATATAGATATACAAAATATGAATCAAAAGTAACTCCACTGCCAAAATTTTTTAAGTAATAGGGCTGGTGCAGGCTAGCTGACGGGGGAGATTTGGCTTGCCAAAATACAGAAAACAGAGAATAAGAGAACGAGAAAATCTAGCATTTAGGGTAGATCATAAAATTAAATTCTCTTCTTTTAATGGGTAGTAAAATTCAATAGCCGGACCACAACAGCATGAAAAGACAGTGTGAACCATAGGCATATGAAATACCACACATTTTTTGACAAAATTTGGAGACGAACAGGCAAGTGAAATATTGTGTAAAAATATATTCACACCCAGTGTTGACACTTTACTCCTTTTGGAGTAGATCTACTCAACTTTTCCTGAAAAAAAAACAAATTTACTCCCTACTCCTGGCATAAGTCAAGGGTTAGATAGCTGAGGTGGAGACAAGCAGAAAATTACATGGAGAGTGGGGTGGGGGAGACCCGTCGTTGCAGTAGGGGTATGATGCACAGCTCCATTAATTTTTGGTACTGACGATATAAATTACGCCTAATTTGATGCTATTCCACGCAAAATTAACAAGCTGATGTATATGAAGAAAGTTACAAGATGTAAAGAGGAAAAAGTACTAGATTGTATCTTAAACCCCTCCTACCACCGAAACGACGCATCTTACGCCCACCCCTCCCCGACGTCATTATAGATTTTTTTTTGTCTCCACCTCAGCTAAAACCCTTGAGTTATGCGGACCGATAGTGAAACACCCTGTATATAACCAAAGAAACATATAGACATCATATGTCTATATATTTCTTTGATATAACTTACTTAAAAAAATAATAAAATAGTTTTAATTACAAAGAAACCTTCATTTTAGGCTTATTAACTCTCAGCTGAATAATAATTGAAAAGTGTAGTGCATGTGCAGCCGTAGTCCGAATCTGCAGGCAGACTGATTCGATTCCATCAGACCACGGCACACTCGCATACAATTTTTGTTTGGAGAATCGTTGTCATTTGGTTAAGGTAAATTTTTTTAAATAATTTTGTTGGGAAAGACATAAAAATTTTATTACGGTTGGGAAGATAGGAAAGTAAGCTTAAGATTATCAGAAGACCATTTTTCTGTATGAATCCTGTTGCATGGCTTGGGAAGTATTTGCTATACATAAGCCAAATTAAGTGAAGCTTCTCCAATGTACGGGTTGAGCTCAAGTTTTCTAGTGTGAAAGAACAGTGCAGGTGTAAACAGCTAGCACAGTTTATGAAGGAGCAAACATGTTATTCTAATAGGAGTGCAAATTTTTTGCCATTTCTACACGATGCCATTGCTTAAAGTCCGACGGTCGTTTTTTTTTCTTTCTGCATGCATCACATTTGCTCTATATTTTCTGTCGTTTATTAAGACGTACATCTGCTAGTATGAGAAATATATACCTTCTCTAATGTATATGAATTTCATACGATATCCACATAACTTTTTGATATACATATATTCTAAGGTTATATCGGTTTTGGTGTTGCAACGGACAAACAAATGAATGGACAGCGTAAAAAACTTTGAATCAAATACATTCGCTCGTCAAAGCATTCATACTTGGATGCTTCAAAAAGATTTGAAGGTAGAAGCTTCGAAGTTCGGTATTCGAAACTTCGATATTCGAATATTGTTCCGAAGCTTCGAACCTTCGAAAATCAACAGCCCTAGTATCAATCGATTAAACTTAAAAATAAAATGACTTGATATAATACCTTGAGCAAAAAAACTGTAAAGGCGCAAGGAATCACCACCAACAGGACAGATTTGATAAACCATGCAGTCCAGTGTAACCAATTACTCACGCCCATGAGATTCATTACCTCCTTCAATTGAAGATCTTTTTCTTCTGAAACGTACTGTTGTTCACATAGCCAAATGATTTCAAATTTACACAACTTAACGTCAAACACTTACTGCGATTGTATATTTGAAGAAGAAGTAAAAGCTAAGGAGGATTACTAAAGGCAACAACGACTCTAAACCCAGCAGAAATTCATCAGCCACAGAAGCTGGATAAGGATATCTTTGCATTTGAATTTTTGGAAATTCACTGGTGTTAGAAGATTTTCTAATAAAAGCTGAGGCGATTGCATTTTGTATGGCTAGAAATCCTTCTGCAATATATCCCGGAGGTGGACCTCCATCATTGTCATCCCCATTTCGTGGTCCACCACGTCGATATGTTGGAAATTGCATATTTGTTATCCAAGTGCTTTGTTTGTTTATTACATACTGTTTATCGTTAGACCTTGTCCTCGACTCACTGGGAAATCTTAGGAAATAATTCATCTTTTTTGGATATGTGTTAATATCTTTCAAACCGTCATCGAACTGAACTCCGGCAATAGCGTTGGTTTTTAGTATGTAATCTTCCAGATTTTGAGCATCTTTTGCAGGTACAAGTGTTAAATTAAGACTGTTTGCCGCGTCCGTCATTAATTCATCGAGGATAACGTTTTGAGGAGTGTATACAAGTTCCCATCTTAATTTAATCTGATCAAGTGTTGTATTCGGTGGATATTTTGTTATATTTCTGGAAATGTTGAGAAAATTATTTTTATTTTTTTAATTATAATTATAATATAGGAAATGAAGGAGTAAGTGGCTACAGACTTTCAAAAGATTTTTGACTTCAATTTTCCTTAATAGGTACTCTATGTATAAATTATAAACGAAACACCCTATAACAATTAACAAAAAATTTTCTATTAAATTACGTAAGCTCATGGGCTTAATTTAATATATTTAATATAAAAAAAATGTCTTTTTTTATACATAAAACCCATTCCACACCTTATTCCATAATCCTAATCAATATCTACTCGTTCAAAAGTTTTAAAGCAACATCCCACCTGACATCAGCAAATGCCTAACAAACGACAACTGTCCATAAACTTTATTTTTAGAGTGAATGAAGTACTCACGTGTGGTACTTTATACTTTTTTAATAAGTGGAGATGGAGTAGAATTATTAAAAGGATAAAAAATGGAAAGTCAATTACTATTTGCCTGCCCCGATGTGATCTATCGATCATTTAATATCGAAAAGAAGTATTTTTCTATAGAAACTAATGCACAAATTTCGAAATGGCTTCTTTTCCCATAGTGCAAAATCAGAAGTACATATGAAGGCACTTTTATTCTTTGAAGTTGGCTGCAAAACATTTCTAATAGAAGAAAATAAGATGGAGACCCACCCAGTAAGCAAAAATTCCAGATGTGGAATTCTCTCACAGAATTCCAGTAGAAAAAAGTGACGGCATTCTCAAACTCACAGCTTTTACACGCTTACAGGAAGCCATCGCATTGTTAATGCCAATTATGTTTTGACAGCTCGTGACTTTCATTTTCCTGTGCGATGCTTGATATCTTATTTTTCTTCTGTATTTTTAATGAAAAGCTTCGAAAAGTTCCTTTAATTGTTATTTTAAAGTCTACAGAGACTGGTAAAAAAAACCAAAAAATCTGTAGGTAAAAAATGGGGATTTGGCTCTGTGAAAAATAAATAAAGTTGGGAGAAAATATTTGTTTTTAGCATGATTAATATCATAAACATGTTAAGTTTCCATTACAAAGTCTGTGGTTTTTACAAATAATTCGTTATCTGCAAAAAGCCAGTTTTGAGAAAACGAGGGAAAAGTGGAAAAAATGAGAAAAAGTATCGGGAAATCACCAATTTGTGGAATTTTTTTTCTCACAGTATATTTTGAAATAAATTTTAATAACAGTACTGATACTATTTTTCGAAAACTGTTAAAATAGCGAAGAATTTGCACATACATAATTTTTCGCTCTCAATTTTAACACTTTTTTAACACTTTTTTCGATATACTGCGTGCGACCTAACGACTCAATTGAAGATGAATAGTCATTTGAAAACGTGTAATCGCTACACATCGATTTACGGTTTATTACTCGAGAAGTTCACTTATGCAGTTTATTGAAAAATAAGAAAAATTGCGAAAGCCATGAACTTTTATCAAGCAAAATGACTGGAAATGAAAATGAATGTTGTTAATACTGCTATTGATAAACGGCGTCCTTTATTATAGTATAAAAATTGAAAAAAAATCAAATAAAACAATGAAAATTAAAAAAAAACTCGGAATATCATTTTAAAATAACAACTAATCTGCACTTGCATTCCTGTTTGACAAATTTTTTTTTAACTTCTCGGTAGCATGTCTACTTGTGCTGTTTCTTGAAAAATAATTTGAGATTTTTGTGTACTTCAGTGGTTATTCTTTTGTTAATAATACGTTAATTGCTATAATAGAGTACGCAGGATTATAAAATATAAAATTTTATGTCTAATGGTATATTTGGTTTAAAATTGTAAATTTTGCAGATAATGAGTTATTTGAAAAAACCACAGGTATAATATTAGCAGTAGTGCAAAGATCTGGAATTCTGTTAGATTTCATTAATTAAAAAATGCAGAAAAAGCATTCAAATCCCTAGGAGTTCCATGTAGAAACGCCATGGAAAAGTTTTAGAATTCTCTCTAACTTCCATGCGCAAATAATAAAGTAAAAACATGCGAATCTGTTAGATTACTACGTTCAGTTCCAACTATCAAAGACTTGAGATCTTGACACAGTTCCCTACGGGTAAAGAAGCGGAAATCCGTGCGGAAATATAGTACGGATTTCCAGGTAAACTCGTCAAAAACGACAAGTAAATGCAATACCACTCTCTCTTTGTTACGCAGACTTCTAGAAGATAGGTAATCTATTATATTGATAAGAAAATACATTGAAAAGCACCCTCACCACCGATCATCCAAAATTATCCGCGTACAGAAACCAGCAGATCTGCAAGAAGCGAAAGCTCCACTCAATATAACGCACATTAGAGGTAATTAAAATTAAAGCTAAGAAATCTACCCATTACGTTATATAAAATATATGTATAAAACAAATCAGAATTAAGAAAATTTACCATAAAGGAATTAAATAATCATCATATAAACAAAAAGTCCAGTGCTGGAACTACAAGGGGTGGATCATCTGATTTGACACAAATATAAGGTTTGTTCGATAAAAAACACCGTGTAAATTTTCCCCAAATTTACCTGGGGTTTCATGCACTCATCGAACAAGTTTTTAGAACACTGGGTAAACCTTAGAATATAGAGACAACAGGAAGTGTTGATACCTGTAAAATTAGTGTGCATGAGCATGGATTTTTCAGCGTGCCGTGAAGTAGCTCAGCATTATATTGAAGAAAGAGACAAATCTATGTTTAGCTGTCAAACGAAGTTCGTTTAGTTTGCAAAAGATTTGCAACACTTTAAATGTAATTTAAAACTGTGATTTAAAAATAGTGCTAAATAAAGTAAAGAGTGTAAGTAATTATCTGTTGATATTATAGTGATAAATTTCTAAGTGATGTTCATGTAATTTCAGAATGTAGTGTTCGGTGAAAAATTGTCACAACAACATCAAGGTACGACGTGGGAAATCATCTTTTAGGCAAGTATAGTTATAAAATATTATTTTGTGTACTTTACACACCTTTGTATATTAAATTAAATTAAAAATACATAACAAAAGCGATGAAATATCGAAAAAATCGTTGCTCCACCGAGATTTGTTTACGTTTGTGACATCTGCGAAATTCCCTGGCTATGTTGGTGTAGTGCATCGAATAAGGACCTTTTCGGTGGGAGCAAACGCAATATTTTCAACTATATATCTTGTGTCCCCGCTCTCAATATTGATTCTACTATGCGGCTGTACTGAGCTTTCACTACAGCTGCAACAGATACTAACACAAACAGAATTTGACTACGCTAAATTTAGCTTATCACACTTCCTGTATTCTCCATATTCTAAGGGATAAACCTAATTTAATTACATTTCTCTGACAGTTCTCCCGAGTATAATTAATTGTAAATAGTTCTTTGCAAATCTAAACCCTATGTCCTCGGGCTCGGTAATCGATCTGGTCCTCAAATCGCTACCACCTAATACGGTTAAAGTCAGTACGCTGCAACTACAAATTGGTTCTTCGCACCACCTACCCGTGTCCCTCAAAATTGACAGTAACCTAAAAACACTTCGAAATAGACCTAACCAAAATCGCAGTAAAATTATTGCTGACACAAACATCTTAGAACCCAGTACGGAGATTTTTTCCAAAATACAGGACATTATTAAAGCGAACACTTTTCAATCATTCCATTCAAACTTTTCAGCCAAAGCATGGTGGAATGAGACAATCAACAAGCTTTTTGAGATAAGGGTAAAATTTTCTCGGAATGTGCAAGGACGACATCAACGACAAATTCAAACAAACTCAGAGCCATCAAAATCAGACTTAAAAAAGAAGTCAAGAAGGCTAAAGCTACTCATATGTCTGATTTTGTTGAGAGGCTGGAAACCTCTGACTCCAGATCTTTCTTCAACGCAATAAAAAACATCTGTTCTAAATTCAGCTCAACGGACTCAAACACTCAATGGCATGAAACTAAATTGACACCTCTTCTGAACATGCTTGCACTCAAGACCAAATCTGTTAACACAAGCACTGTGACACCCCTAGTGGCTAGCACATTCCCCAGACTCGCAATTACACTCACCGAACTCAAGCTCTTCCTAAAAAGCAAATCAAACTTTTCCGCTCCTGGAGTTGATGGAATCCTCTTTTTTGCTATAAAGAACCTAAATCCAGCAGCTCTTCAATCATACCTGCATATCCTTAACAGTTACTGGCTTCAGAACTCACTCCCTGGGCAACTGAACATTATAAAAGAAAAACAAGCCAAGACAGAATCTAGACTCATACAGACCCATCGCTCTAATTCCCACTGCGACTAAATGCATAAATGGCGTTATCACGAAGAGACTAAACAACCTAGTGTCACAACTCAACATACTGCCATATAAGTCCTTTGCCTACACCAAGGGTAAATCAGTCAACATATGTCTCAATCATATCTTAAACCAAATTACTTTCAACAAGTCGAACGGACTCAAGTCAGTGTTACTGTCTATTGACATCCAGTCTGCCTACGATTCTGTGGCTGTAGACAAACTCACCAAAATTCTTGTAGGAATGAAAATCCCCCTTGACATTGTCACATGGCTCGAAAGCTTTCTCAACTCTAGAACGCTAAAACTAGGCGCTTCCCAAACTGTGGTAAATGATGGACTACCTCAAGGCAGTGTCATCAGCCCAATTCTTTTCAACTTATACACCACCAAGCTTCATGAGGCATCAAAAACTGATATAAAGATTTTTCAATTTGGCGACGACTTCATGTTTATAGGTTCAGGATCCTCACATGAATCAGCTCTGGAGGCCCTAAAGAATGCAACACTGCGGTTCTCACAGTTTGCAAGCGCCCTACACTTATCGATAAACCCCACCAAAGTAACTATAGTCCCAATCCACTATAGAGCCGGCCTGCCGGAGTCAGTTTCCATCATGAACTTAAGAGTACCAATAACCCCGAATTAAAATTCATAGGCAGATTCTTCACCTCCAACCTAATACTGAGAGAACAACTGCTACACGCGACGTAGTCTGCAAACCTACAAGTGAACATGCTAAAACTGCTTACCTCCAGAACCGACCCTATACATCCACACCTAGCGCTAAAATTATATAGATCAGTCATCAGATCCAAACTAGAATTTGCGAGCACTTCCAATGGCGACACGTCCAAAATACATTGATAAAAGGCTCACAACGTTCTCAAATGCGTGCCTCAGGAAGTGCCTAGGGCTGTCCCCCACCACCCCATTCCACATTATTTATGCTCTTGCAAACGAACTACCTCCGGACTACCGAGTAACTCTACTTACGGCCAAAGAAATTGGTGGAGCTATAGCACAAAATTCAACAAGTACAAACCTCCTAGATCTCCTAAACCCCAAAATTTCCAGCTATGCATATGTATACAAATCTTTCCCAAACATTTTCCAAATGATTGGGTGTTTTACTCCGGTTAACCAACCCCATAACTTACACATAGTATTAAACACCCTCACCCGCCACGGAGTAAACAAGGATAATGTCCCTGAGGAACTCCTCAAGCAGATCTACCTCAATCTCACGACTGAACACTCCAAAAATAGCTGGCTCATCTATGCCACTGACGCATCCTATTCAAAACCGTTAACGGGAATCAGCGCAATTGAGGCCTCGACTCTTCGCGCTCATACAAGTAAATACGACTGTCTTAGATCATCCACGTCGGGCGAACTCCTAGCTATACAACTGGTCATGGACCTTACCAGCACTTTATCGAGGTCCAAGATTATCATCCTCACGGACTCCAAGTCCGCTTGCACTACCATCCTCAACCCTAATGACTCCTACTACGCACATAACATATGCAACTCTGCACTAACCAACTCATCGAACCTTTACAAAATAGTGTGGCTTCCAGGGCACAAAGGCCTCCCTTTAAATGAACTGGCTGACACAAAGGCCAAAGAGGCTCTAGCCCTAGAAAGAATTTCGGAACAAAAAATATCAATCAAAGACTCACTTTCCATGATTAAAGAAAAATTACAATCTGCCTGGCACGACGAATTCTCGTCCAAAAGCCTCATCAAGGGTACCTTTTTTGCAAAAAATGTTCCCCTCCCCCACAAACCCCCTTGGCACGAATGGTGCCTATCCTCTAAGGAAACTAGGTTCCTAAATAGACTTTTTTCCGGACACAACTATGATGCTAAACTCTTCACAGTTATAGGTAAATCTGACCAAGTTATGTGCCCTGAATGTGGCGTGCCAAACACAATCGAACATAGTGTAATCAGTTGTAAATGTTGGACAACACGAGAAGTAAATTCGACATACTAATAAATGCAACCACGTTAGAAGAACTGCTTACTCCGATAAGCCAGGACATTCTCAAGCAGATTGTCAAATATGCCAGTGAGGCTGGACTAGCCTGCTGACCTGATTTTGACGCACTACTCCTACAAACAGACAACCTTATTATCCATTCCACTCCCCGCCCAACAATACATCTACTCTTTCCCTACTTCTAGCCCACCATCAATTCTCAACACCCACTAATTTGACTCTCACTCTTATCGACACAGCATA
Organism: Dioctria linearis; assembly: GCA_963930735.1. Taxonomy (NCBI): domain Eukaryota; kingdom Metazoa; phylum Arthropoda; class Insecta; order Diptera; family Asilidae; genus Dioctria; species Dioctria linearis. Next base: position 18,387,370 of record OZ005742.1, on the reverse strand, counting down.
CACCTATAAGCCAAGCTAATTATTATCATCACCAATAATTTGTCATACTATTTGGCGTTATACCTCGTAAGGTCGAGCCAGAAGAGGAGGAACTCAGTGGAGTCCACAGTTCCAACTCTGAAACCAAGAGATGAAGATGAAGAAGAAGAAGTTGTTATAAAATGAGTGAAGACAAATAAAGTGTGCTCTAACTGTTTTTCTATTTCTTTTCTTCTAATCTTTGCTTATTTTTGCTCAAGAAGTAATTTATAGGTCTGTTTGATGAAAACCCTGGGTAAACCCAGGGCTACACCGATCTAGACTATCTTGTTTTTTGAAAAACCTGGGCTACCCCGTGCCTACACTAAAAATTTTTCGGGGTATTGGTTCGACAGTTGTGACTTGAGAACTGTCATTTGCAATTTGTTGTTGATTGGGACATATAAATTACTTCTTGAGCAAAAATAAGTTTAGTTTACTAGAGCAAAGCGATCAACGGAACTAACTGAACTAGATCTGCTGAACTAAGGGCAGCCGTTACCGTCAACCTCACTCCGCTGGTTTTTCGCTGCACCTCTCGTTGTAGCGGGAGAGTTAAGAGAGGGTACTTCAAAGACTTTTCTAGAACTTGCAATCTCGTTATTTTCCGTTGCGAATAATTACAAAAAACAAACAACCTAATAACGCACTTCTAAAGTTAACAAAGTAATTATTTACGTCGGATACAGATGTGAGACTATATTGCTGGATACTTAATTGAATATTTCGGATAGCATTCGAGGAAATAGGCAATAAACCAGAGCTTCCAAAAACACGTCTACGCCAGAGATGTCATAACTGATAATATTTGATTGCTAAACGAGAATGCGGTTTTAGATCTAAGCATTATACAATTTCGTCGCTCTTGTATCTCATTGAGACTGTTCGGCGTAATATTGAACAACACAATGACACCGTTCTTTGCTTACTTGAATTTTCTAAAGCTTTTGATTCAATCGATATTTATTATTGTATACTAACCCAGAAATTGATAAATCAATTTAATTTTGGTAGCTCTGCAGCAAATTTCATTCTTTGCTATATAATAAATCGTACTCAATTCACTGTATACTGATCTCACAGGTCAGGAGTATTAAGAACTTATTCAGGAGTACCTTAAGGATCAATATTAGGTCCCTTTTTGTTCCTGTTATACATCATCAACGATATACTTTGATCCCTACACACTGTACGATTTTTCGTTATACTGATGATATGCAACTTTTCCTCTGCTCTCCTGTTCAGAGCATGGCTATCAATATTTTTAAATTTAATTAAAACCTAGCTAGAATCAGTGCCTGGGTAGCTGCGAACAAACTTTTGTTAAACCCGTCTAAATCCCAGAGTATTGTTCTTTATAATCGATAAGTCGATACGTCTCTTTGCCGTTACTGTTTTTGGATAACAACCCCCATCGAATATATGGAAGTAATGAAAAACTTGGGGATGAATATTGACTCTAGGTTGCCCTGGCGGTTTACCAGGAATTAAGAATATTTTGGCGTCATGCACTCCAACTCCGTCGACGTCTGGTTAGAGTGCTTCCTGTTTGATGCCTATTGTAATTTTTATTTCTCATGTAGGAGGAAGCTTAATGTCGCATTTAATGCTTTTGCGTAGTATATGTATGCATATTCGATCTACAGAGGAATAATCTAATATGTGTCTTTTCTATACAAGTTTTGGGTTGTGATTTGAATAGCTGTCTTATTTTAAGATAAATAATGCTGAATAAAATTTTGAATTTGCCTCCGAAGTACCTCAGGAATTATGTTGAACTTCTGTGATCTCGTCGAACCCAATTAGTACTATTATCAAGGTTTCATACTCTGTTTAGCACCCGCGTCTTTTACATTCAAGGTGTCATAGTTTTGAAAAGTCTTACTTTGCGCTACGTACGCATCGCACGGAGCTTGAGGAATTTCAAGACAGGGACTACAGATTACTTCGCTTAACGTTGAAAATAATTATGTTCACTTATTATTATAACATATGTTGTGCATATTTTTTTTCTTTTTTAATTTTTGTTTCATATTTTTTATAGTTCTATACTAGATATAAATTCTACTTGCTTTGCCATAATACTATTTTTTATCATGTAATTTTTTTACCTTGAGTAAAAAGAGTTACGTTGTTTTGAAATGGAAAGATAAAGAGATTAAACTTTACCTGCAATTCGGAGAGTAATTTGCTTTATTCACTCTGCTTTCAAATGCATAGTTATTTGCCATTCACACCAAAACAGACCTCGCTACTGAAACTCTTTATTGCTTTGAGCGAAAGCCGCACTTTTACTTCACAACTAATTGGGTAGAGTTTAAGAAAATGTGGAAGCAATTCGGAATTTTACTTACATTCCTAAAAGTAAACATTTTCTGTTATAAATAGTCGTTAGAATTAACGTCATCAGAAGCATGATTTGTTCAGTATAATCTTTTAAACAAGAATTTGGCTTGATTCCCCATAACGCGCAATGCTAAAGGGTTTTCCAATAAGAGGTGTTATTTTAATTAGCCCGCTATTTCGGTAGATGTCACTTTTGGAGCTGTCATTTTTTGACATTTGACAAGTAGAAACTACGCCATTAATAAAAATGGAACTTTCAAAGAACACTTTTCTCATACATATGCAATTTACAACGCCACGGCTTATAATGAAAAAGGCAGTACCCAAGTTAAAGTCTCAAATCGTTTACCATCTCTTCAATTATTACCCACTGACATGTATGTAAATGGACTGATTGATCTCATGTTTCATGTGGCACCAGCTTTGATTTCAGTAAGTATGCTCTTACTATCAATGCTACCAACTGTCATAAACTGGCGCTATATTTAAATTATTTTTGAATTTACTTATATGCATATCAGTGGGATTTACCACAAAGGTATTTGGGACTATTTGTATTGTTAAAATTTTAATTATAAGCCCAAGGAAGTGTTTTACACAAGCCTGTTTTGATAGAAAAGTTTTGATTACCAAGTTGCTAGCTAGCTCAGGAATACCGCTGAACTTTAAGCAATTTCTCGTTCCCAATTGTTACAGTTCAGTGGGAAAGTATGTCGTCGCGGCACGAGACAGGAATGTGCAAGTGGTGCCATTTGCTTTTATGCAGTATTGGTTCAACGAGCAGTCCATTTATGTATATACAAGTCAGTTGTATTACCCCAGAAGAAAGAAGATATATGCCATACGTAAAAATATACTGTCAGTTAATTATAATTAATTAAATTTCTTGGAATATCTGGGTGATATTATCATGCACCAGAATCCTGACTTAGGTTATTTTAAGCTAATAACAATCTTCGTGCAGAATATTATAACATTACGTGCATGGACACTTCCATATAATACGTATCTGACAATAACTTATAAATTTTAAGACTTTCTGGCGTCTTATCTTATAATTAATTCTACATACAAAAAATTTGTCAATTGACAAAAATATGCCCAGCAATACATTAATACTGAATATAAAAATAAATAAACATAAAAACTTACTGCAGATATTTAAAGGAGTCTATATCCTCTGGCTCATATCTAGAAGGTCCTTCACTTTTGTCAGGATTTACAAGTACTCGGAGAACGACTAAAATAGCCACAAACAATCCAGAGCCCAAAAACGATACATACAGTAATTGCGTTTTTCTATTCCATTGTATTCGCCAATTTTTCCATAAAAGGAGCCTAAACTTATCCCAGTCGCTCGTAACCATTCTGAGCTCATCTAGAGGTGGCTAGTTAAATTCTATCTAAAATTTGACAAAAATAAAAATGTAATTAATTTCAAATGGAAATCGTAACTATAAATTTAGAGTAGATACTTACGCATTTTTAAATTTTTTAATTAATTAAATATAGATTTTAAAATAAAAATTTCAACATTGATTTTACATGGGCGTGAATTGTCAGTTCAGTCTAAATCAAATAAAGGGCATGGAGCCAACTTAGTTGAACTAGTTGAACGTTGCCTCGTGATACTGATTCAAAATTAAATTCGTTCCGTCCAGTGCAGTGACAATAATTTTTTTAAGTTTTAACCATCCACAATCATTATAATCCGGCTCGCCGTTTCTAAAAAAAAATATTTAAATATCATAATTAAATCAACAAGAGACCAAGTTACAATTGATCTAACAATAAGACCAATAATATTATACCCTGAACATAAAAGCTAAATAAAGTGAAAATCCAAAGTTCCATATGGCAGCACCAAGAAGGGTGAAAAGATGAAATCTATAGGGTATACTGAGTTTGTCATTCGATTTGTAACGCATAGAAATAATGATGGTAGAGCAGAATGGTTTGGACACCCACGAATAATATTAAATGTTATTTTGGTTTTTGCATGTCCGTCCGTCTGCCCGTCTGTCCATTCGTCCTCACGATAAGTTGAGAACACGTTTAGAGCTGAAATTTTGCACATGGGCTTTTTTAAAAAAAGTGAATTGAAGTTCGAATTTGGGACAAATCGGGCAACTCCTTCTTGGTGCTGCCATACAAAACTTTAGTTTTTCACTATGTATTTGAACACTGCCTGAGAACACGTCGACGTAGAGAACTGAAATTATATACACAGCGTTTTCATAAAAATAGTAAATACAATTTCTAAAATAAACTAAATCAGGCAACACCTTCTTGGAACTGCCATACAGAACTTTGGGTTTTCACTTTATTTAATTTTCATTTTCATTTTGGGTATAAAATTATTGATCTTATTGTTAGACCAATTGTAACATTTTCTCTAGCTTTTCTTCATCTACATCCGAAATTAGTGCAAGTTTATTAGTGCTTGTCACTGATCAGCACTACGGGTGCTCCCAGCAGCGGTTCTTAAACTACAACTAAGTTATTGAAAGAAGCAAATAGGCATAACACTATTGTTGTTTTGTTTTTACCTGGCTGTGTCGTTTGCTCCAACATTCGCTGATTGAAAGCTAATCAGTTTTCGGTGTACTGCCACCTAAAATCAAAAAATCCGGCGATTCGCGTACTAAGGGCGTTTCCGATGCTGATATTGGTCAGTATCACGACCCTGGTTACAGCTTGGTGCATCTTCTTATCCCCACATAGGGGGATCGCATTATACGTATATATGGAATGATATGGCCTTTGCTATTCTAAGATATAACCCTTCCCCCAATCTAGAGTTTAATTACATCTGGATTCGGTTCAAACTCAACAGGCACATTATTTACTTCTGTTTCCTTTATCACCGCCAAAATATATCTGATTACGACACGTTATGAGTATTTGACAATATCTCCAACAATAATGATCATTTGCTTTCTGCCTCTTCCGAAATTGTCCTGCCAGGGGATTTTAATATCCATAACATACCATGTCTCAGACATTCTTCTACCACAAGCCTTGCGGGCCGATTCGTTGAACTCTTTTGTGAATCATTCAATTTGCAACAGCACCCACTCTAATCCTTGATGCAGGTGGAGATGGAGCTAATCTATCTGATTTGGTTCTAACATTTCACTTCGACAAATATTCCATCTCAGTACGCTTGCTTCTTAATAATTCAGACCACTGTTTAATGACAGCTCAATTTATCACCTCAAACCTGTGCTGCCCTACTTCTCCACCTACATTAGGCTTCTCTGGCACTATAAGAATGCTGATTAGGAGGATCTCAATCAGTATGTTAGAGAAATTGATTGGTCGGACTGTTTTGCTTCGATGGATGTTTATGAATGCACATTAGAACTTAGTAACATTCTAAGTCTTGGCATACGTGAATACATTCCATTTTGCTAAAGCAGATCTAAACAACAGCAAAATCCAGAACTGAAATAAGTCTAGAAAACTGCACGGAACAGCTACAAGTCCATTATCCAGAAAGAAATATGTCTTTTTGATCGGAATGGTCAAAACCATCAGGAACAACTTCACCAGTTCCTCTATACCTTCACTGCTTAACAGGTGTCTATGAGTGGAGAATAGTGGGCCGTCAAAAAGCAGAGAGTTTAGGTAAAATTTCTGAGACCGGGTCGTAGTATTACTTTTCAATATACGAGATGCGTATTCCTTCTGTTAGATGTTCTTTGATATGACCCGAGCACAAAAATTCCGTCTTTCGGCGATAAAAAGATCGAAAATGAACTACACCACTCGATTACCAGCTCCTCCTTCTTTAAATTGATACCAAAACATGACCTATTTTGGACAATCCCCTCCCCCAGAAATTGTTCACCTAAATTTTTGTACTCTAGATCCTTAATCTGTAGGAAAAAACCCCAATGATCTACGACCCTCCCACACAGAGTAAGCCGTCCTTCAATATTGCGACATTACTCAGGTTTTTCACGTTTTTCCTTACTCTCAAGTATGTTCAGATGGCATGTGACAGCTCAATTGCAAAATGACCGGCCTTATTGAAAATAGAATTCGGCACTCATAGCACGCTTGACATAGATCATTTCTGTGTTTTTTAAGTTACCAGCTTTTTGTATCATATTAAAGTTACACAAAAACTGCCTATTGCTGTATTACGACCAAATGTTTATTTTAAATTCATTGAATCTGAAAAATTCATATATGTATCCATTTTTACGAATCAACTTTCCTGCAGTAGATAAATTAACTAGACGTGTAAAAATCTATTCGCCCCATTAAGGGGGAATACCAGTGAACAGAAAAATCAAATTTTTATCCTATCCACGGCTATAATGGTTTGAGCATGAGAAAAAATTATTTGTGCTTTATGCTTTTAAGCTCTATATCCGTTGCTCAGGTAAGACAGATACTGCTAGCGCAGACTATATACAGATGGAGAATTGGAACAATTTCCTTTCTGCCAAAACCCTCGTGAATACTTCCCAATCCATGAAACAGAAATCGATATGTGTGTGTTCGAAGTCCGTTTTCTAAAATGTTCTATATTGATACTTATGGAAAAGTGCCAAACATTGGCTTTATATATCCCATAGAGCCTAAACTACTATACATACAGGAAAAGAGTCTTCTCGTAATTTACAGCTTGATTCCTTATCTTTCCAAAGGCTACACATACTATATACCTTACTTAACAAAATAATAAAATAGTTTTGATTACAAGAAACCTTACCATTTTACGCTCAATACCTCTCAGCTGAGTGATAATTGCATGTGTGTATGTGCAGCCGTAGTCCGAATCTGTAGGCAGCTATATCCCTACCATGATGGCACAGCGACATTACAATGATTACTCAGCTGAGACTTTTTGTTTGAGGAATCGTAGTCATTTGGTTAAGATAATTATTTTTTAAATAATTTTGTTAGGAAAGGTATGAACATTTTATTACGGTTCGGAAGATAAGAAAGCAAGCTTAAGATTAACAGAACGCCATTTTTCTTTATGAATAGTAGTTTAGGGCGGAGGAGCTATTCAAATCAAACTTTTGTCACTTTTACATAAGAACACTGCAAATATTTTAGAATGTAAGGACTACGTTGGGCCTCGCATGAGGTAGGGAGGGAGTCTGTTTCATGGCTTGTGAAGTATTCTCGAGGGTTTTGTTTCTGCTCACCACTCACACAACCAACCTGCGGCAACGTCCCACGCACACCATGTATATCGTCAGTCATCAAGTAGGGTGACGCCTCTTTGCCTAAGGCAATTTTTATAAATATGTGATGGAGAATTTATTTAAGCCCACAATTAAAACTAGCATGTCGATAGCAAATATTGAATATTGCTGGATATAAAAAGAAAAAAAAAATTATTGAAAATAAAAGTTTAATAAAGTGTAAACCAAAGTTTTGTATGGCAATACCAGGAAGAGGTTGCCCGACTTAGTCCATTTTTGAAATTTTATATACTATTGCTATGAAAACACCATGTACCAAATTTCAGCTCCGAGGCGTTTGCAGGCAATTCCTAAATATATATTGAAAAACGAAACTTTTGTATGGCAACTCTACATAGGAGTTGCCCGATTAGTTCCATTTTCGGACTTAGATTTACATTTTATTTTTAAACCCGAGTGGAAAATTCAAGTATTCTAATAAGGGCCGGTTTCACAGTTCGAGTTTAAACTTAAGATGTGGCTTAAGCTCAGTTTATCTCTTCAACACAGTTTCACAGTGGTAAGTTATACCTCGTTTAAACTTAGTTTAAACCTGGAAAAAGAAGAATTTTAAGAACTTTTATTTTTAACGATTCTAAATCAAATTTATAAATACGGAAGGTACCGGTTTCAAACCCCGGACGAGGCGGTTGGTTTTTCTTCTTGTATTTATAAATTTGCTTTAGAATCGTTAAAAATAAAATTTCTTAAAATTCTTCTTTCTCCATCATTGACCGATTCTAACAAGTGTAGGTTCGATTCCCGTCCGTGGGAAAAATTAATTAGTTTAAACCACCAAAATTGAGCGTTTAAACTCAGTTTATCTTTAAATGTGAATGAAGTAACATTTCGATTTGACACTTGCTCAATTAGATTGGCTTTTAGACAACATTTGTGTAATTATACAATTTGTGTGATGAATTCACACCAGGAAGATATTATCGATAAAAAAATTTCAATCATGTTAACTATAACATCCAGACGACAAAGGACTATGAGAAATCAACCAAATCCTTTTGAAGAGTGGCACTCTGTCAGTCGTTTTACATTCGATGATCTTTTTATGCCTTTCAACAAATTTCATTAATAATGTTGTTTCTCTTGATGAAAAATTCGTCGTGCGCTTCAAAGAGTCTACTCATTTTCGTAGGTTTAATTAATTTATTTTATTTTCACAACGATATGGCCGGCAATATTTTGGCAGTAGTTTGCTAGTTCACAATTGTACAGAAAATAGCTTGTTAGTTCACAATTCCATAGTGCTGCCATATTAAGAAAGGTTGAACATTGTGAAACTCATTTTGGTTTAAACTCAGTTTAAACTCGAACTGTGAAACCGGCCCTAAGTGAGCAAGCTCTCCAGTTACCTTGAGGACGGAAAACAGATGGACTGACGGACGGACAGACAGACATGCAAAAATCGTAATAATTCTTAATATTATATGTGGATATCCAACCCATTTTGCTCTACTAGCATTATTTCTGTGCGTTACAAACCGAATGACAAACTTAGTTTACCCTATAGATTTCATCTAGGATATGAAAAGTTTTAATTATTATTAGGAAGTAGCTTGCTTTTTTACCATAGGCATAGATTTTTTAATTCATAAGCTCGACCATATTGGTATAATGTAATGCTTCGGTGGATTGTTTTTGTCAACCAGGACTCAGTTTGTCATTCTTTATTTTGGTGTACCTCAAAGAAGTCATCTGGGACCGATATTATACATAAATAATGTTTTTGAAAGTTCATGTATGTATGCATCCTATGCCATGATTTTGAAAAATTTTTAATAGTTAGTATGATTATTTGAAACTTCAAGATGACAATGCTTTTCTGTAATTGATGTAGTGAGGTCTGAATTTCACCAGATTTGATTCATCGTCAAGAGGAATGCGCATGCCAATGGGATAAGCTGCTATCACACAGCTAATCATATCTACTTATTAACTGAGACTAACTACATTCTCCAACACATGATAAAGAGAAACTTTCTTTTACTATAACCTATCTAGATGATGATAACCTAGATGATGAAATAGTCAAAATAACTTTGTCTTATATGGAACAAAACAACTTAACTCCTAAATCTGTGGTACTAAGCCAGATGTCAAAAGGGCTGTGTGTAGATTGCGCTTATAGGGATCTTAAGAGTCCGGCTGGACTGGTTCTTTCCATTGCTCATTGGCGTGTGGGGTGGAACGGAAAAACCCTTTAACTCTGACGTGGAAAAATTAAAGAATATTTCCATAACTTAGGAAAGAGGCCATATTGACAGAACCAATTTAAATAAGTGACATAAAATAAGGATTGCGGTTAAAAGATCCACAGAATCAGCAACTCAAGGTATCTACTACCACTATACCTAGACAAATTAAGGGATCAATGACTTTTTTTCATGTTATTCAATTTGGCATTGCTACTCGTGTCTCTTTGGTGAGAATAATTTATATCAACAATCTTAATTACAGCAGGAAATTTTATGTAAATTTACACATCACAAAATCATCTATAATGCTCCGAAGGATATACATCCAAGGAAACTGTTGAATCACCTAAGAGTGCACCGACAACGAATGCTGCTGTAAGTTTTCACCTTTTTACTCTAAAGAAATTTGTTAAAAAATTGAAATTAAAGAAGGTTGTCTCCAAACTCTGCGAAATCTTTTCAGTTTTTTACTGGTCTTAATTTCAGGACAACTTAATGAGAATCGGTGGTGGAGCATTTTTTTTTTTCTTTTTTGTGGGTGGTCTGTTAACGAGAATCCTGTGATATCTTTATATCGATTAAACCGAAGAGAACTGAGTCAAGCAAATAGTAAAATTAATTATAGTTGCAATTAGTTGCCAGCAATGCAAAAGTCATTGCAAATGTAGAACCAGTGCAATATTTTTGCGAACTTGAAATTTGACAAGATAAAGCCGGGCTTATGTCACCTTCTTCACAGACTTTAATGAATTTAATTTAATTATAATTTACGAATTTATTCCAATGGCTAAGGTACCTACTACAATGAATTTATGCATTGAACTTTGTAATCAATATATGGATTATCCACAGATAACACCTAATAGTTGTTGTTGGTGTACCCTTATCTCTCATTTTCATCTGAATAACGGTTTTTACAAAAATCCTTTAAAAGTTTTCTTGGAATTATTTTTTAATTTTGAATGAGTAGGTACTATAAGTGGCATACAGTTATAAAGAAGATATGTAGCATGGTCCATTCTGAAATGCATTAAGAGTCACATGGTAATAACGATATTTTTCGCGTAAAATGGCAGCACGTGAGGACAAGGCACTTTCTTACCTTACAGGAAACTTGTTTCAAGTCGAAACGTTACTAATAACCGGCGATACAAGCATTATTTCAGGTTTCTAACATTTCAATCAATCACCTGTTTCATTTATGACCACCAATTACGAATCACCCTGTATGATGCGATTTTTTCAATTTCATTCACTAAAAATCGGAGTGTTTGGAAATAAACTACCTGCATCAACTTCCAATAAAAGTGGGTATTAAATTCACCTTGGCCTTATTTTTAGTGTTTAAGTTAAGTTTTTAAGACTGCAGTTCGATTTTTACAGTTCTATGTTTAAGGTTACAGTGGAGATGACAAAGGAGCATATTCGGTATATTCTGCTTTATAAGTTCAATAACGGCAACACAAGGCAATGGAAAGTGTGAGAAAGGTCTATACAGGGTGTCCGTGACCAGTCAGGCACCCGAAGGCTATGGATAGGTCATGCTTAGACGAGCAAGAAATTGGATGGGCGCGGGAAGGCAGATCCTAACGATTTCTGAGATAACGGGACTTAAAGATATTTGGGTATATTGCATAAATCACCCTGTAACCTATTTACGTTGCGAAAAATTTCAATTAGTGCCAGAAAGTAGCCAATTATCACTTGCGATGGAGATTTTTTAGCCATTTTCAAAACGTAGGGGAAGGGAAAAAGTTTTTCGAATATTAGAAAGGTTCAACGATTGTCAATCTAATAAATTTTAAAGCATCATCATAAGGTGTAACGTTCAGAAATTACAGGATGATCTATAAAAACATACCCAAATATCTTTAAGTCCCGTTATCTCCCAAACCGTTAGGATTTAAACCAGATACCAGACCGCTCACGGGATACGTTGTATATGCAGTTTATGGGAATCATACAATAAATGCAAACTAATATCAAGGATAGTTCCAGAAATTTCGAGGGAAACTAATATATTTAAATGTATAAAACGCATTAGTAGTGGGATAACCTAATAATTTGACGGTGAGAATTAGTTTTTTGTTTGGTCCTACAGGGTGTCCCATCTTGGATGTTACACCTGGTTACGAGATAACCGGACTTAAGGATATTTGGGTATGTTTTTATAGATTATCCAGTAACGTCCGAACGTTATACCCTATAATGACGAAACAAAGTTAAAATGTCAGAATTTTAACTCAGTTTTCTTTATTTAACTATCACTAACCACATCATCAACACAAATTTTTCATACTAGATTTAAGAAGCTCAAAAGCTTCGCTTTAAATGACCTATTACAGTCTGTTCCCAACAAAATGTACCTAACCCTTTCTACGTTTTTTGCGTTTTTTCATGAACATCCAGAGAAAAACTTTAATAAATGCCAGAAAGTAGGCAATTATCTTTTGGGAATGAGCTTTTTAATCCATTTTCAATGTTTAAGCGTGATTTATGAAAACATACCAAAATATCTTTAAGTCCCGTTATCTCGGACACCGTTAAGATTCCCCTCCTCCCACCCATACAATTTTTGCTTTTCTAAGCATAACCTATCAATAGCCTCCGTGTGTAGCACCCTAGACTGGACACCCTGTATATGGGGTCATAAAATGAATCCTACGATCATTTTTTTTATCAAATTTCCAAAGTATGTAAATGTAATAAATAGTTAAGATTAATTAAGCGGGGCGACCGCTTCTTTATAGTTCATCTAACAATCCCACACTTTCTAAGAAGAGGAGTATTTTTTTGGGTGAAATATGTTCCAAGTCGGCTTTAAGAAGTATGAGCCAAAATTCTGGAATCTACGGTGTGTAGGAAATCCGCAAAATAGTTCCAGTCCTATGAGGGGCATGGGTGCTCCTTTTTTTGACCAGTATGTCTGCATTATCAATCCTATCAATTCCCGAGTGTCCTGACACCTACAGAATCAGCCTATCACTCCAATGTGCACTACAGGAATTTTATTCCATTTCATAATATTCCATCTAATTAAAAACGTATTCTGTTCTAAATAATTCCGATAAATAACATATTAAAACTCATAAAATAAAATAAAATTTCGATAATTTTATTATAAACAATATAAATAAATGATGTCATGCACATACTAAATATAATACACTTAATATAAGTTATCATTCGACAACATTTCTTCTAAAGTTGCCAACAACATTCATTGGCGAAATACTCAATTTATGGCACACCCTTTTTTATAGACATTTTTCTTCAGATGGTATTTATTATTTATCGAGTTGATCTTTCGCAAAATCCAGAAATATTTCTTCCAGTGTTGTTTGAGAAATCGAGTAATCTTCAATATTTAACTTTTTCTTATTCGCCTCCATTAAACCAAATATTTCTGACCATTTAATACCAGTAAATGGAATGTAAAATGTTATCAAAAAGTTATATTGTTCTCTGCGAATAAAAACAAGTAATTTGTATGTATATAATAAAGAATATTAAAAATAAATAATAGGAATGAATATTTGTACAGGAAAAATGAATTATTACTTCACAGTAGCATTAGGAAATTTCAATTGGATAAAATCTTTAACCGCGTCAAAATATGCCTCCAAAGCATGATAATAATTTTCCTTGTTGCTAGCTAGAGTCTGCACTGACACATTTTCTCTGTGGAAATTAAATTAAAATTAGCAAATTATATAAAAGTATGTGTAAAAGGAAAAGTGATATAACTATACACAATTAATTTATGAAAACTATAAAATAATTGTACAGAATCAAATAATAAATAAAATTAATAATAAAGTTATAAATAAATAAGTGCATTATTTAGGGGGTGTGTGAAACCAACAACAACCAGAGTTAATGAAACTCAACCGTTCCCTCATCTTCTATATATGTAATAAGATTCTGCAAGTCATTACGGATCCTCCTTAGCAGAGTTTCTGTCTTTCTAGAACATATCTAGGGTCATAGCGTTTTAAAATAGCGCACGTGTATGCGAGGGTGTATTCGCCATCTCTTTCCAAAAGTTTTCTTTCAAATATAAAGGCACAATGTCCGCCTTTTAGACACGGTCATTCATATTTTTCATTCAATTTAATTTGGGGTCTATTATCACTCCTAAAGGTGTTTGGCTTCAGTTTTAAATTCAAATGTAATGTTATGCAGTTTTTAGGGAGCAGTCGGGATAATTCTTCTCCGTGTAAACAGCCCTAGTTCAGTCTTTGTGGGGCTCGTTAATTCCCAGACCAAAACTTATAGCTCAGTTAAAAACTTTTAAAATACTCCTTAGATTACTTGACTGATCGTCAATTAGAACTTTCCCGAGCCCAGGATGACTAAATTATCCGGATATACTACCACTTTTATTCTCTCCCTTTGTAGAAAGAAGAGAATTCCATTAACCACCTATAACCGCAGTCGAAATGAAAGTACCCCCTTGTGGAGTACCTCTAGATACGCTCCTGGCTAACTTTATAGTTGCCAAACTCTGCATTTATTAGGCGGTTAATGAGCATTGAGATATGCGAATATAGCATTCAACTCTTAAACCAATCAGAGCATCCTGAATAGGTTCTATTTTGACATTGTTAAAGGCTCCCTCGATACCAAGAAATGCATCTGTAGTATATTCCCTTGCTCTCGATGTTTCAATGGTAAAAATCATACCTTAAGGAGTTACATGAGTTTCTAAGGTTAAAGAAAAGAATACTTTTTTTAATTTTTTTAGCTGATGGTACAATATGTCTAGAATATTTTCCCAAAGATTCAAGTCAATCGGAGTAAAAGTCTAGGAGAGAGAGGCTTTGGAAATTAACATCATTAGGCTAGACCGGCCGGGAGCGACACAAGTATATTGAGGCTCATTTCTTAGCTATGGTTTGTCTGCCTCTCTCGATCGTTTCTCTCACTTTCTAAAGGTCACCTCTTATTAATATTTTATTTTAATATGCCCTGGAGATTGTAGCTGCAGCAGCATCTTTGCTTTATGGAGCTGGAATTGACGATTCTAAGTTAAAAACAAAAAATGTTTTCGTGTTGTTCCTAGTTAAAACTTTAATCGGTATTTTCCAAAAACACTATTTTTGATCTCGGTGATCACGACTGCTCAAAAACTTATACACCGATCTTATTGAAATTTTACAGACTTCTTCAAAATGGGATTGACTAGTTCCTGAATGAAGATTAATTTTACAAGGCTATACGTAGTGTAAATTGTACCAAAATTTGTAATTTTTCTATACAACCCTGCCAAAAAGTCAAATTTCATATTTTTTTTAACTCCTTCGTTCAGTCACGACCTATACTTATCTACTAACAGAAAAAATTTGGTTTAATTAATTAATTAATTATGATGACACTTTTTTTGTGGTGTCTCCGGAAACCAGGTCCTACCGGCTGAATTTTCTAAAGTTT
This sequence comes from Dioctria linearis, assembly GCA_963930735.1. Lineage (NCBI taxonomy): Eukaryota > Metazoa > Arthropoda > Insecta > Diptera > Asilidae > Dioctria > Dioctria linearis. The sequence continues at coordinate 18,372,156 of OZ005742.1, read as the reverse complement.
TTAATGAAAATTTTATAAAAATATTGATTACATATTTCTCTTTTATATGCTTAAAATTTGAATAAAATATGTTATTTATCATACAAAAAAAATAGAGCAAATATGCTTTTTTAGGCTTCGAGGCCCATGTAAACCCTCCTAAACATATTATGACAGGGTGGTAGTGATTTTACTCGGAATTTTTTGATTGGTTCTTTCCTTATAGGTTTTGCCATAGTAGGTTCAAAACATTCAATCAACTTTTAAAAATATAGTTAAAAATAACAGAGTCTACTTTTTGGGTATAACATTTTTTTATAAAAAAATACATAAAACAATATTTAAAAATAATTAAAAAAAAAAAACAAAATTACACTTTAAACGAGAATATTTAGAGTAAATTAAAAAAAAAAAATACAAAAATTTTACTTACTTCAACTTATCCTGATCTTCAAGTTTCTCCAGTTTTATCTTTAAAACAATTCCCTTAGAAAATCTATTTTTCAAACGCTGTAATGATCCTATACACTTAAATTCACCGTTTACCATAATTGCAATACGCGTACATAATGCTTCACATTCCTCCATACTATGCGAAGTTAGAATTATGGATCTTCCAGCATCTCTAATTTGGCAAATTTTATTCCAAAGATGACGTCGTGCACCTGGATCCATTCCGGTTGATGGCTCATCCAAGCAAATCACAGAGGGATTTCCTACTAGAGCTCCAGCAGTGCTAATTTTTCTTTTAGTTCCGCCGCTACATCTTTTGACACGTTTATCTAAATGCCTCGTAAATCCGAGCCCTTCAGCCAATTCAATTATAACATCTTCGCATTTATCATCGGGAACTCCTCGAAGCCAACAATAGATTCGAAGAGTTTCCCGGCAAGTTAAATCTGGTAATAATGCTTCAAATTGTGGACAATAGCCCATTTCCTTATATGCAGAAGCTTGATGTTTCTTTAAATCAATTCCTTTCACGAAAATTCGACCAGAAGTTATTTTCTCATCTCCAATTATCATCTTGAATGCACTAGTTTTACCGGCACCATTAACTCCCAGCAAACCAAAACATTCTGAACTGAAAAGATATTCAAGTAAAATTATTGTGTAAAACCCGGAGAATACCGTTTAGACCTACCTTCGAACTGCCAAAGATATCTGGTTTACAGCTAAGAAACTTTTATAGTATTTTGTTACTCGGTCGAGAACTAGATTATGTCCCTGTAATTCAAGATTCTGCATATTTTGTACTTTTTCCTTTTCTCGTTTGACATCTACATCGATATCTGCTTCGGTGAATGTCGAAGATCTTCTTTTGCTGAAACTATATTGAAAATAATAAAATAATTAATATTTTGTTAGTACATAAGTAGGACTCGACGCTCAAAGGCTTAAGAACTCAATTAAATCGATGTAAAATTTACAACGCCCGACAATGAAATTAGTGTATAATTTACACTAATTTCAAGCTCAATAGCTTAATTTAAAATCTGAGGTAATTGGCTTTTATGAGACTTTTCACAATTATCAACGTGAGCCAAAATTGACTCTTCTCTTTAACTGGCTTAATTCCGTGATGACAATTTATCTGTGTCTTGACAAATGGTGTAATAGGCCCCCTTATCACTCTAATCACCGAGTGATATAAATTATACCTATGTACAAGCCAATAGCTTTAGTATGAGGCTCTTGTTGCCAGCAGAATGCTCCGACTATTGGTGGGTGTCTCTGGTGCTTGTACCCTGCTAACCCATGAAATTATAACCCAATGAAATATCGATTATGTCACCGATTCTTCGTTAACTTTATTTCATGTGAAAATCTTATAGAATACAAAGACAGCTGAAATCGTGTATAATTTTTATTTTAGCATTTGGTACTAAAAACTGTTATTTTGGTAGCAAACGTATTTTAAAATTTCTGGATTTAATATATCGAAATTTTCAGATACGGGATTCAGTTACTGTTTCCAGAAAAAGCTAAAAATGCGAAATATTATGAAAATCTTTAATATAAAACTATCGAAACACAAATTCAACTCAAATTCTCGAGAAGATTCCAATCTCTGAAGTGTTCGGTATCGGTATGGAATTTCGGAATTCAAAATGTCGAATGCTCAAAGATCTCGGAATACAGAATCTCTGAGATTTTAAAGTCCCATAATTGAATATTTCGCACTATATAATCCCGGAAACGGACTGTTTTCATATACATATATGCAAGAAGGTGCGAGTGCAATATTCCGGATTGACTCCGCGATTTGGCACCTAATATATCTTTTTTTTTTATACCATATAAAGAAATCACTGAAGAATTCATTCTGATTCACTAAGAATGAGAATAAACTTTATTTTGGTAATATTCACAAGATTGAAATCTTTTTCAGTACGACAGTTGTAGTGGTGCTAGAAACAGATGTATATATCAAAAACTAATATTCCTGTACTGAGAAGAAGAAGAGGATCCAAACATGTGCGTTTTAAGTAGCCTTTTAAATGCATTATCAGACCATCCGCCTGTATATACTGACAGGGAGATCAATCCATAGACGAATGCTGTGGACAACGTAGGAACTTTCCTGTATAGTCTTATCAAAGTGAGGGAATACCAGATTTCTATTTCGTTGGGAGGTACCTAGTTAATTGACAAATTCTCTAATGTACTCTGTCTAATTTACTTTTAACATATTATACAAAAAACCAAGTTTCTTCGTTTAAGGTAACAAGCAAAAGACAATCAAACAAACAAGACCGGAGACGTGAGACATGGTCAAACCTACGCAGCCCATAGTCGTTTAGGTCAATTTCCATCCTGCAAGTACAGATACTATCCAATTTGAAAATACCAAACAGCCTAAAGTGAAATAAAACAAAATTAGTGTTTTCACTACCATTAGACGAAAACGACTAGATAATATATGCGATGAAAGCCACCACAGTCTGCATAAGCCCTCAGAAATTTTCCAATCGAATTATTAATGTCATCACAACACTTCATATTGGGATTTAGCACGATCCCCAGGTTGGTGCCGTTCAAAAATAGAGGTGGTATATCAATTCCATTAAGTGTGCTACTATTAAAAAGTATAGGTAGTGCAAGATTGTTGCCTAGAATTTAGTAGCAACCAATTATAGTTGTACCAGGGACTAATTCGGTCGAAATCAGAGATTATTCGTACAAAGTAATCCTCGAGAAGATCAATAGGTTTGCCATGATACAACTGTACATTATCAACATATATAGATGAATTTTCATGTCATGCACAACTCTCGGTAAATCGTTGATAAATAACCAAAAGAACAAATGGCCCAGTATTGATCCCTGGGATTACCCTCGTAATAGCAGCCGCTCAGCGGTGAAAGAAAAATCTATTATTCAGGGAAACTTCTGGGGTCTAAAGTTAAAGGAGGATGACAGCCTCTAGAGAAAAATGCAATTATCTACGTAATTAAAGACTTTCGAAAAATCCAAAAGTACCAAGGCAATGAGCTTGTCTCGGTCCATACCCGTTCTTAGGAGAAATTTTTAAGACTGCAGTATCGCAGCTGTGGGAAAAGTAGAAACCTATTTGCCAATGTATTAATAAATTGCAGCGTTCTACATAATGAAGTAAGTATGTATTTGCTTATACATAAGTTTTTCTAGTACTTTCGAAAAAAAACAAAATAAACTAAAATCACGGGTGTTATCAGAATTAAATATAACAAAATCGGAGAGACGGTTTGTTAATCTCACAAATGTAGAATTTCCAAGTGACATACATATACTTCTGTCCCTCGGAAGGAAATTTGCAATCCCACACAGCCACAATGGCGTTCCAATTTTGCAGATCATCGCCGATGGTGAAGATTGTATTCAAACGATTGATAACGTAACAAATAGAGATATTGCCAGGTCCAAATTCTGTAATTTACTTACTAATCTTCACTCCAATTTAAAGAAAAATATATATGATAAATTTTTAAATAAAATATACAAAGACTCAATTAAATTTCTATAGTTTCGGCAGATAAAGGTAATGTAACAGTTGCAATGTACAAAGAACAATATGTAGAGAAAATCAAAACAATTATTGGATACCGTAATACGTTTAGAGCGGTTAGGAATGATCCAACTGCGGTACTCCAGATCAAAAATAACGAAATTATTAAACAGTTAACAAAAAATAAATACATCACTGAACAAGAAATATTTGGTTTGATCACGTATAAATCTCAACCACCAAAATTGTATGGACTACCAAAGATTCATAAAGATAACTGTCCTCTTAGACCCATTGTTTCTTCATTAAACTCACCTACTTACCAACTATCCAAATTCTTAGCAAAAATCTTAAAGAACATTACAATAGATTCAGCATATAATGTTAAGAATTCCAAGATGTTTAAAGAAAGAATCACAAATATCCATTTAGATAACACGGACACAATGGTTTCTTTTGATGTTGTATCTTTGTTCAACAATATCCCTGTGCAACTATGTGTTAGATTGGTAAATGAAAAATGGGATATTATTAAGGATCATACCAACATACCAAAAAACAAATTCTTGGAATTACTTAGGTTTTGTGTCATTGATGGCAGTTATTTTATATTTAATAAACAGACATACAAGCAGTCCTTTGGTATTCCCATGGGGAGCCCTCTCTCACCAATACTGGCGGATATTGTTATGGAGGATCTTCTTGATAAAAGTATCCTTAACCTAAATTTCCGACCTAAAATTATGAGTAAATATGTGGATGATCTTTTTGCCATTATTCCCAAGACACAGGTTAATAACACATTAGAGATTCTTAATAAATACCATGGCAGACTTCAATTTACGGCCAAATTAGAACACGAAGGATCGATCCCATACCTAGATGTCAGAGTGATAAGAGAAGGGAACAAGCTAATCACGGACTGGCATCAAAAACTGACTTCATCGGGAAGATTGATCAATTACCATTCATGCCAACCTATGTCTCAAAAATTGAATACTACGAGAAACTTTATTAACTCAGTCTTAGACTTGAGCAGCCCGAAATACCATTCCAAAAATATCGGAATAATTACTAAAATACTTGAATCTAATGCCTTAGACACACAGCACTCTTAATGAAGAAATAACTAATGACTCATTAGTCTATAATGATTCATTATAAACTGCGGACACACAGCCATTTCTTAAATTAAGTTGTGCTGTCAAACTGGTTTTGATGAACTTATCACCTTAAAGAAGCAATATGGATCGAATTAACGCGATAAACTTTGTTTTTATTTATTTTATTTTCAATTTAACAATTTATAAATGAGAAAAACTTTATATTAAAAGGAATATTGACAATATATAATTTGTTATTTGCATTTCTTTACATTTCTTCTTCTTATTTTTCAAATCGGCTGATGCACAGCGGAGCTCCAGATTTATATTATATGCCAAATCTAGCACATTTTCCTCATTATCATCTGATTTTTGAGCTATAATGACATATGCTATTTGACACACGGCATTTTAATGAATAGTTAGTACAAATGATTCATTAGTTCGTGCTGTGTGTCTAGGGTATAACAGCTTTCCCATAAACGTCATACGGTCACTTATAAACATTGAATTAAAAAAAATTAATTATTTATTCAATGCTTATAAAAGAACATATAAAAAAATACAACATTGTCAGCAATAACAAACCTATCGATACAAATAACAGACAACCAATAATTTACAAGGCAACTCGTTACATCGCCGGAGTCTCTGAAAAATGTAATAAAATGATCAAAAATTATAATCAGAACGTCAATTTAACATTTAAAAACAGTAAGACCGTGGGTAATAATTTTAGTAAATTAAAAGACAGAATCGGGAAAGACAAGACTTCTGACGTAGTGTATAAAATTACATGTGCTGGTATTGATAACATAGTTTGCGACACGTGCTACATAGGTACTACTGGACAATTTCTAAAAAACAGAATATCGGGACATAAATCGGACATAATGAATAATAAGAAAGATAGCACAGCTCTTTCAGCACATTGTTTATCAACAGGGCATGTACCTGACTTTCCTGAAACAAAAATTTTGACTAGGGAACCGAACTGGCATAAACGACACATTCTTGAGGCTCTACATATATATATAACTGATAATGCCTTAGACACACAGCACTCTTAATGAAGAAATAACTAACTACTCGTTAGTCTATAATGATTCATTATAAACTGCGGACACACAGCCATTTCTTTAATTAAGTTGAGCTGTCAAACTGGTTTTGATAAACTTATCACCTTAAAGAAGCAATATGAATCGAATTAACGCGATAAACTTTGTTTTCATTTATTTTATTTTCGAATTTAACAATTAACAAATGAGAAAAACATTATATTAAAAAAATATTAATAATATAATTTGTGATTTGCATTTCTTTGCATTTCTTCTTCTTATTTTTCAAATCGGCAGATGCACAGCGGAGCTCCAGATTTACATTATATGTCAAATCTAGCACATTTTTCCTCATTATAGCTATAATGAAGGAGGAAAACACTTCATTAATGCACTTCATTATCATCTGATTTTCGAGCTATAATGACATATACTATTTGACACACGGCATTTTAATGAATAGTTAGTACAAACGATTCATTAGTTCGTGCTATGTGTCTAGGGTATAACACCATTAATAGAAAGACAGACACAGACAATATTAATTTAAAATACTGTTCAATATTGGACAGCTGCTCTCGACGTAGATAGTTGCACGCAGAACAGACAAGAGGTTGGACGTTGACAAAAGGCTTACCTCGCAATTTTTAATTAAAATAATGTTCGGTGTTTTGTTGTATATTTTAGTTTTAATATTTTGCTTGACGCCATACAAAACAATTGTTAGGTGTAAAACAAATCTTTTTTAAAATGTGAGTCTCATTGTGTTTTTATGTGGATGTATAGATGTGAAATTTTCTTGGTGTTGTATTAATTGTAGTTGAGACCTCCTGAGGATGCTTAATGATAACAAGCGAAACGTTGAGGCAAATAAAAGGCTGAACGAGAGAGAGAAAAAAGTAACTTGTTTGTTTTTTCCATCTTGAAATATTAAACTGACCGATAGCCCAAGCAGACTAGGAGCACTGTAAACTTATTATATATACAGTGGCATGGTGTGGACTAGGAACGAGGGGAAACAATCAGATTATATTATATTATATATTATATTATATATTATTCTAATAAATTATCTGTACCCCTCTCGATAGCTGCTTCTTAAGAATTTCAGGAATTAATTTTTTAAGAATATAGGCAACTGCAACAGTGAACTGCGTCGACTGTGCGAAGAGGAATAAGAAGCCATGAAACATATCATATGTGAGTGTCCCGCGCTTGCAACTTTATGATTAAAAATCATTGGAGAAACATCTCTCCAAATAAGGTCTGCAAGCTAACCCCAAGGGCAATAATCGAGCTTGTAAAAGAAATCAATTTAACTTAACCACTCCATGGCAGGGATAAAATAGATCAACTGGTCGCGGTGTCCGCAGGGTGTTTTAGTGGACTATTTTCCTCTGCTCTAACTTAAGCTTAAACACCCAAGATTGGGGACGTGAGAGTAGGCATGAATTGCAGGTTTTAGTTCCTTGCTTTCAAATTAAAATAAAAAGAATTAAAGAAATGATCATAGTCAGGCCGCGATGTAGCTATTTGAATATATACGCTCTATTTCAATCAAAGCTGTAAACAAATTTGAAATTTTCCGTTTTCTCGAAAATGAAGGCAATAATAAATTGTTTTCAAAATGTGGAGAGATACTCAAGAATATTCTAACGTACAAGGTAAGTTGTCATGTAATAACGGCATTTGAGTTCTGTGAATGAAATTTCAAAGAATTTGAGTGTATTATGAAACAGAGAGTATTATTCGTCGCCCTCATCAAACTGAGATATTAATTCTTTGAGATGTAGCAATGTTAGAAGTAAATATTCTGCCAATATATGAGCTCATTCTTGAAAACGAAAACCGGGAATATCTTATACATTGGTAAAGTAATACCGATAATATTTTTACAGAATAACGGAAGCTGTGTTCTTTTGTGTACCTTACTCTAGAACTCCTATATACTAGAGAGAACAAACTGTTCTGTCGACTGAAGCGAACTATGTGTACTGTTCGCTGTGTACTGTAAGCTAAATTAAAATTATCAATAACTGTTCATTTACTTGTTTGCCTACGGACTGTACGATTTTGTCATCAATATCATATTTCAAGTCATCTCTTGTCTCAATAAAATTCCCTTACCCAACTTGAAATTCCCCTCACTCGCCCGCGCGGCTTGAACATATTTGCCTGCCAACAACCGAAATGCTTTTTAACCGACCTACCAACATGAAATTAATGGAAGCACAAATAAAAACCACCTCCAGTTGAAACAAATACATTAACTCCAATACATGTATAGTGTGTGTTTGTAGGTCCCACAGAAGTTTTTTTTTTAACTGCATCCTGTGTGTGTACCAATTGTAGAAAATACAATCAATTTGACTATTTCTCAGGTTCCACTTCGCTAAAAAGTTGAAGTGAGTGGAACTCGTTTTCGTACTAGCGCAAGTAAACTGGTGGGTATATCAAGAGGAGGTGAGGGACTGAAATCGAGGTTACTTGGGACAGTAACTTCGCTTGTGTAAACTATACTTAAGACTTATAACCATTTATCATTGAGTGTAGCTACACTATAAGATGTGTGACGTCTTAGGTAGATTCCTGACGAGTTCGAATGCCATACATATTGTTTGATGTTGTAGTATTTGCTGATGAAACCAAAAATAAATCCACCTCCTCTAGACAGTGGTGTCGCTTCTGATATCATAGACAGAGTCCAGACGTGTTCGAATGCTATACTTTTCGTTGCATGTTGTGCGATTGCTTTGTTTTTGATTGTTTTGTTCAGATGATAATTTACAGTAAAGGACAAATAAAAAGGCTTTATTTTGAAGAAATTGTTGTCGAAATTTTTTATTTCCTTTCACTTTTATTTGTTTTAATTAAATTAAATCGGAAAACCCAAGGGAAGCAATACTTCACTTACTCCCAAAGACGCCACGCAACTGGTCTATAATCAGCATCTCGTTAAGGATAGGATTTCTTAGCCACCGCTAGTACAGTACAGTACACTCGAACCAAAATATTCTGAAACTTCATCAGTAGCTATAAAAATATTGTTCGCAATACAATTTGCAAAAAAAATAGTTTGTGTGATGAATAGGGACCACATAAAAAAGTCTCACATAGAAAATAACTCAAAATCTCACGATGAAATTGGCTGAGCACAATCAGTCGGTCGGGAGTGTATGTATGTAATAACTATGATAATGAAATATAGGGTGGACCATATGTTCGTTTTTTTATGGTTCTTGGAGAGGCGGCATTATTACCTCATTTTCATCGATTGGAAAGATGGCAATAACATTACGGCCAATGGAGAGTTTTACATAACCGATAGCCGGCGTATTTGGCCAAAAACTGAGGAATTGGACTTGGGTGAACTCTAATTCCGATGCCCCTGATCCTGGTCCCGGATCCAGATCGCACTTGTATCGTCATTTTTAGTTCAAATGAACACTTTGACATCATTTAGGACGGATCCGGATCAGAACTGAGGCTCAAACACAAACGTCATTACCGCTGAAACAGAATGTAGGGCAGAGTTTATGCAGTAGGTGCTCCACAGCTCACTGTCAAAAAACACAGAAAATAAAATGTTGCTCAGAGCGAAATTGCCGTAACTGCGTTCAATGAAAATTCAATGCAATTTTCATATTTTCAATATTGTGCTTGTGGATTTATTTTTTTTATATTGTTAAAGCTTGTGCGAATAATAACAATAACATTGGAAATATGCCACATCTTAGTAATTAATTTTACATTACACATTTCATTCAAAACAAACGTTTCCTTCAGCTGTCAAAAATCTTCTCAGCGGTACTTGCGTAAAAGTTGGAAGTTGGAACTGCAGAAACTGCGTTCACTGTGTGAAAACAAATGTATTTCAAATGCATTCATCTTTTGCGTGACAATTCCTTACGTTTACTGTGGCATTGGTACGTTGCATTCTATTCCAGCCAGTAGTCTACAGGTCCATATTTTTTTTTTATAAAAACGCAAAACAAACAAAGCGCGCGCCAATGTCAAAAAAATGTCTGTAGAATAGTAAATGCAAAAGCAAAATGAAGCATTGGAAAATCTCTAATCGTTCGAACCATTTAAATGTTAAAAAGAAATTAGAAAAATTAACTGCCACAAAACTTTGGTAATACTTACTCAATGCAAGAGCTTTTCGTATGCCATCGGAATTCTACAATCATTACGACTGCGAACAAAATGAATCCTTCCACTAGGAAATAAAGTAAATCCGTTCCAATTCCTGGTGCTTCCACGGAAAAGAATTCTGCAGCTGTTAAAAGTTATTGTTTTTTTTTTATTATAAACAAATAAATAAAATGATTAAAGCTTTTTATTACTTACAGCAACATTTCGGCATTTGCTGGCATAATATATTTCGATTTTCACATAGAAACGGCATTAATGCGCAGAAATCGTTGCAAATTTTTTTTGTCTGAGAAACAATATTGATATTTTGTATCGAACGAGCCAAAGTAAAATGTGGAATGAGCATTGCAACCCAACTGATAGCATCTGTGACGTCCTTCTTACCGAACACCTCTAGGCTTAACACGACTACAAAAACATACACCACAATTCCTGAAATTGAAAGTGATTCGGTAGTAAAAGAAATAATTATAAATGACGGAATCTTCTCGAATGTCAGATCGCTCTTAGCTATTGCAAATTGAAAACCCACCCTACTTTAATTTATACTTAACCTATACATCAATTAATCTTCTCGCATAGTGAAACCGCTCTCAAGGCTTTAAAGTCCTTCACTATTAAATCGAGGATAGTCTGAAAGTGTCTAGAAGCCCTTAAATAAAGTTATCCTCATGTGGGTACCTGGACATGGCGGAATAAAGGCAATGAAATTCCTGCGGACTACCCTAAAGATTAGCGGTCCTTTGTCGGACCAGAACCATTTTGGGATACTTCCAAATCTTACCTCAGAGCTATCTAAATAGCTGGAAGAATAAACGAAAATCCCTTTGATGAAACCTCAGAGCACTTACTGTATAATTACGAAACATTAGCTAAGCGAAGAATTCTTCACCTCGAACGAACATGCTTTTACTCCACCAAACTACAAATGGAATCTCAGTCCCATTCAGTGGGGACTCATAGTAGATCTTTCAGGTCATAGTGACTGCGAGGCTAGCACCTGCAGACTCTTCCACGAATCTAAAGCTAAAATCTCTACTTAACCTGTTAAAAATTTCTATTTACAGATTATGGATACCGTAATGGAGAGGTAATGACTGCAATAAAAATTGCAAGCCATCTTTCTGTACGCTCGCAATATTCCCGCCAACAAAACGCCATAATCTGTTCAGATTTGACGTTTGACTGGTCAATTCAAATATGGACGGATTTATAGGTTGGACACAGGGAGACCCCAAATAATGTTGGAAAACATGTCATGATGAATGGCAAGCGATATTGAATTAAACTACTGAATAAAAGTGCAAAATTTGTTGACATTTCTTCGAATTAGGTTATTTCAAGCCAAGGAAATCTCGATTGGCCATCGCGCGCAATAAATTTAACCCCCCAGAAGTCTTTGAAAAGCCTAGATTTATGCAAACAAACCACCAACTATCTAATCCGAATAGCTGTAATATCGATGGCAGCTTTAAGCAGAATCATGGAAAATTCCACAGAAATAGCCATGACAATATTTGTGCCTTGCTTTTATTTTGTGATGACTACTCTACTGAATCGACTTGCATGGGAGAACTATAACAGCAAGCAATACTAAAAATTTTTGTTGCGATTTTTCACTTTTGAGTATAGAGAATGGTAGATTTCATATTTTTCATTGCTATCTTTATGATTTCGTTTAAAACTTTATTGATTTGCTACTAATGATGAAATGAAGGGTAACATTCCAAATATTGCATTTTGGCGGGAAAATGGTTAGAATTTTAAAAAACTTTACAGCTCCTATTGCAGCAGAGTAAAATGCAACGGAATACGAGAAGATGCAGAATTAAATGGAACTGGTTTCACTCAGATTACAAGGGAATGCGTCATCAAAACAAAGAAAAACACTCTAATAGCTGAAATTTTTCACAATACATCTGCACGCTCGTCGTTCTGTAATCCAATGGATCATCATGGAACATCAACAAAAACAAAGGAACACCGCCCATCAGGAGCTTGAGATGGTACAGTTGGAACCCGTCCTTAAATCATCAGATCATTTACTTAGTGTTCTGGGTCGTAGCGTACTGCATGCAGCAGCATGCTGCATGTATGATGCCGACAGATGTAGCGCTGTTTACATTAGTCCCCACGGCGAATGTGCTGCCACGTTTGGCACAACCGGAGGTTTTAATCCTGGCTATGACTTAAGACGGATAAAAAAAGTGGCTCAAAAAGAGAAGATTCTTTTTCCGCCTAGTGACATTGGACAGAACGGAAAAAACCTGTGTTGATTATGATTTTAAAGTTGTCCTCATAAAGTAAAAGTTCGTATTTGTTTTTATAAAATTTAAAAATCCTAAGTAAAATAATTAATAAGTGGGGTTCTGAAACAATCGATGTAGTTTCGCTTTATCTATTTAACTTGATTCAATTCGCATATCTGCGGAAAGAAAAGTCAAGAAATGGGGCAAAGCTAACGTGTCTTGTGTGAGCTCCAACATTCACCCAATATTTTCGTTCCTCGTATTGGTTTAAATCGCATAAAATCTACGGGCGAACAAGTAGCCCAATCTAGTTTACATCAACGAAAGAAAGAGCGATTTTATTGTAAGTATAGTATCGAAATAAAAATAAAACACATGGATAGATAACTTCATTATCGTGATTTCACTTGTACGAAGAACGCTACACTGGGACCAGGCAAAGCGTGTTTGCAAACCATCCTTCTGCATTTGAACGAGAACATAGAAATTTTTGCAAGTGCTCAAACAGAGTCTAGAGGGGGGCTAAATCATGGACGCTGCTACTAAACTAAATAATCACCCCACGCACACACACACATTATTTCCCAGTACAGGGACGGCAAAGCAACACCTCATATGATATCTCTTGTTTCAAGGGGATAATACCTACTCGCATCTACAAGAATTTTTATAGAGACTGCCAGAGAAGTTGAATTAGATATTGACATTTTGATTTCACAGCATTAAGGTAAAACAGGATTACCTATATAAAATTTGGATGATAATTAGAATAGGAAGAATAGGTAGACTCAATTTAAAAAAAATCAAATAGCCTAGATTAACCCAAAAGAGACCAGACTAGAATTCAGAAATGAATGGCAACTAAATGAAAGTTGGATTAATTATCTAGATGCAGTCGTAATTAGACTGAGTATGTAACACAGTGAGATTTCACCATGAAGAAATAGATAATACTAGCCAAACTGGATTAAGTACCAAAATTTTGGCTATCGAGCATTGATGCAAAATAAACGTAGATATATAATATAGGGCATTACTAGATTCGGGATCAACTAATTACAAGTTAAAAATATCCGAAAATGGGTGAAATTAAAAACGCCCAGACCAAAATTTTTATATAAAACGAGAGTAAGAATTTTTTTATTCGATACCTAAAAATTGAATTATGTAGATCTAGACATTTAGGGCCGTATTCACCAAGCCATTTAATTGAAATTTAATTTAATTTCTGTTTTAGTACTCCTGTAATAGAGGGTTAGGGTACACTTAAAATTAAATTAAAATTAAATTTGAGTTATTTTATGTCATAATAACGCATATATAATTTTAATTTTAATTCAAGTAGTCCCAAGTGGGAGTACTAAAACACAAATTAAATTAAATTTTAATTAAATGGCTTGGTGAATATGGCCCTTAAAGTAATTTAGCACGCAAGATTCAGCCATTTTTTTTGGGTGGAGTTTCCTAAGTAGATAAAGAAAGTGCCTACATAGACTGGAAGATATTGTTACAATTAAATCAGGAATGAGTCTCTTGAGTAGGAATTTTTTTGTATCGCATCGATATAGTAGGCGATCCACACTACCTGCAATAGTCTGACCAAAATCCAGAAAATTAAATTGAATTACGGTGACAAGTCAGTGTGACCTTAGAAATTCAAGTCTTAATAACACACGGAAAGTACTCAACGACCGAACTGATGAATTCGTTTTAACCTACGGGATGAATTGATTTTAACATAATTCAAAACCGGCATACTGAAATTAAGATCACATTCCTATGAAAAGGAAAACAATTCCTTTCATCTTGAAGGAGTCATTAAATTCATAATTTTGTGTAGTCCCGCATCCGGATAAATCAGTCTTTACAGTCATGTTTAGTAATTGCTTAGTTGTTCACGGAACAAAAGGATTTTATTCTGGCTCTAATATTATTATTAATTTGTTTTATAAGTAAGATTTTTCGCCATCAGTCCCTAGGAATTTAACAATTTAACAATATATAGTCATATCTGCAGTAATTAATATCATTAAAGTTAGAGAAATTTATGAATGATACTGAATTTGTGTCAGGATTTGCGCTTAGACAAAAAGAATACAAAAAGGATTAGAAAATTAATCATTTTGATGCTAGACTCATCAAATTTTTACCTATCCACTTTTGTTGGTCAGAATACCTGGACGACTTTACTGATAAATGTACCGCTCAGAAACTAGGTAATTCCTCCCCAGAGAGTGTGAATTAAGTCTTCGTGCTAAGAGTAGAGGCCATCTATCAATGTTCAATAAACTCCATTTATAACGTTATAGCTATGTAGTTTGTGTTTTTTCCCTTACTCTCCTGGAGCTTTCTTGATGAAGGGTTGAAAGTGTCCGCTGCTACGTTTACAGGTCATCATAGGGACATTGCTAAATCTTGTCCGCAATGTCGCAGTGTGGAGGGGGTGGGACGGGGAAAGGCACGAAGACATGTCATCTACGTCTTCAGTAAAGCAAAGATAAGTGGTGTAAGGACCCCTTCAGGGCCGGATGTATGCTTTGGTCGTTTGTGTCAGGCAGGAAATTGTTTGTATTACGGTTCGTGACAGCCGCAGGTTTTGGTTAACTCCTCCATAACTCTCCTGCACTAGTCGAGGTGCTAGCGTGCTGCTCTGTGCTAACGCTGATCACGGGAATGAGCTGTCAGCTCACGCTGACAGGATAGACTTCACGTCCAAGAGTATTCCCTCGAAAGTAATACCATAACATTGGAATCATTAAGGAACACGTACAGTTTCACAAGGAACTAACCTTGAAATCACTGCAAACAATCGGTCATCATACACTTTCTGTACTCTCCGCTGTCATCATCTCGCTTCGCCGGCAGCAATCGAAGCAATTACCATAATCAAGATGAAATACAAATGTAAAAAACCAAGGGCAGCACAAATTCAGTGTTAATAAATAAAATAAAGACATTTTCAAAGTTACTATACATCTCATCCGTAGAACCTCTCCTATCGAATCTATAATCTCGCGTCCCCACCAGTGGTAAGCGCAAGTAATATACCTATCCAAAAGCAGTCCACTCATCTACCATTTTTATTCATCAGATAAAATTACTCTGCCACAGTGTAATATTTTCAGTAGAAATGTAATTTTACTCAAAATGCACTAATAATTATTTATACTATTCCATCAGCGTCAAGACGAGTTTTTGTTTTACATGTAGATACTAATAACAAAAACTTATCTAGATTAAGTCTTTATTTTTAGAATGCATATAGAAAATCTTATTTTGAACCTAATGCCTATTGCAAACCTTTATCAATAGGCGTCGTCTGTGCTGAATCTTAAAAGAGAGAGATCGATTGGATTGGCTCCACGCTTCGATGTGACAACACAATAGCATTACAAAGCAAGCCCTTGACTGGAATTCTCAAGGATCATATGGAGAAGAACTATTCTCACAAAAGCAGCATCGGAATATCATGGAGTGAAATAAAAGCTATCGCATGAAACAAGATCCGATGGGAAGCAACCGTTTCCGGTTATTTACATACCCAATATCAGTAAAACTTTAAATTGTCAGTCATGGGGAATATGAAAACTTATATTAGATTATGTCCGAAATATCTACTATACCTATGGTAGGTCTCTTGCAATGCGATTGCCCATTCAGAAAGATTCCTTAATATAATTTTGTAAAAATATATATAAAATTATAAAACCTGTCAATATAAAGATGTTAGCGAGATAAGTAAATCCAGCTAAGGGTTCCTTATAAGCGAATGATCCTGCATAAACAAATGGCAGCACGCAAAACTCAAACAATAATAATATTAGGAAAATTCGGCCTGAAAGAGGAAAAATTATTTACTGAATATTCAGGCTTTTGGGAATCTAAAATACAATTTTACTACAATACTCACCAATTTCTCCCGGACTTGACCAGCCTTCCTCTTGGATGCAAATAAATGTTATGACTATGATCAAACTTGTTACTGTGAACACCACGAAATCCCAAAATAGTGCGGATAACCAAAAAATGTACGTATTTACACCTGTGACGAACTGAAGCAATTTCGCCCTACTTGAACGCTCTCGAATTAAAAACATTGCAAAGTATGCGGCAGTAAATGTCATCATAAAACTCAGATTTAAAGCCAACTGAAATCCCACATTTTGGACACTGTCCAGTTGTAGAAATCGGGATCCCGCTGTGTATGGCAGCGGAAAGTTTGTAAGTTCGATACTGCAATCCGTTCCCACAACAGCTCTGAAGATTTTTTTTTTAAGAATTCGTATTTCTATAGTTAGTGAATAATTACAAACAATAAATATCTATAAATGTTTATTACCTGGCAATAGCATTGTGGATAAGATTCAATGATAATGGTGCCGTGTGATAAGCTTGGTTGTTGAACCATCCAATTACTTCCGAACCAGTTATTGTAGCTGCTACCATATATTTTCTATTGATTCGGACAAGATATTTGCTATAGAGATCTTCAATGTAGCTTCCAAACTTTTGAGTTATTGCAACCAGTTCATGATTAGAGCCAAAGTTTTCGAATTGTTTCGTATATTCTGTGGCTATTTTATCTAGTATGGACGCATCTTGTAATTTCGGAGACTTTTCTAAAACTGTTACTGTCTGGTGGTAGTTTTGGATGGCTATTTCTAATGGGGCTAATGGTTTATCACTATATGTTTTAGAAACGTATATTGTCAATACAATGAAAACTATTGGCATTATGTTTAAAATTAGTAAAATAGGCCAGTTTCGTAAGCTATTTAAGTACTTTTTTAAGAACATCGCACGCCATTGATTCCATATTAAACTATAACCCTTTAAAAAGATGGCGTTGTTGTCATCAGCTTGAGGAGAGAAACAAAAAATTTCAATTTTATTCTTTGTAAAAAAATATTTGTATAGTAAGTAGTTAGATTCGTAATCAGGTGAATTCCTCTTTATTTATTTAAACCTTTTAACGGAAGCATGCGGATACAGAGAATACAAGGTATTCTCATTACGAACCACTTTCCACCATTAGGGAAAAAAATGACGTGTAATGTATGTATATGAAACCGCGGTACAGAGAACACAATACTCTCTGTCCTCTCTCTGTCTTTTCAATATAAATGTATATACATTAGCGGACAAAATTACGTCACAGCACATATGTCAAAATTTAATGAGAATATCTCGTATTCTCTATACCGTGCGGAAGCATAAGAGGAAACTCCAAAAAGTTGAATTAAATATATAAAACTATAAAAGTATTTTTTAAGTTTTATTTTTTTATTTTGTAATTGATTTTTAATTTTTTTAATTATTTTTAATTCTTTTTAATTTTTTTTAATTTTTTATTTTTTTAGTATTTTTTTCATTAAAATAAGAAGCATGACGGGATTTGAACGCATTACAGCCATTGAATAAATAACTAATAATAATTAATAATAATTAGTTATTTATTCAATGGTTACAGCCAGAATCTGGGCTTTTCTTATATAATTTCTGCTAATTTTTTAAATATTACAAAATTTATGACCAAAATCTATCAATCTCTAGCATTTATTTTTTTCAATACAGATGGGATCTTACGAAGGACCTACCCAGTTGGAAATCTGCTCTACGTGAACATAGTGCAAAATGATGAAAAAGCTGAACAATTTTTAATCCATTCCAGATTAATCCCGGAAGAAGCTTATTGGAACGCAGTTTTGTTTTCGTTTGCACAGAGTTAATTTAATTGTGAATTTTTGTGATTTTTACTAAAATTCAAAATTACAAAAGAAATAAAATGAAAGAAGACTTTCTAATCAATTTATATATGCAAAAATGGAACTTCTTTTAAATATACTTGGGTGTCTAATTCATTTTACTTCCATTTTCCTTCTAAGCACACGAAAAGCTTCTTTCCAAGGACATACCTATACAAATGTCCCATAGTGTCCAATGAATAGGTATGCATCCTCGTTCTAGTTTCTTTCAAGGAAGCTATGGGGAAGCACACGAAAGAGCTTGAACTAATTCTTCCGTAGAACACACCTGTTCGAATGTCCTAGGAAGTGTCCAATATAGAGGCATGCATCATATCTTCCAAAGAAGTCATCCGGTTTGAATGATGGTATGGTTCAAAACCCTCAAGAATACTTCACAAACCATGAAACAGACTCCCCAACTACTACGGAGTCCTAACATTCTAAAATATTTGCAGTGTTCTTATGTAAAACTGACGAAAGTTTGATTTGAATAGCTCCTCCGCCCTAAACTACTATTCATACAGAAAACTTGTGTTCTGATAATCTTAAGCTTTCGAATGTAGCTGACTACAGGTTCGGACTCCGGCTGCACATACACACATTCAAATATTACTCAGCCCAGAGTTAGAGAGCGAAAAATGGTAAGGTTACTTTGTAATCAAAATTATTTTATTATTTTGTTAAGTAAGGTATATAGTAAGTGTGGCTCTTGGGAAGGAAAGGAACCACGCTGTGAATTACTAGAAGACTATATTCCTGTATGGATAATAGTTTGAGCTCTATAGCAAATATAAAGACAATGCTTGGCACCTTTTCATTAACATATATATAATATTCTTCAAAATACTATATTTAAATAATTTTCTTCAAAATATCATATTTAAATAATTTTCTTCAAAATATCATATTTAAAATATATTATATTACATAATAAGTTCAGACATAATTAAAATAAAGTATAACCACGGTAAAGAAAGGAAACAGGTATTTCATTTGAATTTCAAGCGTTTAGATACGATAAAAGTTGCTAAGTACACCTATTGAACTTAGGTGGTGTGTCTGAAATAATTAAATTTGTAAAGGGAGCTAGCCATATCAAAGTATTGAAAATGGATAAGCGAACCATTTCAAGTATGAACAAAAAAGATCTAGAGAAAGAACTTAGGTCGTATGGTTGTATGACCACAGGGCGGAAAAGTGAGTTACGAGAAAGACTGATAGAATACCTTGAACTAAATTGCGTAACAGACATGGAAGGTGATAATGATATCACAGTTGTCAATGTTCAACCAGGAACAAATTCTCCGACACCAACAACTGACAATGAACAAAGTAGAGAAAGAGATGTAAGTCAAAATCATGTGGCTTCATTTACACACAAGGAATACTTTTCGTTTCGAGATATCGAAGATAGTATTTCCCCATTCTCAGGTGATCAGACGATTTCAGTCAGAAAGTGGATTCAGGATTTCGAAGAGATCAGTGCTATAGTCGGTTCGAGTAATCTTCAAAAGTTTGTATATGGTAAAAAATTAATTATAGGTTCAGCCAGATTGTTTATTAACTCTGAAAAAAACGTTAGCGGTTGGCTTGCGTTAAAGGCGGCGCTTATCAGTGAGTTTGACACTGCAGTAAGTAGTGCTGAAGTTCATAAGCAATTACGAAATCGCAAGAAACAACATGATGAAAGTCTGCGAGATTATGTCTATCACATGTTGCAAATTGCTAACCAAGTGGACATTGAAGAGGAGTCTATTATTTCATACATAATAGATGGAATTCGTGATGACAAAGTTAATAAAATTCTCTTTAAATGAAGCTACGACAATAATGGAACTAAAAAAACGGTTAAAGATGTACGAAAAATTGAGAGGAAGTCATCAAACTCCCGACACTCAAGAGCGGCAAAGAAATGTGATAAAAACGAAAAGGCCAAGACTTGTTCATGGTGTGGTGATGTGAAATATATGTCCTATGATTGTCCAAACAAAGCCAAAGGATATAAGTGCTTCAAGTGTAACGCATTCGGACACAGATCGTTCGAGTGTGGTAAGTTAGCGAAATTAGTGAATTTCAAACCTAAAACTGAGATAAATTTTGGTATCAAAAGAATGACGAAAGAGATCAAAATGGAAGGAAAAACTGTGCGAGCATTAATAGACACGGGCTGTGATTTATCAGTATGTCGATACGATTTCTTTAAAGAATTAGATTTGCTTGAATTAACACCAAGTAAAGAGTCAATGAGTGGTTTAGAAAGTGTTGAAATTCAGACAATTGGAGTGGCTAAAACGCGCATTTCGGTGGATGATATTGAATTCAATATCGATTGCCATGTTGTACCTATCGATGCTATGCCCTATCAAGTAATTGTCGGAAATGACATATTAAATAAAGCTGTAGTTGTCATGGAGAATGGAGGCATTAACATTTATCCAAGTGGCAGCAAATGTGTAATAACAAGGAAAGGAAATGAGAGTGACCCTCTTATTAACCAGTCCGAAAATAGAGACGCGGAAAAGGAAAACGGATCCAGTAGCGGAATAAACGAATTAATGAGAGAATACGGTGAGACGCTGCAATGTTGCTTTGGATTGGATGAGTGTGAGGAAAACACGATTTCAATTGACTTAGATCATATTCCATTCCCGACAACGAAGGCAGTAGTAGAGGTCATTAATAATTAGAATCCGAGCAAACAAGTCGAGTCACCAATTGAAATGAAAATCATCCTTCAAGATGAAACTCCTCTTTTCGAAAGACCACGACGAATTTCTCATGAAGATCAAACTGATGTTGAACGCCAAGTCAATCAGTGGTTAAGCGAAGGTATTATACAACCGAGCTGTTCAGAGTTCGCTAGTCCGGTTGTATTAGTGACAAAGAAAAACGGAAGCAAACGACTTTGCTGCGACTTTCGGAGAATTAATAAGCAGATCATTAAAGATCATTACCCCATGCCATTAATTGATGATATAGTGGACAGATTGCAGGAAGCCCAATTGTTTAGTACATTGGACTTGAAACATGGTTTTTTTCATGTGCCTATGGAGAAACAGTCAATTAAATACACATCATTTGTTGTGCATAACGGGCAGTATGAATTTCTGAAGGTACCTTTTGGTCTGTGTAATTCACCATCAACGTTCACCCGATATATTTCGGTAATTTTTAGACCTTTGGTGCAGAAGGGAATATTACTAATTTACATGGATGATCTGGTTATACCAGCAAAGACCGAGCAAGAATCTATTGAGTACCTGGAACAAGTACTGCGTGTTGCAAGTAAATACGGTCTAGTCATTAACTGGAGTAAATCTCAGATCATGAAAAGAAGTATCGAGTTTCTAGGTTATATTATAGAGAACGGAACCATCCGTCCGTCCCAGAATAAAACTAAAGCTGTGGTTAATTTTCCAATACCTAGAAATGCAAAAGAAGTTCAAAGCTTTTTAGAGCTAACATGGTATTTTCGAAAATTCATTCCGAATTATGCGGTGATAGCAAGACCATTGAGTAATCTGTTGCGTAAAAATGTAATGTTCAAAATAGACGAAGAAGAAGAAAAAGCCTTCACTAATTTGCAAAAGATATTGTCGAACAAACCTGTTCTTAAATTGTATAATCCAAAAGCATACACGGAGTTGCATACTGACGCTAGCAAAGCTGGTTACGGAGCTATATTGCTTCAGAGAGATTGAGATGATCAGGAACTACATCCTATTCAACACATGAGTCGAAAGACAAGTGCTAGCGAGGAAAAATATCACTCGTACGAATTGGAGGAGGTTTACTTGTTGGGAAAGCACTTCAAAATAATTACGGATTGCAATGCTTTCGCTATGACAATGAATAAGAAAGATATTCCACTAAGAGTAGCAAGATGGGCCATGTAGATGCACTGAGTCGTCATATTATGATTATTCAAGAAAGTGTGTTGCACAGAGTTGGAGAAGCTCAGTTAAAAGATCCGTGGATAAGAGCTATCCAAGGAATTCTGTATGAGAGAAATTATGAGGACTATGTACTGAAGAATGGATTATTGTATAAGGATCCTATAAATGAACGACTAGTGATACCAAGAACACTTGAGAATGAGATTATACGCGAAACACACAAACAAGGTCACTTTTCAGTTGGTAAAACTCAAGATTTATTAGAGAGATCGTATCATATTCCGGATATTAAGGTGAAAATAATGGATGTCATAAAGAGTTGTATACCATGTATTTTAGCAGAACGTAAAGCTGGGAAGCAAGAAGGCTTTCTCAATGTGATTAACAAAGATGATAAACCGCTACAAACTTATCATATAGATCATCTTGGACCTATGGAAAATACAAAGAAAAGATACAATCACATCTTTGCTGTGATTTAAGGATTCTCTAAGTTTGTGTGGCTATACCCAACAAGAAGTACGTCCAGCAACGAAGTGATAGATAGGCTGAAGAAACAAGCAGTGACGTTTGGTAATCCAGTGCGCATAGTGTCTGATCGAGGCAGTACATTTACGTCCAAAATATTTAAGGAATATTGTCTGGAAGAGGGTATCCAGCATTGTTTAATAACGACCGGAGTTCCTCGCGGAAACGGGCAAGTGGAACGTGTTAATAGAATAATAATTCCATTGCTTACAAAGATGTCCATCGAAAACCCTACGGTTTGGTATAAGCACGTAGATCGAGCTCAACAGTTTATAAATTCCACCATAAGTAGAAGTACCAAGTTTTCTCCATTTAAAATCTTAACTGGATTAGACATGATGTTGAAAAATAATGAGGACTTACGCTGTTTAATAGAAGATGAATTAGTTACTAAACTTAGTGATGAAAGAAATGACATACGTGTTTTAGCTAGAGAAAACATACTAAAGATGCAGCAAGAAAATATACGTCAGTATAATAAGAAGAGGAAGCAAGCACGAAAGTATTCCGTAAACGACCTCGTCGCTATCATGCGGACGCAGTATGGTCCAGGAATGAAACTAAAGCTTAAGTATTTGGGACCTTATAAGGTAATTTCTGTTGGAAATCATGATCGATACAAAGTTGAAAGGATCGGTGAACATGAAGGACCCAAGCTAACTACGAGTGCTGCTGATTTTATGAAGGAATGGGCTGAGTCATACGGGTCGAATGACCGGTCAGGAAGGCCGATTGTGGGATCTGGCAACGCCATACCATACAACCTTCGTTCTAAAAGTGTCAGAACAGGGATGTGTGCTAGCTCACCTAGAAGTAGTGATAAAGTAAGTAAGAAGAAGAATAAGCTTTAAGTTGAAAAGTAATAATAAGAAAGTTGTGAAGAGAAGGTAGAAAAGTTGTCTAGAGATAGAATAAAGCTGGTTAAAGAAATATAGTTTAAATAAAAGCTGTGTAATAAAGTTAAAGCTGTTAATAGAGATAAAAGTTGTAAAAAGAGTCATTAAACTCTAATCTCTATAAAGTTATTATAAAGTTGTGCGACGTCAAACAGATTTCCAATATTGATCATATTGGAAATCCATAGAAGAAACCATTAATGAAAGTAAAATAAGAATTCACTAATACTCATGTTTTCTTTGTATCTTGCTGAACTGGGATAATCCTACATTTTGAAGTGCGATAAGCGGATAAATATGTGGGAACGAAACCCACATTATTATAAAACATTTTAGAGAACAGACTCCCAACGAACATATATGTTTTTGCCTCATGGCTTGGGAAGTATTTTCGAGGGTTTTATATGGTTCCATTTCCCGCTGGGTAATAACATACATACATACACACAAGTGTAAGAAACGTCAAGTTTTAGGTACCTATCATATTCTATGAAGACCTCACATTAAAAGAAGAAAACAAGAGCGGAGTGATGGGAAGTGCAGTTTAGATGAAGATGTTTATAATAATGCCGGTCCAATCGATGCATGTTCCTTAAAGATCACAATATTTTATTATGGTCACTGAAATTTCTAAGGAAGATGTCACATTTCCCGTAAATTCAAGGATGGAAACCCTTCTTGCTAGCTTTATCATAATAGATGCCTTAGATGACATCTAAAGGTATTAGGATATGTCGAGCTATATTGACAGATGGTTTGATGATTTAAAAAGATTTTTAAAAAAACATAAACGCCGAAGATGTTTTTTCTTCATCCTCACCATATTATCAACGACGACGAAACTAATTTTTCTATAGTCCCTAAAACTAATGTTACTATGGAGCATAAAAAGAAAAATTGAACGGTTCTCTTAGTTTTTAACGCTAAGGACGAGTACTGAAGTCTGCGCTAAACTCAATTAACGAAAATTTATCCTGAATTTTATCGAGACCAGTACTAAGCTCAACACGCTAAATTTGACTTGTTGTTCTTGATTATAGGTGGGACCAACAGTAAGTCTCCAACATCAACATGGATAGAGCCAGGACAGAGCAAGGTATATAGAATACAAGGAATTATCGGTGCGAACCACGTTCCGCCATTTTGTCTGCAGAGAAAATTATGGTGACGTCACTCTGTGTCTAATATGTACTCTATATATAGAAAAATAGAAAATCATTGATATCTTAATAAATTTGGCAATAAATTACTGAATTTGTGTATAAATTGAAAGTTTATAATATTTTAGATGTTTTTTTATAAAGCGATAATTACGTTCAATGAGGTAAAAAGATGTACTTTCAAGTTCAATGTAAACAGAAACAAAAATAGTTTTGTTATGCCATAAATGTATTAACATAATAATGATTTTGTAGCCATTGACTAAATTCATCCGTATTATAACGACAATAACTATACCTCTTAGTATAAAATCAGGGATGCATGGTAAAAGAAGACAAAAACTCTCATTTAAAGATTTTTGATAGCTCGTATAAAATGCGAGCAGAATGCGGAAGAGGTTCAATCCAAAACAGGCAGGTGTTTCTTACAAAAAATTATATTAATTTGAACATTCAGCACTAGGACACGTATGCTATTATTGTTTTTGTATATATTATTTTAATTAGCACATAGTGAAATAAATTAATAAATCAATAAGTACACTAATAAAAACGAATAAAAACGTATGTTACATTAAAATTAAAACTTACTTATGGATTTGAAATTTTTATTAACATCATTTGGTAATTCTGTATCCTTTTCAGAGTCTTCTGTACCAACTGCCATAAATACTTCCTCTAGAGATGTATTTGAAACACCATAACCACTTAAATTTAAATCATGAGAGAAAGTCTCTAGATCAGCAAGCATTTGCTTAAAAACAGATATGTGATCCTCGGATAGTTTATAACTTAATTCTGAACCAACTTCACTTTCAATTTGAATATCTGGAATATATTTAGCCAGCAATTTTGTGATATTTTCACTTTTACAGCCAATTCTTTTTTCACAAATCTAACCAAAAAAAGAAATGTAAATTTTTCAAAAAAATATATTAATAAAATATACATGATACTTACCAAATGATAACCAGCACCAAATTTTTTCTTTAAGAAGAATGAAGTTCCGAAACATTTCAAAACACCTGTAGACATTATAGCAATACGATCTCCAAGAACATCAGCTTCTTCCATTAAATGTGTTGTTAGAAGGATTGTTCTACCTTTTTTCTCAGTTTGCAGTAAATTCCATAATGACCTTCGAGCTGCTGGATCCATACCAGAAGAAGGTTCATCTAATAAAACAACCTTTGAAGCGCCACAAAGTGCAACACCAACGGAAAGTTTTCTCTGCATTCCACCGGAAAGACTTGAGGCTTTTGCGTTAAGTTTATTTTCTATGTCCAAATTTTTCACATATTTCTTTATTTGGCTATCAATCCGATTTCCCTTTATTCCTTTTAAACGACTATAGAAAATAATATGCTCCTTGACTGTAAGATCAGTAAATAGAATATTATGTTGAGGGCATAGTGCTAATGATGTTCTTGCTCCTTTTAAATTTCTCCGGATATCGCAACCATTGATTATTGCTGTGCCGGATGTTGGTGGCAACATACCTGTTAACATTGATATTGTTGTCGTTTTACCAGCACCATTATGACCCAAAAGAATAGTTATTTCATCTTCAAACAAATTCATTGTTAATCCCTTAACGGCAACCTTTTCATCAAAAGTCTTTCGTAAATTTCTTATTTCTAAACCGACATTCTTGTCCGCAATCTCTGTTTCAAAACCTTCTAAATCCGTGGAACTAGTCACTTGTGTATCTTCGACACCTTCATAATTCTGTAATCCACACCAAAATTCTTTAGTAAATGGAAAATACCATTTTTTAGCAACACCATATTCTCCAGGAAATACTTGTTCCAAATATAAGGCAATAATCATATGAACAACAGACATGATTAACATAATTATTATCGTGTAGCCTACATGCATATCGTCGTCAACATTCATCGGCTCCCATAAATTGCTCCATTGCAATCCCTCTTCGGTTCCTTCCAATCTAACAATTAGCTTAAATCCAAAACCAAGCGCAGATCCTACAAATATGCATAAAGCAAGTTTTTCTTTTAATTCGATGTTGTCGTACTGATTGGCATTTAGGCCAAATGGTAAATGTGATATAAACAATATTAAACCACACAAGACGACCGCAGTATCAGCCTTCGCAAATATTGTAGACAAGAGAAAGCTAAATGTTATTAACGCTATAGAGATAACGAAAAGGTAGAACAGCAAGACCGACCAATCAGCTTTATTGAGAACAGCTACACCATCTTTCATTGGAACCTAAAAAATAAAAATAAAGTATATTTTGTAATTATCTATTAAGGCTGCTATTAGACTTCGAAGCAGGCGATTCGAAGCCGAATCCTTCGAAGCATGAAAGTTCTGCCGCAGCTTTGATGTCTTTCTCCGAAGCTTCGAAGCAAGAATGATTTACCTATGCTTCGAAGCTTCGAAGCATGAATTTCTCCGTGTTTGCAGTGTTGTTAAGGTTAAATTATAATAATCGAAATGATTTGAAGTTACTTTTAAATATAATTTAAAAAGTATCAGTTTCCAGGAGTTAAGGTCAATGCATACTTACCGGCTCAGCACGAACCGGCACAGATAGGCAAAATATTTTTATATGAAACCAAGTTAGCTAAATCACACCAACCGGCACCGGCAAATACCGGCACGTAACGGCAACTTCATTGCACGTCGCTGCAGGTGGTTAGAAACGAGACCGACATTTGTCGGTTGCTGGTCACTTTTCTATAGTTTTCTCTCGATACCTGCCTTAGTTGAAAGTTTCCTTTCCATTTTATGTCATTATAAAATTGTAAATGCAATGTGGCTTGAAAACTTTAACGCTAGTTTCACTCCCTTCCCGTTGAGCTGACAAAACTTTGCAGTACCTGGATGTAAATTAACTTTGGAAATGTTATATAAGAAAAATTCAAAATAACAGACGTATTTTATCCTATAGAACAAACAATAATGCTTATAAGCCAAATTAAGTGAAGCTTCTGCAATGTTTGTGTTTAACCCAAGTTTTCTAGTGTGAGAGTACAGTACAGGTATAAAGAGCTAGCAGAATTCATGAAGGAGCAGTCAAGTTATTCTAATAAGAGTGCAAATGTTTTGCCATTTCTACGTGCTGCCATTACTTTAAGTCCAATGATCACACTTGTTACTTTTTTTTCTGTGGTTGTATCTCACTTGCTCTACATTTTTTGTCCTTGGTTAAGACGTACGCATTCGAGATATTATGAGGACTATAAAGCTTCTCTCACATACACGAAATTATATAGTTTTTGGTTTTGCAACGGACAAACAAACGAATGGATAGCGTAACAAACTTTGAATCGAACACATTCGCTCATTACAACTCCAAAGTTCGAATAATTTGAACCTTCGTATCAGCTGTTTCGAAGCCTATCTACAGTAAACTTTATTAAAAATCTGTTTTTGGAAAGTATTTTTATTTATTATTTTGTCCTTTCTATACTTTTGGAAATATGTAAAATGTGTAAGAATATTGTCTAGTCATTAGAACTAAATATATGTACGTACATCGGATTAGAAGATTTGACCCTAACTAGCAAGTGAAGTTAATAATAAGAATTTCTAAATTTTGTTCGAACATTCGTAATCCGCGACCCCCGATATCCACAAATATTAATTTTGAATCGAATCGGACATTAATGGCAAAATTCTTCCGCCATCATGTAGTATAAAAGTGAAAAAATATATTGTTATGCAAGCTCTTCACACTTTAGCTCGATGGGCCGCCGTACACCTTGTCGCATACTGCACGCGCATGTCACTTTTCGGCGTTGAGTGACAGTCGTGGGGAGGGAAATTTCCTCCCCCCTCCACTCTAAGTGTCTCTCATCGGCGACAAATGCAGCGTGTACGACGGCCCAATAGCTCAACAGGAAGTGGCGTTACATATGTCGAACATCGGTCAAATGGCAGCTTCGAAGCCTCTAATTTCTTCCGTTTGAAAGTAGAAGCTTCAAAAAGGTTTGAAGGTAGAAGCTTCGAAGTTCGACATTCGAAACTTCGATGTTCGAGTATTATTCCGAAGCTTCGAACCTACGATTAGACCTAAAAATAAAATCACTTGATATCTTACCTTAAGCAAAAAAACTGTAAAGCCGCAAGGAATCACCACCAACAGGATAGATTTGATAAACCATGCAGTCCAGTGTAACCAATTGCTCACGCCCATGAGATTCATAACCTCCTTCAATTGAAGCTCCTTTTCTTCTGAAACATGCTGTTGTTCCCATAGTCAAATAATATCAAATTTACACAACTTAACGTCAAACACTTACTGCGATTGTATATTTGAAGAAGAAGTAAAAGCTAAGCAGGATTACTAAAGGCAATAACGACTCTAGGCCCAGCAGAAATTCATCAACTACAGAAGCCGGATAAGGATATCTTTGCATTTGAATTTTTGGAAATTCATTGGTGTTAGAAGATTTCCTAATAAAAGCTGAGGCGATTGCATTTTGTATGGCTAGAAATCCTTCTGCAACATATCCCGGAGGCGCACCTCCGTCATTGTCTTCCTCATTTCGTGGTCCACCACGTCGATATGGTGGAAATTGTATATTTGTTACCCAAGTGCTTTGTTTATTCATTACATACTGTTTATCGTTAGACCTTGTCCTCGACTCACTGGGAAATCTTAGGAAATAATTCATCTTTTTTGGATATGTGTTAATATCTTTCAAACCATCATCGAATTGAACTCCGGCAATAGCATTGGTTTTTAGTATATACTGTTCCAGACTTTGAGCATCTTTTGCAGGTACAAGTGTTAACTTAAGACTGTTTGCCGCGTCCTTCATTATTTCATCTAGGACAACGTTCTGAGGTGTATATACAAGTTCCCATCTTAATTTAATCTGATCAAGTGTTGTATTCGGTGGATATTTTGTTATATTTCTGGAAATGTTGAGAAAATTATTTATTTTTTTAATAGTAATAGTGAATAGTAAAGTAAAGTAAAAGTTAGTAAAGATAACAAATATAACAACAATAATAATACAATACTACACACGCATACAAACACAAGTAAAGTGTAAATTTAATTTAAACCATGCCATGCATACAAATATAGTTAGTAGGAAATTGTCCAATTGTTTTACTTAACTTTTTGTTAGATTCACTTCAATCCTTAATTTCACAAAGAATATTACTTCTGAAGTTACTGAATAAATAAAAAAGTTCCAAATAATTGGAAGCAAGGGACAATCACCATTTCACAATTGTATCGTTTTTGTTTTATTTTGAAAAGCTATGGAATGAAAAATTGTTCAGTGCCAGTCTGTAGGGAGTTTTTTTACAAAGGATTCGCAGTTGGCGACTTTTTAGTGCTCTCGTTGTAGATGACGAATTATGCAACGACGATGTAACGCAAATGAAACAAACCGAACAAACAATCGAAGAGAATGAACGTAAAGAAGTATAAAGTCGCCTGATGAGAAGAGACTAACATTACTGAGTCCAAACATTCAAAAAAGATGACAAAACAGTAAACATGATTTTTAAAAAAAAACTAACACGGTAAGATAATTGAGGAATCAGGAATAGGCCAGGATGGGAAATTAAGTTAAGAAAACGCGGATAGATTTCTACCTCAATTGTGGTGTGGAAAAGAACTCTAAAATTTTTCCTATTGATATTTAAGAAAAGCAAGTAAAAAAGCTAGAATTGGTCTAAGACCAATTCTTGTGATACCCTAGATGAATGCCCGTATGTAATTTTGTAAGTTCACTTGTCTGAAGTGGTATTTCGCATTTATTTCTACAACAGTTCGTCGGACAGTAAAAACGATTAGAACTAATTTCATAGGATTTCATATTCTAAAGATATAAACTGATCCTTTTCACAGTATACCTAAAAATTTAGTTTATATGGCAACACCAAGAAGAGCTCTCTACGTCGACGCGTTCTCAGGCAATTCCCAAATATATAGTGAAAACCGAAATTTTTGTATGGACACTCTACGAAGGAGTTGCCCAATTCGGCCCATTTTCGAACTTAAATTTACTTTTTTCAAAAAAGACCGTGTCCAAAATTTCAGCTCCCTAAGTGAACGCGTTCTCGTGTTATCGAGAGGACGGACGGAAAGACGGACATGCAAAAATCAAAATTATTTTTAATATTACGCGTGGGTGTCCAATCCAGTTTGCTCTACCATCATTATTTCTAGGTGTTACAAACGGAATGACATACTTCCCTTTATGTAGATTTCATCTAGGTTATAAAAAGTACATGATTTTATAAGATTCTTTACGCTGTACAGCTCTCGCTAGGAGTAGGTACCTAACCCGAAAAGAAAAAAAAACGTTTTTTGATCCACTAAATTTTTTTGCGATTTGGTCCAATAACTCAAAAAATATTGACTTTTGGAAAAAGTTCATACGAGATAAGTTGTAGAATCAAATCCTTTTTAAGTACCTCAGTAACCCTCGACTGACTAAAAACTTTGTGTCTGAGCGCCTGAGTGCCGTTCGTGACGAAAGAGCTTTAGAGTAGTTAAACGTGGATGGATTTACATGGTTTTTTGTAATGAGAGAGAGAGAGAGAGTGGAGAGTCAAGCGTTGAAAGTGGAGAGTGCAAAGTGTAGGGTGGAGATTGTAGACTGGAGAGTGGAGATCGGAGAGTGGAGATCGGAGAGTGGAGAGTGGAAAATGGAGGATGGGACGTCGGAGAGTGGAGAGTGGAGAGTGGAGAGTGGAGAGTGAGGAGTGGAGAGTGAGCGAGTTCATACTAGTTATGACTAAAATGTAGATCATAAAATATATTGAAAAAACTTTTAAAATAAATAATTTTTGTAAATAAAATGCACTAAAAAGCAAAAAAAATTCTTTGTCAGTGAGGAAAGTTTAATTGCAAAATAAGAAATGCTAGATCTTAAATTAAATCTTAAAAGTTTGGGCATCCATTACTATAATCACAATTGTCTAACTGCAACTCAAGCCCAAACTTTTAAGATTTAATCGAAGTTGTAGCATTTCTTATTTTACAACGAAACCTTTCTTGTGCATATCACTGAGAAAGAAACAATTATTATTTTACTTTTTAGTGCATTTTATTTACAAAAGCTATTTATCTTATATGTTTTTTCAATATACTTTATTCAGATTTCGTTCTAGCTCAAATTGAAAGCGAGATATTTAAAAAACAAAATTTCTCTCCTTTATTCAAGATGGCGGACAATGCTGATATCGCAGCGCCACACAAACTTTAATCTAGACTTATTTCAACAATCCCTTTGATCCCTCAAAAATCGCCAACTGCGAATCCTTTGCAAGTTATAACTTCTTAGAACTAAAACATAAATAATAAGAACTTGGCGGCCTTGCAGAGGAGCAGCGTGGATAATGGGGGAAAGGGACAGGAGGCTAGCAAGGTGCAATAATATAAAGATACCTATACATATAAAAGAAAAACTTTAAGTACAAATTGCATCTGTAGATAAGTAGTCTGACATTTTAAATAGATTCTAAAGACCGCCCAATAATTTCTTCTACCAAAACCAATAGATATTGTCCTCAATTCACCCTACCATCATCAAGAACTAAATCTATGGAAAAGTTTTTTTATATCCCTTTTAAGTTAAAGGATAAGGGTCAAGGTTGTTTAGAGACTTGGACTTATTTCGGCCATTTTAAAGCTATGTGTCAATCAATTAGGTATCATTCAGCCTAGCAACTAATTATAGTATGGTAGGAAATGAAGGGGTAAGTGGTTACAGACTTTGAAAGTTTTTCTTAATACTCTATGTATAAATTATAAACGAGATACCCTATAACAACAATTTTTTAATTAAATTACGTAAGCTCATGGCCTTAATTTCAATAAGTCATCAGTTCACCCGTCTCCCCTTCACCATTCCGAAAAATAAAAGTTTTATTCAAATATAAAAAAAAAAATCTTTTTTTATACATAAAATCCATTCCACCCCTTATTCCATAATCCTGATCTATATCCACTCGTTTAAAAGTTTTAAAGCAGCATCCCACCTGATATCAGCAAATGCTTAACAAACGACAACTTTCCTTAAACCTTTTTTTTTTAAGAAAAGTAATCAGGTGTGGTAGTTTATACTTTTGTAATAAGTGGAGATGGAGTAGAATTATTGAAAGGAGAAAACATGGAAAGTCAATTACTATTTGCCTGCCTCGATCAGATCTATCTATCATTTAATATCAAAAAGAATTATTTTTCTATAAAACGTAGGTAATACAAACTTTGAAGTGGTTTCTTTTCCCATAGTGCAAAATCAGAATTAGATGAAGGCACTTTTATTCTTTGAAGTTGGCTGCGAAACATTTCTAATAGAAGACAATAAAATGAAGATAGTCATTCCGATTACCGTGCAATACCGCTCTAATATTGCATAGCAACCACACAAAATTTTGAACGTTTCTCTTTTGTGCCCCACCAATGCCTTCTTTATTACAGGACGTTGCGTTAAGTAAGACTTTTCTTTGCTTGCATATGTATGAGAAATGTGTCGTTTAAAAAGATTTTAGTATTACCTTACGAAGAATCAAACCCGTTTCACTTTTAAAACTTTGTATTGAATAAATCATGCTTTTGATGATCATAATTCTAACGATCTAAATCAAAATGTTTACTTTTGAGTAAGTCAAAGTAATTGTGAGTATCTCAACAAAATTACGATTTTTTCCATGAGGAATTCTATTTCATGGATTGGGAAGTATTTCTCGAAGGTTTTGCAGTGGCCCAACTCAAACTCTCAAAGCGTTTACTAACTTTTCAAGTATTACCCCAGAAGAAAGATGATATATGCCATACGTTAAAATATACTGTCAGTTTATTAATAATTAATTTTTTGGAACATCTGGGTGGTATTATCATGCATTAGAAACCAGTCTTCGTTTATATTAAGCTAATAACTATGTTTGTGCAGAATACTATAACATTACGTGCATGGATACTTCCAAAGACAAATTTGAAAATACCTTAAAAATTTCAAGGTTTTCTGACGTCTTATCTTATTGTTTCTACAAAATAAAATTGACAAAAATATGCCCAGCAATTATTAATATATATATAATAATATATAAAAATGTATATAATATACATATAAAAATAAATAAACATAAAAACTTACTGCAGATATTTAAAGGAGTCTATGTCCTCCGGCTCGTATCTAGATGGTCCTTCACTTTTTTCAGGATTCACAAGTACTCGGAGAACGAGTAAAACAGCCACAAACAGTCCAGACCCCAAAAACAATACATACAGTAACTGCTTTTTTCTATTCCATTGTATTCGCCAATTTTTCCATAAAAGGAGGCAAAACTTATCCCAGTCGTTCGTAACCATTCTGCGTTAAGCTAGGGGTGGTTGGTTAAAATCTATCTAAAAGTAAACAAAAACAAAAATGTAGTTAATTTAAAATATAAGTTGTAACTATAAATTTACAGTATTTACTTACGCATTTTTTTGAATTTTTTAATTAATTAAATGTAGATCTTAAAAATAAAAATATCATGGACATGATTTGTCAGTTTCAGTAGCGCACCCAGGATTTGGCTTAGGGGGGCCAATAGGTGCCCCGAGTCGGAAAAATACGGCTTTAAAGTCGCGTTCTGGCGCCCATCTGAGCACTTAAGAACTGCTATTATATATTTAAAGGCTTTATTGTATGTTATCGGACTTTGTAATTATATACAGATTACATTTTATACATAATTTCTAAATTATGTTTATAAAACTGACCTTCTGGGGGACCGCCCCCCCCACCTCTCTGTGCGCCACTGGTCAGTTTAGTCTAAATCAAATAAAGGGCGGAACAAACATGGCTTTTGTTCAAGATTTAAGCTATAACAGCTATTTGCTATAATACATATCCAGTCCAGAATGAAGAATGAACGCCAAATGAAGCATATTTGAAAAACATTTTATTTGGATCAAAATTTAGACTCAGAAGTTCAAGACTGCCATAAAGAAGAAAATTTTGTATACTTAAAAGTGTAAGAAATGATTTTTCTTTTTTGTATCTTTCATTTAGAAAAAATTGTTTTGTGTTCTTTCTTTATTTTAATTGCTCTAAATTAACTTTTGATAATTCATATCGAATACTGTAAAACCCCCCTAAGTATATTATTTGTTAGATAGGCTTATCAAAATTAAGATATTAAATATATCATACCCTTTTAACACAATTTTACCAAATTCGTTCTTTTACAAGAGATTAAGATTTTTTTTTCAAACTTTTCGTATAAGACCAAATTTATCTTTTTACGAAAAGTCCTATGTTTGCTTTAATCCAGAGTGAACTTGAACGAAACTAAAACAAATTCCATATTAATGTGCATGCGAATATGCCACTTCATTTAAGGAGGAAGTCCACGATCTACCATATACCTATTACTGATCAATGGATTAAGAACGCTCCAATTCAGAATACTTAAATGGGTTACGTCTGTGATACTACATAACCGCGAGAATAGAAATAGCAAAATTCAAATGTCGCGGCTAATGGCACAACGTAGCTAAGAAACAACAACTTGTTTTGCCAATTTTATATCTAAAATTCAAACAATATTTCTCTTCATATCCTAGAACTCATAAGCAATAAAAAAAAACAGGTATTTGAATGACTGCTGGAAGCTTAAATTTAGCTTTAACTTACTCAAGGTATCTTCTGACATAAGGGCTGCTCTCGACCAGGATATCACCGTCGTCGTGAGGGATATTAATGTATTTCTCTAAAGCTTGACTGTGTTGATCACATCTTACTTATACAGTAAAACTTCATAAATCTTTCAATTTTAGTAGCTATGCCACCATGGTTGACAGGTTTTTGTCGGACCGCAGCCAAAGAGTTAAAGTCAATGGTATACTGTCTAGTACTTCCACCCTCACGCGTGGTGTTCCTCGGGGTTCAATATTGGGTCCACTACTAGATTTTTCATAAATGATCTTCCAGATGTGGTTCGCGATGTCCAAATCCATCTTTATGCCGATGACGTACAGATCTATCTAAGCAGACCAAACGGTCGTCTCGAGGACTGCATCGCACGTATAAATGCTGACCTGGACAGTATATGTATATAATTGGTCAAAGTGTAATCGTTTGTTATTAAATCCAGAGAAATCATAGTGTATAAAATTCTACAAATCCAACCTGGTATTCCTTTACTCTAAGCGGTTTTCCATTGCCTAGTTTGAGTAAGGTGTCCAATCTTGAGATCATACTTCACTGTAATATAAAGTGTTGTGCCAACGTTAGTGTGGTGACTAGAAAAATTTATGCAGTCCTGCGACGATTATGGCTTTCAGCCAACATTCTATCAAGTAGCACATGCTGTAAATTAGTTAAAACATTGATATTGCCGGAGGTTGTTTTCAATGACTGCATTCAGTTCATATATGGATTAAGAAGATTCGTTGGATGTTGTTTGGATTGTAAATCTTGTGAATATCATCCAGTGAAGAATAAATAAACAAAAAAAAAACTTACACAGTAGTGACATTAGTAGTCTCGTGGGTATGCAGTATCAACGTGGTGTTGCGAAATTGCAATAAATCAAGCAACTCCTTGGTAGAGTTATCATACACAAGACAAGCTCTAGTTTTTAAATATAAATACTATTAAAAATATATTTTCAATGGTTTTTTCAGAATGTAGGAGTGCGAAAATGTATTATTAGCCACTTTTATGTTTACCGTCCATGAACCATTCTAGAAGAAATTATGAAAAACAACTAGCGAGTTCATTCATTATCAAGGGTATTACACATTTTGTTTGAAACCAATATTACCCAATTTTTCTTTGTTAAATATATTTATGATCTCATTTGTTAATTACTTACATTTTTGTGTAAATTTAATGCTGCACTGTTTTTTTTTATTTGACTTCACCTAGTTAATAACCGTATAAAACACGCATGCCAAATATCAGAAAACTAGCAAAGTTTTAGTAATCACATTTTTCTCAACAATTTACTATCGTAATCACTTTAATCTTCTGTAATTGACCTTTACTGTAATTTTTATTTTTAGTCAAGACTATTCTCAATGAATTCACACTTTTCAAACTATTATCCAGTCTATGCCTATTATATTATTATTCAATAGATACTTTACAGGTAGGTGCTAAGCTAGCTGTTACTTCTTCTCTAAAATCATTTTACTTACAGAAAAGTCCGATCGATTTGATATTAGGCGTGCAAAATATTTATAACTTGCCCAAAGATAACATTTGATAAGGTTGATTTATCGATGTTTTTGATAATTAAAGTGTGCACTTACAATTGAGGTTGTTAAGCAATAAACACAGGCATATTTTTTGTAAAATTTGCACTTTAATTCGCGATAATTATTTTTGAGGGCACAAGGGATTAGAAAAGAGAGATTTCATCCTTTGTAAGATCCTAATCGTGTAAGTTTAAACTTAACTTAAAGATTAAAAACTACGCGAAAATGTCATCAACAAAGATCGTCGGATATGACGTTACCAAATTATAGGGTGAGTGAGAAATTTTATAAAAATTTGTAGAATCCCCTTTATTTTGAAAACCACTATCAGTCGTATGTCAATAATGTATCAGTAGCTTGTATGGAACTATTGACCTGCTCCGAATTTATGGCACCACCAACGAAATAAATATAAATAAGGATAATTGTCTACGATCAATTCTTCCTAGATGAATGCGTCTGTAATTTCTGTGTAAGTGTGATGGTAAAAGTGGTTTTTCGCATCTATTTCTAGAATGGTTCATCGGACAGTAAAAAATTATTAGGACCAAATTTATAGGATTTTATGTTCTGAAGAACATTTCAGTACAATAAAAACGTCAAGGACTGATCGTTTTCACAGTATACTCAAAAAACTTAAATTTTTTTATGGCAACATTTAGTCCATTTTAGAAATTATATTTACTATTTTTATGAAAACGCCGTGTACAAGATTTAAGCACTCTACGTGCATCGATGTGTTCTCAAACAGTATCCAAATTAGAGCTGAAATTATTCGGATAATATATAATCCGGGTTATCCCGAAAAATTAGGATCCAATTCCTCAAATTCACGTATTCGGATAATCCAGATCCTAGTATCGGGATTCAGACTAAGCAAAAAAAGGTTTAAAATTTCCTCCAGATTACATTTTTTCATTGGAAAAATGAAAATATCATGAAATTTATATTTTCCCAATGAAGCAAAGCAATCTAGATGAAATTTTGAACCTCTATTGCTCCGGATAGTTCGGATTCAGATCCGAATATTTTGGAACCAGATCCTATGTAGTATTCGGATATTAGCAAATCCGGATCCAATTTTCAGATCTAATTCAAATAAAATATAGTGAAAACGAAATTTGTGTATGGCAACCCTAGAAAGGAGTTACATGATGTTTGCGATTTTCAAAATTAAATCTACAATTTTTTTAAAAAGGCCATATGATAAATTTCGCACCCTAAGTAAACGCGTTCTGAAGTTAAGCGTGAAACACAGTGCTGGCTTTTCCAACCTGGTCGGCCTCACCAACTTTGACAGCTCTGTAGAATATATGAGATCAGGTTATCAAGCTCCCAATGGGAAGGTTGGTGAAGCCGGCAAGGTTGAGGTTTAACTCGAGTAGGTATACTTTCTATTCTTCTGGAATTTTGTCAGCCAGCTTTGACAGCTAATTTTTATAATCAATTAATGCCAGCATTGTTTACGGGAAAAAGTGTACGGGAACTTGTTGAAGAAAAGTTTGGGAAACATATTTAACGTGCAAATTTATTTCCGCTGTAGTAAATTATTACAAAATAATTTCAATTTTCAAACCAATAGCCCAATTAACTCCTATCATACAGAAGTTGTCAAAGTTCGTATGTGAGTTGCAAAAGTTTGCAAGGCTCATCAGGTTGAGGTTCTTAAACTTATACTGAGGTCGAGGTTGGAAAAGCTAGCACTGTGTTCCGGCCTTTATGGTTTGGGCGAGCAGACGGACATGCAAAAATCAAGATAACTTTTAATATTATGCGTATATGCAGTGCCAAATCTAGCACATTTTTGAGGGAGGCGGGCAAAGACGTTAGTTGCGGCCCCCTTTAACAACAATCCTTATTAGAGGTAAAATTTATTACAGTTCCATGGTATACTACGCACCAAGGTATATAGAATAGAAGATATTCCCATTAGGAACCACGTTCCACCATTAAGTGACGAATAATCGTGAAATGTATAGGAAAGTATGGTACAGAGGACACAATACTCTATCTCTGTCTTTCCTATGAAAATGTATATACATTAGTCACAAAATTACGTCACAGCACATCACTAGGCACCATATGTATATGATAGATGACCTATTATATACCGCATACCATGGAACTAGAGCCAGAATTGTTAAAAACAATTTGAATTTGAAACAATGATGATTGGTAAATAAAAAGAATTTGAAATGCAAACAAAAATTAAGATCTATTATAAATCTTAATTGTCGTTTGAATCTCAAACTATTTTAAAATAAATGGAAAGTAAAAAATAGCATCATTACAAATGGACTTTTTTTTATTAACACAAAGAATATCTACAAATTAAAAATTTTATTGTGTTCGAGATCAGTTTTTTATTTTAGCCGTTTTTCAATATAATCTTCCCGGCTAAAACTACTACAATTCGGGATGGTTTAAAAAAAAACTCCGGGTAGGAATTCTGGCGTACTGCCGCTCAGGTTGAAAGGATTTAGGCGATTTTTTAGCCGAATTCAAGGGCCTTAACTCCCGCTAAAATGGCTAAATTTAACTGGCGTAAAAATATTTTTCTGGGAACTCTGTGCTTGTACCTACTGTCTTATATTCTGTCTAGATTCGAGATACGATTGGTGGATGATGGGGGACATATGGTTGCATGCCACCTGGTACATTCGTACAATTTTTGAATTCATTTCATATATGATTCAAGGGTACCATTTGAGAATTTAGCGGAATTTTTAGTTTAATTAGCTTACAAAGGTTTACAGACTTAAATCTAATATACAGTTGATTGGCTGTCTAAGTATAACCCTTGTGTATAGAACTATATAGTGGTTGCGAAACTCAATTTGACTTAGTACATTATGGATCGAAAATTCGAAACAGAAGAATGGATGCTATAATTTCATATATTTTGGAAGAAATGGGTACTTCGTTATTGCCAGACAACATGTTAAGTGATTTGAAAGTAACTCTTAGGAGTTTTTGCCAGAAAATTGAGGAAAGATGAAATAAATCGGGCTGACATCAAGGGCGATTCCTAAGTTTCAATTTATCGTGGCTTCAAGGGAATCTTAATCCTCTTGATGATCTAGTTAAAGCTATATCAAGTACTTCACAAGATGATTTAAGTAACAGGCTTGGTAGGCCTCAAAAAGCATCCGAAGAATGTGGTTCTAAGACTAAAAAACGTAAAGTTAATGTCCTAGTAGAGTCATCAAGCCAAGAAGAACTGTTTCTGGCCACCGAAATTAAAATTGCGTAAGGCAGGGAAAAGAGGTTCTGCTTCAATTGTCAAGGAACTCTCTGCTGTTTCTCCTACGATAGGAAGTACGATTAAGATGGCTCGCAAGTCTTTTGAACAGAAACTAAACCCTCTATCTGCCGACCAAGCTCTCGCACTAATAGTTGATGCAAATCTTTTAACTAACCAATATAAAATTATTCGCCAACAAGTGAATTCCATTAATAATAAGTTGTATCCACATTATTATAAGGCAAAGGAGGCTAAAAAGCTATGCTATCTGACTGAAATTACTATCACGGAAATTTCAAGTGAAATACAACTTCAGTCACTCATTAACTGTACTATGAAGCGGCTATGTCAAGTGCAACAAGAGGTCTTGCTGAATTTCATAACAAAAGAAAGTTTAAGTATAATTATCACGTGGGGTTGTTATGGTGCAGAACAAAATAGGTAGAACAAAATTCAGACGGAAGTTTATTCAGTTTTTCTTTGGTACCAATACAAATTTACTCATAAACCAACGATTCTAAAACAGTTATCTGGCAAAACCCAGTCAAGGCATTGTCGCCCAATCAAGTTCATTTATGCCAAAGAATCAGTATAGCTTAAAAAAGTGAAGTAAGAAAAGTTGACGATCAAGATACAACACTCCTGCCTACAAAAATTCTTTTATGTAAATGGTATAGAAGTTATTGTGAAGCCCACATTGATTTTTTGTATGGTAGATAGCAAGGTCTGCAATGCTGTGTCATCATGCTCTTCGACACAAATATGTTATTATGATATTATTGAATCAGTAGATCGAGACGATTTAACTATCCTTGTCTTATTGGATTTTAGTAAGGCTTTTGACTCAGTTGATCACAATTTGCTCCTTTACAAACTTTCGAATTGCTTCAATTTTTCCTCTTCATCCATCAAGCTGATTAAAGGTTTTCTCACCTGTAGACTACAAGCAGTCAAAGTTCCAGACTCTATGTCGAACTTTCGGAACTCATACTGTGGAGTACCCCAAGGATCAATCCTAGGTCCTCTCTTATTGAGTCTATACATCAATGATTTGCCTGAGGTGATTAAGAATGTGAACATTCATCTGTATGCTGATGACGTACAAATTTACTTGAGCAGACCAATTGGGTTACAAGAAGATTGTGTTGCTCGTGTAAATGAAGATTTAACGAGAATTTACGACTGGTCGATAGCTAATAAGCTTCAACTGAATCCTAGCAAGTCTGTGTGTATGCCGATCTATAGAAACCACCTCGAGGCATTAGAGCTACCATGAGTTATTTTAAATAACTTTACCTTACCATTCTCTTGCTCTGTGAAAAATTTAGGTGTAGTCATGAACACTGAATTTACTTGCTGCAGCCACGTTACCAATATTTTAGGCAAAGTATATGGCTCCTTACGGCAGGTGAGAGTCTGCGGGTATTTATTGTCTGCAGGTATGCAATTGAAACTGGTATGTAGTTTGATTCTACCCCACTTTATGTATGGCACAATAGTATTTCCCAAGTTAGACTCAGTTTGCCGTCGAAGATTGACAGTTGCATTGAATGGTTGTACTAGATATGTTTTCAACCGAACACGCAGTGCCCAGATCTCAATGCATACTCTTGATACCCATTTTGCTCATCGCGATTTGTATTTTTTACATAAATTAATTCATAAAAAGAGGGCACAATATCTCTACAATAAGCTGCAATTTTTGCGCTCTCAAAGAAGTTTTAAAAATTCTTTTACCACGCTATCATTCTCATTTCGGAGAGCGCTCTTAATTTGTCCAAACTTCACGTAAGTGGAATAGTTTACCATCTAATATACGTAGCACGAACTCAGGCAGAGACTTTCTTGAATTGTTAAGCTCTTTGGAGCCTTATTAGGTACACATCATGGCTGTTCTTAATCTTAATCTTTATTTAGTACATTTTTTTTTTTTTTTGTAGAATTTATATGGATTGTTTTTTTTTTGTTTTTTTTCCCTCTCTTTTTCTGATTTAATTGAATTTGCTTAATCTTGTTTTCCTTGTTTTCCATTTAAAACAATAATTTTGTATCACTTCTCTTACCTATAGATCTGTATCCAATAAGATTTGTAATCTTTATACAGTTGACCGCAATAAAGTAATATTGTTATCTTATGGACAAAAATTTTCATTGATTGTCACCTCTCCATACGTGGATGCGGTTTTTAAAATATGTCCTCCACATTTCATACCGATTATAGGTATTAAGACTTAGCAAGTTCGAGGTACGTCAAACAAAAACGAAGTAGCCCAAAAGAAGAAATACGTGCAAGATATGTTCAAGAGCGAATTCGGTTGGCTGATAGATATGCCCAAACAGCAATCAGGCAACACCAATGACGGAAATACAGTTTGCGCATTTTTTAGAAATGCGGAGAAGTCTGCCGAAATAACTTGTGTTAATTTGGAATTAATAAAGCGATTAAATTGTGGGTTATAAATTGACTTGGAAAAATTTTATGTTTATACTAAGCCGACATTGGAACTGTACTTGAAAGAATATCATTGGTACTCGCTCTCTGTAAGCGTGCACAGGATTCTTTGCCATGGTAAGGATATTCTCATATATTGTATTCTTCCGATTGGACAATTTTCTGAAGAAGCGGAAGACGCAAGGAATAAACATAGTAGGGAAGACTTGAGACCTCCCAAAACTAAACGCAGACATATAATTCCAGAAGTTTTTGAATTGTTGAAAGAACCACAGAATTTAAATACTAGCAAAGGGGGGTGCATATTCTGATTCCGATTAGATAAAAATTTTAAACAAATCTGTGTCCTTTTTTTTTAATTTTTATATAAATTTATTTATGCTTTTTTTTACTTATTTTTTTTTATATTAATGATGTGCTTGCCTATGACAATCATAGTCTTTTACCATATAAAAAATTCCAAAAGCTTGTTTATAACTATATGTAATTTTATCATTCAGACGAGTCACATAAATTTATTGATTATTATAAAAATTATTGTGTTTTTCTTCTTGAATATGTCAATTAAATAAGAATTATGTGAATAATTAGGAATTTCATTAGTAGTAAGTCCATAATAACCAACGAAATCAATTACTATTTAGCTGAAATAATTAAGTCAATCTAGATTGTGAAAATATCACACTGTGTCGTCTGTTAAATTTTGGAATTGTAAAAATCAAGTTAATTGATACGTTTCCCATCTTTCACAAAGTTATACATTTTTACACATGTGCTCAGGAGGATGTGTAACTTCGCTATGCAATCAACTGACTGTCAAAAGTTTTTAAATTTGAGATTATCCACTTGTTGTGTTATCGAGTGAATGTAAAAGTAATCATCTGATGAGTTCGATATTTTAATAAAAATATTAAACAAGCTGAGTTTTTTAAAACGTATTTCAAATAAATTAATTGTTTTCAGTTTCAAATAGAAAACGTAGCTGGCAAATTGTTGTCACACAAATTTTGCTCCAGAAGTGTCTGGTAACTTTTCTTGAGTTATTCTCTCTTCTGCATAAAAGCTTTTACTTAATTTTTACGCAAGAATTCTTGCTCCAAACCAACCCAATGTAAGTCCTACTTTAGTTTAATCCTAGTAATATTGTTTTTTTCCTTTTTTTCACTTCTATTATTACTCCAGTATATATAATGAGCCTAACAGCCTAGATTTTTTGTTATAAATAAATAAAAGAAAAATTAACTGGAGTAAGAAAAAAGTTTTAAAAAAATTCGATTTCAGCTATTTAAACAAAAACCAATAAAATTTTACACAAAAACAGTCTACAAACTGAATAAAATGATGAAAATATCTCCAAATTCTATTAAATGTCTCTGAAAGTACATAATTTCTATAATACATACCAAAGTTCTTAATAGTTTCGTATATATTATTAATTATTAATAATAATTATGCCAATAAACTAAAAAAAAAAAAAATTTACAAAATATACTTGCCTTGAGTACCCAAAGCCTATACCTCATAGTCAAATTAAAATTCTTAATTCTAATTTTAACTCTCTTTACGTAACTAATTATTACATACATATCATCATTACCATTCCCAATCAATTCCGTCATGACATTTCAACAGATTTCATCAAAACACATTAAAGTCAATTATTTCGTGTAAGTATTATCTACACCCATAGAGAATTAAAAAAATTACTTAAAAAACATTTTTTTCTTTGCTTTTTTTTTATAATTATTACCCTTCAATAATAGTTCCTCAACATTAAAGCATCAAAATAATTAATTAGCATATTCGAAGATTTATTCGGTGTATCGTCCTCAGAATGCACGTGTTCATATAA
Source organism: Dioctria linearis (assembly GCA_963930735.1). Taxonomy (NCBI): domain Eukaryota; kingdom Metazoa; phylum Arthropoda; class Insecta; order Diptera; family Asilidae; genus Dioctria; species Dioctria linearis. Next base: position 18,327,656 of record OZ005742.1, on the reverse strand, counting down.
TACCTAATAGATTAAATATTCATACATCCTAGATAAAGTATCCAAGTTCAGAACTTAACATTTTCAATAATTTCCATGTTTTACCATTTGAATGATATGTACAAGATCGATACGAGTCCTTTTGGGAAAATATAATTGAAGTGATTTTCATAGAATTTTAATCGATTTTAAATAATATTACTCCTTGTGGTCAGAAGTTACATACATACATATATATTAACCAATTCAATGTTCATTAATACTTACATCAGATAGGTATAGATATAAGCAATAACAATTAAAATTTGTTTAAATAAAATTCTATCTGCGAGAATTGATTAAAATTAACTTATATCACAAAAGCGCAAGTAAATAAATTTAATAATCAACCCAGCAATGAACGAATCGGTCTCGTTGTCTATATAATATAATAATATTGTACTATAACTTTGTATTTACCATAAGGCCACAGATTCTACTAATTATCTAGCTACGAAAGCAACACCCGACCGATTAGTTACATTTACCGACTAGCACTAGCTAACTTTACACATGGTGTGTGGTGGCGAACGAACAAGAATAATTTTCTAATTAAAAGTTTCAACCACCAGTGGATTTATAGTGTACTGAACAGGAATTACAGCCAGACTGAAATAGTTACAGAGCATGCCCGAAAAATCTTTTAGTTCTATGAATCATAGTTTACAAATAGGGCACTAGTCTATCTAACATCATCACACGATGTAGAAGACTATAATCTACATTGGAACCAGTGCATTGGTAAACTGCTGTAGTAATTCACCTAAGAGCTTCTGGAAACATAGGTTTATTTATGATACCAAATCTCAAGTTCAAGGACGTATTTTGCAAAAAAAAAATTATTGTGTGAGAATGCCCAATCGTCACAATTTCGAGAATTTTAAATGAGTCCCCCTGTTTTAAGAGAATGGGGAAAAAATTTTGTTTTCAAATCAGCATAATGAAGTATGTACGTATGACATCCATTTTTTTAACTTATCAGATATGACTGAATCAGACATGTTAGCAGGTATGCACGCGAAGGCCAATAGCAAGATAGTAAATGATTAACTAAATAGTATCTCTATAGATCTTGGTTCGAATCTAAAACTTTAATGTCCATGAAACACAGGAATTTTGACCATCTACCTAAACATACCTCGTAGTATTTATTTATTTATTTATTGCAAATTTATCAATGTACAATTTTAGAATTAAATATCATTCAAATACAAAAACTAGCTTAATTTGTCATCAAATTACAATCGATTGCAATATTACATATATATGAAGATTGTTTAATAAGTCAATGTCCTTAAAATGAAAGATTTTTTCTTTTCTTCTTTTTTACCAAATTCAATTTATATTTTGGCATAGTTGTCCTTTCAGCTCGACACCACTGACATATATGTATAATATGGATTGCTTGAAGGCCCAATTTACATCGAAATCTACACGCTACAAGCTTCTAGGTACAAAGGGGAATGCCCACTTTTCATACAACTTTAGGCCCGACACCTCCAGACATGATAGAGATGTCTTAAATCTTAAAAGATGGATTATGATATTCTGAGCATATTTTAGTAACAATGTTTATTTCAATTAAGCAGGGGAAAGCTTTGGCGATTGGGTGTAGCTTGAGCGACTTTCTTGGGTGAAAAAGTGAACTTTTCTACTTCTCGTGACGTGATTGCGTGGAATTGGTGAGTCGAGGGAAATGACTTCCGATGAGAAAAATTTTCACAACAGAGCACTAACGGCCATGGAAGGAAGAACTGCAACAATATATGCGAAATATAGGAGCTGGGGTGTATGTGACCCAAGTAATGTGATATGTAACATGTGATATTGGAAACACCAACCCCCCCCCCCTACGAAAAACTTTAGTCACTTTAGTCACCTCATGACGCAGCAACACAAAAAATTCCTCTCGATTCGGCCATACCTTGTTATCTTTGTATCATGTCCTATAACTTCTTTTAGGTATGGGTGGACAAAAATTGCTAAGGAATGAACTGGGATAGAGAAAAAAATCGCTGTGGGCCACCAGGGACGCGTTTCAGGAAGTTTCTTAGAGCATTCTCTTTTTCGCAATGGAAATTCTTCCATAATATATATAAAAATAACTGGCACTCCGTTGCCAACAGAATAGGAATCAGACAGACATCTAGAAATTTGAAGATTAGAGAAAAACGTATATTGAAAGTATACCTACCAAGGGCGGTTCCTCATTGGAAGCAAAGGAAGCACTGCTTCCCTTGACAAAATAAAAAAAATCCAAACACAAAAGACAAAACATTTTACTTTGAAATATTCTTAAAATATTTAAAAAAATGTATAAAATTCAAACAAGTTTACTCCTTTGGCATCACTAGATACAACCTGAAATATATTATAAGTAACGCCAAAATTTCTCCTACAAACTAAGAACATATCACCCAACCCAATGTCATTATATCGCTACTAACCCAACACCGGATCTGCCTCGATTTGTTTTTGAAGCAGTATGTTGGTGCGGGGGGGGGGGGGGGGGGGGTCACCGGGCATGACCCCCCCCCCCCCCCCGCGCTACCTAACCTTCGCGGTGAATTGAATGTGGCGCTGGACTGTAGAGCGAGCTGTTAAAGTTTAACAGGAAGATTTTAGTATGATACGCTTTGTTTGTCTTCTTATAAGTAGTAATAGTGGATTGGGTATAATAGTCATTCTCTCGTAGCTCTTCGTCTTTTAAAGGTGTACAAATTTTTTAGAATTTTCTTGCGTTTTAATATATCTAGTGTCGAAAAGTCATCTATCGTAACTAGCACAGGATAGTAAAGTACTTTTGGAATGCATATTTATTTTAGTATTTGATTTTTTAGAAAATGGCACGTAATGCTTAGCAGGCCAGCTATGAAGATGCTTTTATATTTTTGTTGCGCCAATTAAAAAGTTTAGAAAAATTGGTTAGAGATCATAATTTTTTTTTACCTATCTGATTTTCCGATGGTAGACAGCAGCGGGAAATTCGCTATCAAAAAAGGTAGACGAAAAATTGGGAGTACTATCGCAATAACAGGCAGTGAGCGGCGATTGTGAAAGAAAAAGATACTGAAATTTCATTTATTATTAGTTTTGAGCGTTTTGAAACAAATTTTATCGAAAATATTTTATATTATTTTGAAAGAATTGCAATGGACCAAAGTGCGGAAAGGAAAAATTTAAAATACAGAAATTAACTAAATTAAATCAAACTAAATGCCAAAAATATCACAATTTTACCATTTGTATTTAAGTGCCTCGAAATATCCATCCATACCATGTCTTTTTTGTCAACTCGTCTATACTGGTTGTCTTGTATATCATAAATTATTTGATGACTTCACAATTCCTCAATCAGTTTTTCATCAAAATTCATTATTTTAAAATTGCCGCGATATCCTACAACCTTGACAAAAATAAATGCCACAACAAGTTCATTCGTTTAATTTTGTTGGTAGTACTGCAGCGACGACGGAAAATTTAGAAATTGATCAATCCCGACGGCAACTGCGTCGACCGCTGACCGTCGCCCGTCGTAATTTGGGCATTCGCATAAGACGATATGCTTTTAGAAGTTCGACAGCAGAATTTTTTCCTCATTTGCCGTTGCCCGTCGCAATTGTATTTTAGCCTTGACTTAACAAATTTTTGTTTTACGGTTCTTCCAGTAGAACCCGAGTTATGGAATCAACGTCTTGCCGCCCGTTGATTTTTCATAGCGACACTGATTCAAGCCTGAGTTATTCAAAATATTTACATTCGTAGGGAAGCATTAAATTTTTCTTGGGGTTCGTGCACAACAAGGCGAGGCTAGGCGATGCGTGGCTAGGCAGTTTGGCGAGGCGAGGTGAAGATATATCACGAGGTGTATTGTTTACAACAAGGCGTTCAGTTTCTTGGTAAATCGTGAAGTGAGAGTATAAATTAAGTCATCAGATTCAGAAGTAGAAATTTTGTGTTTGTCAAGTAGTCCAGCTATATGGAATTTTTGACCTAAGTGTACTTTCCGCTCTTTTGCTTGCCACCCGATAAAGACGAAACGTCTGGAATTTGGCGAATTCATCATTCATGTGAAGATTTTCGGACTGATCCTGATAGATTCTTCCAATATATGAGAATGAATAAAGACCCCTTCGATTATATCAAAGAAAAAAACCTATAAAAATATGCCATCTATCAAAATTAGTGCGCTGCACCTCGCGAAAAAATTCTCGAGCGATTTACCTCGAGGTGTCTCGGCACATCGCACGCTACCACAGCATTTTTATGAATTCTCTCATAGTACATCGTGCAATCATTTTATTTCTTTAACTCTTGATATAGCCTCGCCACACTTCGCCATGTTGTGCACGTACCTTTAGAAATATAGTTTCAAATTGTTCTTAAGAATTTGAATGATTAACTATTCACCGACAAAAGTCCAAACGAATTGGTGTATTGATTCTGGTGGTTCTCTCTTTCGACGGGGGCACAAGCATTCAGTTTTCTTAGAAAGATCTGAAAATTTTTCTTTAGATTTTTCATGGCGGCGGACAATGGTTCCAAAGAGTTATATTGATTCAGGTGTTTTGGCTGATCTGGGTCGGTAAAGATATTTATGAGCTTTGGCAATCATACATTTTGTTCTTAAAAATTTTATTGAACATTTTTCTTTCGAATTTTTATACACTATTGGTTGCTGAAAACGATCAGTTGGATTGATGCCACTAAAATTAATTCTACAATTTTTCTTCACAATTTTTACGGCAAGACTATAAAAATAAAAACCATTCGCTTTCCTCTGTCTGCGATAATTGCCGTTGCTTTGCTTATACTTTCGTATGAATTCAAGTAGTATTGTTTAACTTAACTTCACGTTTACTTTTAATTTATAGTTAGCGATGGAGGTAAAAATGGTTGCGAAAGTGGAAAGCAGAAAACTGATAGCACATTGATAAATTTTTTCAGAAGAAAGCCAGATCAATTAAGTTCCCATCAAAAGAAATAGTCAGTGACATATCATGCACTTCTACTCCTATTCCTCTGAATATGAATAAAGCTGCAAGCTCTCACTCTCTGTCATTTACTTCAGCCTTGACAGAATCGGTTGCATCACATCAATGTCTACAATCTTTGCACGAGAAAGAATATCTGGATATGACATTGATGTGGATAATATTATGGACAGGTTTTCCAAATCAAACCAGAAATTGAATTTTGTGATATCTAACTTAAATATGATAAAAAAAAAATTTTAAAAGCGACTACTTCCGACTTTTTCCTCCCACTTCGAACATTTTAGTTGTGACCCCCCCCCCCCCAACTTCAGGTCTGGATACGCGCCTGGGTGGGTGTCGGTCTTTCTCACGATTTATTTAAATGCTGCCAGATTTTAATAAATTCGTAGCTTTTCTAAATAACTTTTATCCGACCTTCGTGACGAATAGTGTGAAATTTTAAGAATAGTTTTAGAATAGTAAACGTGGATGGATTTACATGGGATTTTTTTGTTTTAGAATTAGTCAGTGGGCTTAATTTTTTACGTTTTTGGGGGTTTTGGGGGTAGGTGGTAACTACACTCATAGCGTTGTCCAATTTTGGCCGTGTGTAATACCAAATTGAAGCTTTTGCTGAGATTTATTAAATGACATATTTTCTTTTGTTCTGTAAGAAACTTTATAGCCGACTTTTTCACCCGAATATCTTTAAAATGCGTGATTTTCGAATTTGTGTACAAAGGGGGTGTTAGTTCTTGCGGGGGGCTGATTTTTCTTTTGAACGCTTCAGCATAATGTTTTACATATTTCATGTGAACATTTAAATTTTATATGTTTAACCGATGGGTTTTGATGTGAAATAAATTTTCCAGTTTTTTCGTGTAAAACGTTTTTACATGGAAGTACTTACATTAAAGTGCGATAATCTTCTAAATTATACTTACCGCAGAGGTAAAAAATTACACCACACAATTCGCAAAAGAACGTAGATGCGAGTTAATATGCATATATTAGATAAATTATCAGTACGTTTACATGAATACTTGAAGTATACTTGAAGTATGCTTGAAGTAATCAAAATATCATGAAAACGCTCATTCAATGCGTAAATTTCAACTTAAGTAATTGAAAAATTAAATTCAAGAAAAATTCAACTCAAGTAATTGGAATTAATTCAATCAACCGCCCTACCTGAGCTTCAAGTTGATTTCAAGCCAAGTACTCAAGTATTCATGTAAACCAATGTAAACGTACTGTATGTCCTGTTATATGAGTTTTTAGAAAAAATGTAATGATTAGAAAATAAAATATATTAAAAAAACTTTTTAAATAAATAACTTTCATAAATAAATTATAGGTTAAGTAAAAAATTATTTTTTCTTTCACCCAAGAAAATTTTCATTGCAAAACTCAATTTACCCCTCTTGACTTTAAATGTTTGAATGTTTTTTATTATAAAATTTTTTTAAACAATAATTTAAATGTAGCTGGTATGGGATATTTAAACAAGTTTTCTTCTTTTCACCAACGTTTCCCGTTGTATTTCAATGCTTCTTCAGGGCTCAAGAAATTATAAATAGGAATTATAGTAATTATTAAAATTACACGTTAAAAAAATTAAACATATTTTATTCATATTGTGCAAAAATAAGATATTGACTATCTATAATATTTCGTACGTTTCTTTTTAATTGCGAGAGAATGTAGAATTCTTGCTTTTATTTGAGTATTCCGGCGAACAAGTATACCTAAGTACAATAATAATAGTAATTGAATTGAAAAGAATGAATTAGATGATTAGATTTTTTGTGTACGTCGTGAAAGGGGATATTGAGTGAAATTTTTGTATTTGCTTAATTATGAGGCAGGCAGTATTTGCTGTGAATGGATTAAATGAAAGAGATGATTGTATCGCTGGTTTATTTAACGATGATAATGGCTTTTATCTCTTTCAACAGCAAGAATAAATATGAATATTTATATTATGTATTATTGACATCATTGACTTTGGTACATGTATAATTACTTATAGTAGCAATGAAATAGTCTAAAAAGCGGAGCTATAATTTACACAAAATGTATTGCTTCCCTTTTTCTGGATCCCACAAACCGCCACTGACCTACATATCTGTAGTTCTGCTGACAACCTTAGGATCATCCAGAACCAACATCTGCTTTCGCAAACCGGGGAGATTGTATTCCGCGAATAGTTTTAAAGTGAAAGAAGCAGCCGATGCTGAAAACATCTTGTTTTTACATGCAGTTAGCGGCTGACACGACATCATCCCTCTTAAGCCATAATAACCATAAAAAAAATCATAAGACTGAATGCCGTTATTGGCATCTTTTGCCAAACTCTGGCAGACTAGAAGATATCGCAGACGCTGGAGTACACTTTCTCGTTGCTTTTTATGGGAGCAACATGGAAGAGGAAACCTTGGCAGAAGTCCGTACCAATGCTTCGCAAAATCGGCAATAAAAATCAAATTCAACCTAGCTTACTGCCATCAAAGAAGGATGCTGCACAGTACCATGCGTTTAGGACCTACCAGCAAGTTCAAAAGAGGTGTGGAATCCAAAAAAATCCATGCGGGTGGAACTAAACACTTGAAATCAATGGGCTCACTCCAATATCAAGAAACCTGCCCCAAATACCTTACTAAATGTAATTTTATTCAATTTCAAAATGCCTGCGGCGAGGATGTGGCTGCAGGAAAGATGGGTTAATGCTCTGTTGTATGCGAATTCTGCCATGGTAAATCATGTGAGAAAGAAGAGGGTGGACGGTTTACATGAATGGAAACAGATACTCTGTGCGGAAAATGGGTTAGAAGATAACACTAACGAAGACGATTATAAGGTATCAACCAACCCGGATCACCAAAAGAAAGAAGTAATAGAAACATTCTTGGTGACATAAATTACGGGATACCAGCCGCATTCAATTGCAAAAAAAAACAAAACACCACTATGGATCAGGCCTTCTGGGGATACCACAATTTAAAAAACTGTACCTCGTGGTGGTGTGGGAAAGTGTTGATCTTTAATTTACAAAATTATCATAATTATGCAATGAACATCTAAAATTGATTTGTTAAAATGAGAAAAACGAGGAGTTGAGACGATTTTTTGGAAGAATGTTTACGTTTCCGCCGTTGTAACTTGTTACATATCAGACTTACAACAAAAACAGTGTTTATACAAAAAATTGAGGGGAGATAGTTTTGTCGTAAGATCAACTGTTGGAGAATTATTTTGAAAAAACAACCCCAAGATGGCGGACCACGCTGACCCATCTTAAGGTCAAAAACTTTGATTTTTCATCCGGGCCCGGAACTAAGTAACGTACATATATCATTGCTACCCCACCTTTTGTAAGCCGAAAACTCCCTATTGACTGGACTAAATATAGTCATCACACTTACTTGCATTTCTTGAATTGTTTTCATGTTTATTATTTCATAGTTTTAGTGGCTCTTATAGTCATTCTCAAAGCCAGTTTTCCTTAAAACAAAAACCCGGTAATACTCTGTAGTATTAATATTTATTTTTTTAAATATTCCGATATATATAGAGAACATAAGAATCAAAAAAAACAACTGTTATAAAACTCGGAGCCTTGCAATTGCAATAGCAATACAACGGGACAGATGAGCAAAACTTACATTACACACTGACAATAATTGCAATATTCCAAATAAGTGCGCATCATTGTTGGGCCTGCGATTGTATATTTTCATATAGATTGCAAATGGGACTTAACCAGAGGATCAGGAGCAGCTTCTTCGAGAAATTTAATGGGTTTTCTTCTTAAAGCGGGAAACAATGCTATTCTATTATCAGAAATAGGAATAAATTTAAATCTGAGCTGCTGAACGCTGATGGCATTGTGATTCCCGCTAAACTCTTGTAGCCTCTTCGATATTTTAATGTATCGAGTGAATTTTACTCCATTCGCACCGTTCAAGAGTCTGCGGCAGAAAGCTTCATTCATTCTTTCTCCTCACATTCAAAACATATTTTGATTGCCAATGTAAGTACTCATTATCTTTCTCATTTAAAACCCAATCTTCTTCCTCAGCTTCCTCGAAAATGCTCCATGACTCTAGATATTTTCCAATCTTGGTACGAAATGAATGTATCCCTCTTTTTTTGCTCAGGATGGCCTTCTTATTTTAAAAGCAACAGTAGCAACCTGGTTTTCTGATGATACGATTGTCTTTGTTGATTCTTTAATTCTCTGGTGAACTGAGAGTGCACTCGTCCCTCGGCATTCTTTATCGGTTATGACAGGAACAACGGCAATTAATTTTGGTGCAGCGCTCCTTACTGATGCTGTTATTTCTAGTATTACAGCTATATTGATTAGTTCTGTTACTGTATTGATTAGTTCTGTTACTTCCAGTATGACAGCTGTATTGACTAGATCGGTTACCTGTAGTCTTAAAACTTTCTGGATTGTTTGTGTTACATACAGAACTGTAATTGAGTCCAGTAGCTCTACTGCTTCGATGATCATAGGAGTGCTCACAAACTCTACTATTTTCAGTCTTATAACGCAACCATTCGTCCCTTGCGGAAGTTTTTTTTCACCCAATCTTGACGCCAAACTGGTTCCCGCCAGACTGTAGTAACAGTTTGTCTGACGTGCAGCCGGTCTTCCTGATTGTCCGGCGGCCGCAATAGGTTGTTTCACTAGGGGCCTCGAAGGGACTCCTGGTGGTTTTACTTGTCGTACTGGTTGTGATGCAGTTATTTTCACCGATCCTGTTATTTTATATGATGGTAAACCAGTACTCCTTACAGGTAATTTTCCTGCCTGTGTTGTTGGTTTCCTTGTTTCAAACTTCGGTTGCTCTTTAACTTGCGGCCTTACTGGTGGTCTGGTAATATCAACTGGTTGTTTTGGTTTCACACTTCCTGGTGGTCTAGTAATATTAACTGCTTCTCTTGGTTTCGAGCTTACTGTTGCTGTGGGGACTTTAAAGGATTCTTTCGGTTTTGGGTTTAGCGGTGGTCCAGTAGTCTTTACATTACCAGTAATCTCCACGGGTCCTTTTGTTTCTAATATTTTCGACGATTCTGCTGTCTTTTCTGGTGATCCAGTAGGCAATCCATGTTCGTTTACTAATTCCTTTGGTTTGGCTCCTGCTCCAGTAACTTTTACGGGTTCTCTTGTTGAAACTATATTTCCAGTAACTGTTTTCCCTGGTCCTTTTGTTTCTGACGTCTTTGGTGGCACAGTTACTTTAACTATATCCTTTGGTGATAATCCATGTTCGTTTACTGATTCCTTAGGTTTGGCTTCTGTTCCAGTAGCTTTGACTGGTTCTTTTGTTATAACTATATTCCCAGTAATGGTTTTCCCTGGTCCTTTTGTTTCTGAAGTTTTTGGTGGCGCAGGTACTTTCACTGTATCCTTTGGTGATAATATCTGTTCGTTTACTGGTTCCTTTGGTTTGCCTTCTGTTCCAGTAACTTTTACTGGTTCTCTTGTTGAAACTATATTTCCAGTAACTGTTTTCCCTGGTCCTTTTGTTTCTGACGTCTTTGGTGGCACAGTTACTTTAACTATATCCTTTGGTGATAATATCTGTTCGTTTACTGGTTTCTTTGGTTTGCCTTCTGTTCCAGTAGGTTTTACTGGTTCTCTTGTTGAAACTATATTTCCAGTAACTGTTTTCCCTGGTTCTTTTGTTCCTGACGTTTTTGATTGCGCAGTTACTTTCACTCTATCATTTGGTGATAATCCATGTTCGTTTACTGGTTCCTTTGGTTTGCCTTCTGTTCCAGTAACTTTGACTGGTTCTTTTGTTGCAACTATATTCCCAGTAACAGTTTTCGCTGGTTCTTTTGTTTCTGAAGTTTTTGGAGGCGCAGTTACTTTCACTGCATCCTTTGGTGATAAAACCTGTTCGCTTACTGGTTTCTTTGGTTTCGCTTCTGTTCCAGTAGGTTTTACTGGTTCTTTTGTTGCTGCGATATTCCCTGCAACAGCTTTCGCTGGTTCTTTTGTTCCTGACGTCTTTGGTGGCGCAGTTACTCTCACTGTATTCTTTGATTCCGGTTTTGGCGGTTGACTTGTTTTTGGTGAGTAAAACGGTTCTTCAGGGTTTCTACCAATTCTAGGTCTAGCTCGTGGTCTTGCTTTTGTAGAGCTAAATGCGCTTCCTGTTGTACTTATATTATCAGCAGTTTTTTGCGGTCTTGTCGATTCTGATTTTTGCTTTTGGGGCGAGTTAGACGGTGTTGTTGATTCTGTTTTTTGTTTTTGGGTTGATTTAGGCGGTTTTTGTGGTTCTGTTATGTTGACCATTTTTCCTTTAGCATTTGATGTTTTATATGGTAAAGGTGGGTCTTTTGTGCCATCTATTTCTCTACCTATTCTAATTCTTGCTCCTCGCTTCGGTTTGCTTGCATGTACAGGTTGTTTTACGTTATCATTCATGTTGTTTTTCTTCACTTTCTTGTGGGTTTTGAGTTTTCAATTAAATGTTTCACACATCCGTTTTTATTTATTTCAAGTTGTCTACAGATTTTGAGCAAATTGATGTTGTCAAATATCACACCATAAACAGACTAGTTTTCCGATTCAATCTTTTCCACTTAATGAAATGAAAAGAAAATAATCTTCTATTATACTCAGTCTGATCGGTGTTTAATTAAGTGTTGATTTGCCAGTTATATGCTACATTGCTTTTGGAGTGCAAAATTTATAAAAATTATAAAATTTTGCTTAAAAATAAACAAATTAACATCAGGCAGGCAGCCTGACGAATAGATTACGAAATATCGGATTGCCCCGTTAAACCAAAAACTTCTATTGTTTTCCACTTTGTTGATTGAATTTGAACTGAGGCAGAAACACATTGGCAACTTTTCTGGGCTGTTAAAGGATAGTACTATTGTTCGAAAATTTAAGCCTAGTACGGAGTTCGAGTAAAACAGTACGGAGTTCAGGTAAGAAGTGACATTTCCATACAAATTTTACCGCTGGTAAAATCCCAAGCAAAAATTTTACTGAGGTCTTTACTAGTCCAGTACGGAGTTCACTGGTAAAAAGTGCCATTTTTTTCTATTATAAGGAAGATGGCGTTTTGAAAGTCTCCACTCATTTTACTGATCATTTTAATGTACGGAGCATTAAAATGCTGGTAAAACTTTGACATTTCTTTGATTGTTCACAAAGCGAGTTTATTTCATTTTTCCCGTGCATTTCCTTGATGACGATACACATTTAGACCTGCCGCAGCAACAATCTCGTCGTTGCTATGATGATATATATCGTTTATAAATAATAATCACTTAACATTTTTAAAAATATTTCCCATTAATTATGATTTTAACAGCTGACACTTCGTCTTCTCCGCATAAAACTTACGTCAACTTTTTACCAGCGTTAAAATGCTATTTTTTGGAGACCGCGTTAAATTTTACCAATACCCGAACTCTATACTAGGCTTTAGGAAGCTAAAAGATATTGGCGAAAACTTATGGCTGATTTACATTACTTGAACATGCGATTTTACTGGCAATGTCAGTGAGAGGGAGGTAGTACTTTGACTGTCAAAACATTATTTCCCACTCTTTTATAGCGAAGTGTCACATTAAAATGGTCATTAAAATAAGTGGAGACTTACAAAATGCCATCTATCTTATAATAGAGAAAATGACACTTTTTACCAGTGAACTCCATACTGCACTAATAAAGGACCTCAGTAAAATTTTTGTTTGGGATTTTACCAGCGGTAAAATTTGTATAGAAATGTCACTTTTTACCTGCACTCCGTACTAGCCATAAAGCCTAGTATGGAGTTCGATATTGGTAAAATTTAACGCGGTCTCCAAAAAATAGCATTTTAACGCTGGTAAAAAGTTGACGTAAGTTTAATGTGTAGAAAACGAAGTGACCGTTGTTAAAATCACAATTAATCGGGAATATTTTTAAGAATGTTAAGTAATTATTATTTATAAAGGATATAAATCATCATATGGACGACGAGTGTGTTACTGCGGCAGGTCTAAGTGCGTATCGTCGTCATGGAAATCCACGGGAAAAACTAAATAACTTCGGCTTGTGAACAATCAAAGAAATGTCAAAATTTTACCAGCATTTAATGCTCCGCACATTAAAATGGTCAGTAAAATGAGTAGAGACTTACAAAACGCCATCTATCAAATAATAGAAAATATGGCACTTTTTACCAGCGAACGCCGTACCCTACTGCACTAGTAAATACCTCAGTAAAAAATGTTGCTTGGGATTTTACCAGCGGTAAAATTTGTATGAAAATGTCACTTTTTACCTGCACTCCGTACTGTTTTACTCGAACTCCGTACTAGGCTTAAGGATATAAATCAATTGTATGGAAATGTAACATTTTACCTGAACTCCGTACTATTTTACTCGAATTTTATACTAGGCTTTAGCAGCTAAAATATGATAACGGAGACTCAGAGAAAAGATACAGTAAAAAGAGCAAAAAAAGAATTTTGCAATTTTTTTTTTTTCGAAATACAACGCGCGGTCATAATATGTATGGATTTGTAAAAACAGGTAGGTAGTTAAATTATTTGGAAATATTAAAAATATAAAAATAATATGTATAATGTATACAATAAAGAAAAAACAATGATATTGAAAATACGGCCATGAAAAGAAATCAAATTCATCTGTACTTACATACATCAAAGACGTTCACAGCTACGTTAACTAGTAAAATCCAATCAATAAATTTAACAAATCAAATCAAATTCAAGCTAAAAATTGTTTAGGCTTACTGGTGGTGCCATCTCTAATCACAACCCAGCTCGTGGACCTTAGTACTAGCAAAGAACATCTAACAGAAAGAATACGCATCTCGTATATTGTAAAATTTTATATGGCGGGTCGTTCCATTACGACCCGCTTTCATAAATTGAATGAAAACTCTCTGCTGGTTAATGATCTAGAGCTCATTCGATGGTAAGCGATCAGTATAGTCAGTACACACAATATAATACCATCGGCCGGCCTACATCGAACAGCATAAAGTCGGCTTCGCTGAGATGTATGCACGCATACTGCACTGTGTGTGACATGCATACGAGCAAAACCCTCGAGAATACTTCACAAGCCATGAAACAGACTCCCTCCCTACCAAATGCGAGGCGCAGCGTAGTCCTTACATTCTAAAATATTTGCAGTGTTCTTATGTAAAGCTGACAAAAGTTTGATTTGAATAGCTCCTCCGCCTTAAACTACTATTCATACAGAAAAATGGTGTTCTGATAATCTTAAGCTTGCTTTTTTATCTTCCGAACCGTAATAAAATTTTCATACCTTTCCTAACAAAATTATTTAAAAAAATTTATCTTAGCCAAATGACTACGATTTCTCAAACAAAACTTCTCAGCTGAGTAATCATTGTAATGTCGGTGTGCCGTCATGGCATGCCGTGGGCTGATGATATCGAATGTAGCTGCCTACAGATTCGGACTCCGGCTGCACATACACGCATGCAATTATCACTCAGGTGAGAGGTATTGAGCGTAAAATGGTAAGGTTACTTTGTAATCAAAACTATTTTATTATTTTGTTAAGTAAGGTATACAGTAAGTGTGGCCTTTGGGAAGATAAGGAATCAAGCTTTAAATTACTAGAAGACTATTTTCCCGTATGGATAGTAGTTTAGGCTCTATGGCATATATAAAGCCAATGATTAGCACTTTTCCATAAGTATCAATATAGAACAATTTAGAAAACGGACTCACAACGCATACATATAGGTTTCTGTTTCATGGCTTGGGAAGAATTATCGAGGGTTTTGATACGAGCCGAGCAGAGTAAGTGGTAATACCATCAGAGTCAATTCAAAAGCTCTTTCAAAGTGAGCTTCTAAAATTCAGCGAATATTGCTACCATATATTTTTCAACTCTGTTATTGCTTCTCTATGGTTATGTGTTCTTTGGTACCTACTAGGCTAAGCTCTTAGCGCGATAAATTTTCATATAAAATTTAGCTTAACGTGGACCTTACAACTATGCTTTAGGGTTTAAAACACTGAAAAATCCACAGAAAAGGTTAGCCGTATTGAAAATTAACATTTGCTATAGGAAATATCAAAGCATATCTCATTTGAGTCATACATTTTCAGAATGAATCTGAGTCAAAATTTCGGAAAGAATTCGAACTATTGAGAGGAAAAATTAAATCAATACATTCAAAGATTTCGAATATATTATAAAGTGATAGGAACAGTTTATATGCGCCAACGGCTGTGATTAAAGGCTATTAGAATCAACGACTGATAAGATAAGCTGCTATCCAAAAAACATAATTCATTAGAATTACATAAGTTTTAGCCTTTTTAATTTAACCCGGTTTAATAATGACTAAAATATACTTGTTTAATTTGTTTTGAATTTTTATATTTAGTTTGGGAGAAACTGTTAATTTTTTATGTTTCTTTATTTTTAATTATCAAAGTTTATTATTCACAGCGTTTTTTATTTCATGTTATTTCATATTAAAATATACTTACTGAAAAAATGGTCGTTTTAAATAAGATAGGCCTTATTCAGAATGAATTTTTCAATCCATGTCGTTATTTTTCTCAGGTCGAACGTTTCACTCTTTCTTCTTCTTTTTTACGGACTCTGAATGCACCTGAGTTTTTCTCGGATCCAAGCAGAACGGTCTTAATTTGTATTCCTGAATGTATTGTTTACAATTTGGCCTAGGTGGTAAGTGATTGAGTTTAAGTTGGCTTTGTTGGAAAATGGCTTTGTTTTTAATAAACAACAATTTATACGAATTTATATTTGCTTTTGTCAAATGGAAGAATTGTCAAACAATTGAAATGGTTCTGGTGGTGCACAGATCTAAATTATGTCACCGTTCTGTCGATTCATACAAATTTATTCAGGACGAGAAAAGGAACGCAGAATATGATACGAAATCGAAGTCTAAATATTCAATTGGAATGAAAATTTAGCGGGACACAATTTAGAATTCGGATTCAGACTTCGACAATTCGAATCCACCTCCTTCGAATTCAGAACACAAAGACGTGATTCTACTTTGAGTAAAATGTTTTACTTTCTCATGAAGGTAATATTTAGCTTGGGATCTAAAGATATTCTTACGTGCAATAGAGAGGGAGAACTGGTGACATCTACTAGCAATGGAGAGTAAACAACTTCAGGTTCGGAGAATTGATGATGGAATCTTCGGGAAGGTTCAGGAATAGAATGAATAGACGAATAGTCAAGAAGATTCTGGAATAGAACATGTTATGGTCATAGCGTACTGCAGGTAGCAGTATGCTACCCGACCGCTAGCAGCAGCACACAGCGTGGGCCACACGGCGAATGTGCTGCTGACGAGACTCGACCAGACGTTTCAAGTCTGACTGGGACAAGTGCCCGAAAAACGAGGTTGGGAAAAAAAGAACAATAATTCAGAATAATCTGGAGAGTTTCTAGGGTATAAATATAACAGGTGTCACCGCCAAAAAAAAGAGTCGTGCCTTAGACATTGCAGTGTTAACAAGTGAAAGAAGCGAAAGTGTTTGGATTAAGATAATTTAAAGTAAAGTATTAAGCAATAATTAAAGTTGAGTAGATAAATTGAAGGTTTGTGAATTATATAAAATCAGAAGTGAAATAAAGAACTTGTATATTTAAAATTTAATATTGTGTTTTAAATAACGAACCAAAGGCCACGCTCGCAACAATATCCTCAAGATCGCACGGAACTTGAAAGCCTTCTATTTTCTAGGAATTTAGACGGGACTTTGGAAAACGACTGTCTTCACCTGAGAGCACGGGGAAAACTATTATCGGCCCTGGAGTTGTACAAGTAGGTACATCCTGGAAAAAGGCTTTTTGGGAATTTATACAAATGCGGAAACAGCGCTCCGGATGTTGTTGTGTACACCAGGGTCAAACTGCTCGACAGAACGGTCGTTTACAGCACTAAAATAAGTAAAGAACTATTTGAGATAGATAAGATAATATTTATTAGCGTGGTAACTATTTAGATAACATCAGATTCACAACATTCAAAATTGTTTTATACTTAATTAAAATACATACTATACATATACTATTAAATATTTAGCTTGAAATATATAATCACTAATATTTTTAATTTTTTTATACTTCTTTCTATCTTAATTTCATTGGGTAGACTATTAAACATCCATAGGCCTTTATGCATCAGCTGATTTTGTGTCCTCATCCTGCGCGCGTAGGGTAGTCTGAAGTTATCGGCATTCCTTAGGTTGTATAGTTGCTCCTCACTAACATATCTCAAATTATTTCCTAGATAGTTTGGCATAAGCTTGTACTTGATTTTAAAAACAGTAATCAACACAATATATGATATTCTTCGGCCAACATTCATCTGTTTCAAATACTCAAGCGTACTATTTATCGGCGTTCTTCTATCACAATTCAAAATTATCCTCATTGCTTTATTTTGCAGCTTTTGTAATCTGTCAATCATTTCACCAGTGCACATATATAAAATTGTTGCACAATAATCAAAATGTGGTAGTATTATCGTGTTATGTACCGTTTTCAAACATTCCTTTAGCACACTTCTTATAATTCTGCTCATAAACTATATTTCCTGTGCGATCTTTTTACACACTATAGATATATAGCTTTTAAAATTCAATTTAATGTCAATAATTTCACCTAAATATTTCACTTCATTAACACACTCAATAATTTCATTAGCTTTAATCGTTACATTCGTGTTGCTGTTTAATATCATACATTTTGACTTATTTATATCAAGCTTCAACTTGTTAACGTCCAACCACTCTATCAAGCGTTTAAGTTCCACGTTCATTATCCTTTCGCATTCACTAACATTTTCTCCTTTAATAAATACTAATGTGTCGTCCGCAAACAACATTAACTTAACACTATTAAGTACTGATTTCATGTCTTTAATATAAATTATAAATAGTTTAGTAATGCACCTAGTATAAATTCTTATGGAACTCCTATAAGAACATCCTAAGGCTCTGAGTATGATTTGCCAAATTTCGTACGCTATTTTCTATCACAGAGGAGATAAATAATGCAGTCTGTGGACTTTATGTAGTGAGGTAATTTATTTATTTATTTATTTATTTATGTAATTCAGTCTACAGAGATCATCTCCTACAGACTATGCTAAATATAACTAACTAATTTATACAAATTACCACTTAATATAACATTAGTATTCAAACAAAAAGAATACAATAGTATCAGAAAAAAATTGAAAATATAAAAAGCGACTAAAGAAGGGTATTACATAGTATCACTAGATTACAGTAACTCTCTAAAATAAATTAAACAAGCAAGACTACAAGCACTTACAAATTATTACATCTTTAAACTTGGTGCGTTCAAGAGCTAGATCCACGTCATTGTCATAAATTTCATTAAAACGACGAGAGCAGTAGGAAATGGGTTCATGCTGATCATAAGAGGTTCGGTGATAAGGCAGATGTAATAAACATCTTGTTCTAAATGCAAAACCAGGCACATAAATATTGAATAGGATTAGCAAATCTGGTGAGCAAATTTTGTAGCAAAGAGCATCTCTTACAAACATTATAGATGCAATTCTTCTCCTATTATCTAAGAGTTGTAACCCCAAAAGCATACATCTAGATTTATAGTTGGGCAAATCATGCAACCAATGCAATCTTCTTAAAGCATAGCGTGTAAAGTTTTTTTTGAATCCTCTCAATTCTGTCAGTAAGTTGCTTGGTGTACGGACACCATACCACTGAAGCATACTCCAGTATAGATCTAACTAAGGTAATGTATAAAGTTTTTAAGGTGTGAGGATCGCTAAAGTCTTTAGTATTTCGCTTTATAAAACCAAGCATCTTTAAAGCCCTACAGCAGATATAATTAATATGCAACCCGCTTCCCAGTTTCACGTCGAAAATGACACCAAGGTCCAAAATTTCACTCGGCCGCTCAATGGAAACATTACCGATAGAATATTCAGTATGAAGGGGATTTAGTAAACGGTGAAAAGTATAGCATTTACATTTGGTTGGATTTAGAGCCAGTCCGTTTGAAAAACACCATTGTTGTAAACGATTAAGATCAGACTGAAGATGGTATGTGTCAGTTGAATTTTTAATAGGTAATATAATCTTAAGATCGTCGGCATATAGCAATGGTTGCGCGAAGCGGAAAATATTTATCACATCATTAATAAATATAACAAACAACAAATGACCCAAGTGGCTTCCCTGTCGAACACCCGACAAAACCTGGAAAATTCGCGACTGAAAGCAATCCACTTTGACACATTGAGAACGATTAGTAAGATACGAAGTCAACCAATCAAGCAAAGGCGAATTAAAACCAAACATTTCAAGCTTTTTAATAAGAAGAGTTAAATTAACGCGATCAAGGGCTTTTACAAAATCTGTGTAAATGTCATCTACCTGGAAGCCATCCTCAATAGCAACAGATACACTATGTTTGAACAGAATTAAGTTCGTAGAAGTAGATCTTCCACTTACAAACCCGTGCTGCAAAGAGGAAATACCTTCTTTAATATGAAAATAAATTTTATCTTTAACTAAACTCTCAAAACATTTGGGGATTGGTAAGAGTTTAGCAATTGGTCTATAATTGCTGATTTGATTCCGGGAACCCGCTTGAATAGAGGTTTAATAAGAGAAAATTTCCAATTGTCTAAAAAATCACCCAAACCTAGGGATAGATTAAAGATTGTTGTTAGTGGAATAGCCAAAGAACTACAACAATGTTTGAGCAAGATGTTCGGAATTAAATCCTTACCGTAAGAGGTATCACAGTCCAAAGTACTCAATGAATGCTCCACCTCACACTCATTTAAGTGAATGCATCCCAGATGCGCAAAGGCCTCAGCATTACTAGATGTTGAAAACGGAACAGTGCCTGAGTCACTACAGTAAACTGATTCAAAATAATTAGCAAATAATTCGCAACTCTCCTCGAGATTATTAGAAAGGATGCCATTGTATTCCATATTTATAGGAATACCGGACGAAGATCTCTTAGCGTTCATGTACGACCAAAATGCTTTACTATTGCTTTTGATATTATCCTCAGTTGGCCAGATGTAGAGTTTAAAGAGGTATCTATGAAGATATTCATATTCGCGCCTTAAACGCTTATAATTTGCCTCATTGAATGAATTGTTAACCTCACCCAACAATTTATGTGCCTTATTTTTAGCGTTTTTTAGCCTTAGCAAACCTCGATTGAACCAAGGAGGGTGTGTTTTCGATTTCACTTTATTAATGGGTATGAACCTAACAATGCTAGCGTGAATAATTTCCAGAAATTTACTGTAAGTAAGATTTAGATCATTTGCAAGATTTAGCTCTTCACACCAATTAAAGGAGTTTATATAATCATTAAATTTAACTAAGTCCTCTTTACGAAAGTTATAAGCATAAGAGTCACTAACTAGAGAATCAGCAAACAAATATGTATCTAAATTAATAATAAAAGGCTTATGATGAAGATCAATTTTTGATAGAGGATATAAAGCTTCCTTAATACAAAATTTTAAATCATAGCTAATGAAAACAAGATCTAGAAATCTACCGAATATATTGCAAAAAGGTTTAATTTGAATTAACTCACATCCAGTAAGACTATCCACAACTAAACACTCACATAGTGATGATCCTTTGCAGAGAAGAAACGACTTTTCTTTGTATATAATTTCGTACTTATTTGTGATATGGCTAAAGGCACTTTCACATCAAACACAAGAATCGAAAAAATGTAAACCGAAAAACTCAATTTATTCCACTTTAAAACAAGATTTTTGCTCCAATGATCAATGAAATCATGAGAAATAGGATAAACTAATAAATTTACTAATAAAATAGTATATTTATCTTAGAATTTTTAAGAAAACACAACTTTTATGATTTATCGGACGAATTTTTCCGCCGATAAAACATAAAATTTGTGTTTTTCTTCAAAATCTGAAATAATTATAACTATTTTCTCAGTAAAATTCTTAGTTTATCCCATTTCTCTGGATTTTATTAATCATTGGAACAAAAATCTTGTTTTAAAGTGGCATAAACTGAGTTTTTCGGTTTACATTTTTCTGTTCTTGTTTTTGATGTGAAAGTATCTTAAGTTTGCTTGTAAGGTCGATGTACGTTAAATAAGTGAAAAATGAAGAAACATTTTTGTCTCATTTACTTATTTAAAAAAGGGAACCTAAATATATTAACCGCCTAGGAGCACAGGGTCTTCATGTACGCGCTTGCTTGGACTGCCATTGTAACGCCATAATAAAATCCGCTTTAAAAAACGGCACGCTTTGTCCTATATTGCTGAAGAAAACTATTGACGGAAGAAATATTTATAAGCTTGATTGTCATATAGCTCTGCATAGAAATAATAATGGTACGGCAAATAGAATTAGACATCAACGTATAATAGGAATGGATGTACTTAATTACTTATTTTTTATTCTTGTATGTCCGTCTATTCATGTGTCTACCTCTGGTCCATCCGCACGATGATTGGAGAATTTGTTGACATATTGTGTGCAACTTTTATATAAGAATTTTACATTGAATTTAGAAAATGAGCAACATCGCAGTATTTAGACACAAAAATTTGATTTGTTTTTACTATAGAGGGTGTTTCAAAATAAGGTGCCTTCCACGAGTTTCCTTGAAGGTCAGTGGATAACAAAATCTTTCGCATGCAAGTACATTTAACAAAATTGCATTGGGACGTGTCTTTTGTATAGCGGCAATTATAACAATAAAGTAGCAGAATCGAAAAAAAACAGAAGAAAAGTGGAAGAGGAAGGTGTTGGTAAATGATGTAATGCGTATGATCCCAGAGACACATTTTACCAGTATAAATTACTTAATTTAAAAAGGTCCGCTCTCAAATATTTTGTCTTGCTTGCATGCAAGCTATACTTCCTCGTGTAATCCCCAGGTACGTTCCAACTATACGTTTTCTTCACAATTAAATTTGTTGTTTCCAGAAGCCAATGTGGTCGTTCAAAATTTCGTTCAGATTAGCTGATTTTGCCTGCAAACCAAATAAGCTCGTCTGCACATAACTTAAATAACTCCAGAGCAAGAATCTTGAACGTAGCCCAGGAATATTTCAACTGACAAGAGTTCATTAAAACTTGATTTCCGACATTGTTGTGGAAGGAGAATATATCAAATAAGTTAGCGAGGAATATTAAAACAGATTGAAAAAAAAGTTTTAAACATGCTTTATGTACAATTACGGAATGGTCTTGGATGAAAAGAAACTAAAATGTTCAGTCGTTTTTTACTATTAATTTTGCTTATATTTTCAAGCATAATTTACAAAAAATACTAATTTTCCAATAAATCGCGAATATTTGAATCGTAGGCTACCTCTAGACAAGTCTGTTGGTCGTTATCTCTAATATTTTTATCAGCACCAAATTTCTGCAGAATTTTGATACATTCCAAGTTACCACAAGTAGATGCATAGTGCAGAGCAGTTTGACCTTCCCCATCCTGTAAATTAACATCCGCGCCAGAACTCAGTAAATACTCTAAAGCTTCAAAAGAATTCCGATCACTGGCCCAATGTATCAAGCCTAACCCTGAATCGTCGAGATCATTAATTTTTTCTTTAACTAAAATTTCTTTTAGCTTGAGTATATTGTTTTCTTTTATATATTCAAATGTTGTCTTATCAGATTCATCGATCTCTTTTTCAGGCTCCGGTTTATGAATAGAAACGGAAACCCAATTGGATTTTTCTTTGGTGCTTTGATCCCATAGTGGTTGAAGTTCAGAAACTTTTTTAATATACAGCTCCATTGAAGCCTTTCTATTTAAATTGCCAAGACTATTCCAAGCTGACCACTTGGCTCTTCCCTGAGCATTAAATATGCCCGGTTTTGGTTCGGTGCATGCACCGCAAGTGATTTGCTTGTACAGTCCATACAATTCCAAAAGGTCAGTTTTTTCAAGTTGCGTATGAATCTGTTGAACGTGTTCAGCTGCACTAGAAAATCGTTCTTCTAATTCTAAATCATCGCCTACGTCTTCGTCATCGGAAAAGTGAGACATTATTAAATTATATTCTGTAGTTTCTTAAGCAATTAAATGTAAAACGATAGATTAGTTTGTTTTTTGAATATAAATATTGTTGCCTTCTAGAGTATGCCTTTGTTTCCTCTCAATGTTTTCCAGAAATGATTTTCCACTTACAGTCACAAAGCCGTACCCCTTCGAGCAGCCACTCTTTTTATCAAATACTACGTTTACTGTAAGAACTTTTCCAAATTCTTGAAAATATCCACGTAATTCCCTATGACCTATAGTCCATGGAAGATTTCCAATAAATAACTTGTAGAATTCTCGGCCTACTGAAGCCATCACTAAACGCACAATAACAACGCCGCTGCTGATTTTTCCTCTGGTAGATGAGTATTTTTTATTATTTTTACAGATTTTCACCCTCTTTTCCGATTATTTGATGCCGTGCCTAGAACCAGGCTCAGAAGAAAAAGCTAAAGATGTCAAAGTTCTGACAATGTGCTATCTAATTTCACGTCTGATAGCACAACCTTCAAGTGGTGGCATTCAGATATTAAATTCTTTTGTAATCATTTTACAAAATCTTTTTTAAAAACACTCAAGTGGATTTTCAACAAATAATCTCGAGAGAAAATAATTTAGTAGGGCCGTAAACACCAACGAGAATAATCCTATTTCCTGTGTAAAGATTATTCCTATCCGAGCCATGTTACACGTGAAGGAGATTTTTTCCTCGAATGTCTCTCTTTAACGAAAGATGAAGTATACTGCATTGTCTAAGTCCTAACAGTTTATTAATGAAAATATCCATCAATTTCGAAAGTTCCCTATGCGCGCTATGATAGATTTGCATATACATAAAGGAAGATCAAATCGATCCATTGCGTAAGGGCTTTTCCACACGAGAAGTTTTTAGGGTAGGAAGTAATTTCCTTCCTAATATAGAAGAGAAAGAAACGAAGGTTTTTTCTCTACCATTGCCTTCATTAAAAACAAAATTTGTATCACATTAACCATAGAAACGGTAACACTATAGTGTATACAAATGTCAATGGGGTTGTCACATCTGACACTGCATGTAACCCAATGTAACCGCAACCGGAATACAGTGGGCGCAACTGTCGAATTCTACAGCGATAATTTTCGCCTTCGTTAAAAGTTAAAACATTAAAAGAAGAAAAGTGAAGGAGTTAATATTAGGAAATGGATAATGCAACGGCTGAAAGTATTTCAAAAAAGTAAGAAACATTAAACTCAAATTATTTTTTGTTCTGTATGAAATCATCTTGAATATTTGGTTATAGTAGTGTCAAAATTACGTCCAATAAGTTGTCCACGTGCAGTATCTGCAGTGCAATTAAAAAATGTTTTTAAGCAAAACTGCAAATATTGCGTCAAATGCCACGTTGAATTTAATTTTGAATAAAAAATATTTGAGTGTAACTAAGGCAGCTTATTGTGCAATTAGTAAAGTGTATGTTTTCAAGCAGGGGCTTATAAATAAATTCTTTTTGAAGTTCCTCCACCGTTGCGGTATTTACACAACAAAAGCAAAATTTGATCATTTTTGTTTTTCCTTTTAGTGAATTAAAAAGGCGACTAAAAGCAGAGCAAAAGGCTAAGGAGAAGGCAGAAAAAGCTGAGAAACAACCACCAGCTATACAGAAAAAGGAAACTGTAAATAAAGTCACTGAGGATGAAAATATATCGCCGAATGAATATTTCAAGCTTAGAAGTGCTGCAGTTGCAGAGATGAAAAAAGATCGAGCAACGCACCCATATCCTCATAAATTTCATGTCAGTATTTCATTAGAAAATTTCATAGAAAAATATTCAAATTTAAAGGATGGGGAAGTCTTGGATCAAGAGTCTTTAAGGTAATTACCTCTGCCTTACCTCAGTGTACCAGAAAATATTTCTTACACTCATTTATTTTTTAGCGTTGCTGGCCGGGTGCATGCCATAAGGGAGTCTGGTGCTAAACTTATTTTCTATGATTTACGTGGAGAAGGGGTTAAGATACAAGTAATGGCAAATGCAAAACTATACGAAAATGAAAGTGAATTTGAAGCAATTACTTCAAGAATTCGAAGAGGTGATATAATTGGTGTTAGTGGCTATCCTGGGAAAACTAAGAAGGGTGAATTATCTATTATTCCAAAAGGGGTATATATTTATGATTTTAACATTTTTCTCAACTAACCCATTGTTAATTCGTAGATAAAACTTCTTTCACCTTGCCTGCATATGATGCCCCATTTACATTTTGGATTGAAAGATAAAGAAACACGATTTAGGCAGCGATACTTGGATTTAATTCTCAACAATAATGTTCGAAAGACCTTCATTATTAGATCTCAGGTAATGTCCAAAGAAAAAAAAGATAGGTTCATTGAAAATGCGTCTCTTAATTCATACTATAATAAACAAGTAAAAAAAGTTAAAATTGGTCAAAACCAATTCTTATGATACCCGAGATGAATGCCCGTATGAAATTTCGCATGGTCACACAGATGAGCAATTTTGATTTTTGCAGTAGTTTTTCGCAAATATTTCTAGAACGGTATGGCGGACCGAAAAAATGATTATAATCAATTTTGTAGGATACGATTTTCTGAAGAAGATTTTAGTACAAAGAAATGTCTAGGACTTTTCACAGTATCCGTAAAAAACCTAAATTTTTATATGACAACACCAAGAAGTGGTTGCCCGATTTATTCCATTTTTTGAAATTTTATTTGCTATTACTCTGAAAACACCATGGGCGCGTTCAAGCCCACCGAAATAGTGACTTTTTGTCGACTACGCTTGACTACGACTATCGTTCAATCCGCACTTTGAATGTACCAAATAGTCGACTACATTCCACTACGCTCAGGAGGATAGTCGATCGTAGTCGTTTTGACAGAACTACACTACAACGACTACGCTACCAAAGTGGTAGTGAACGCGCCCCATGTACCACATTTCATTTCTCTATTTCAACAAATATATAATGGAAAATGAAATTTTTTGTATTTTTTTAAATTCGGCGTACAAAATTTCAGCTCTCTCAGTACACGCGTTCTCGAGTTATCTGCGTCTTAATTTTATAAAAGTTTTTCTGCCTGCAAAACTCACATATCTCACTTATTTTTTTTTAATTTCATTTTAAGATTTACGATCCCTCGTATTTGAAAGTATTCTCAATTAATTACCATTCCCAGCCCCAAGAAGTCTGGTCCTATTTCCATTTTGCTTTTTATTTCTAAAGCCTTTGAAAAAAAACCTGCACACCCAAATCACCAATCTTTGATGATGATAACATTTGTCCTCCTTAACTTTTACAAGACCTTTGACACAGTTTACCACATATTATTATTAAGTAAACTGGCTTTTAAATTCCATTTTTCAAATTCTGCAGGCACGTTGGTTTGGTCTTACCTTAGACGGCGCTATCAGAGTGTGGTCTGTTCTAACTCTGGTTCTGGCCTCCTACCTTTCCGAAATGGAATCTCACAGGGCTCCATTCTGGGACCCTTATTATTCACTATCTTCATTAATAATTCTAATAAATTTTGATTACCACATATATGCTGATGAATGATGGTATTCAGCTTTACATTTCTAGGCGTTTGAGCGTATGAGCGAAAACCTCAATAATGTGCTGGATTGGGCTATTAATAATGGCTTGAGATTAAATGGATCAAAATCGAAAGCTATCGTGTCCTATGAAAGTGAATTGGACTTTCTGTTTTTCTGAAAATATCCTGAACAATGTGACTATTCCTCATAGTAATACCATAAAAAATCTTAGAATAATTTTTGATCGTACTTTAAACTGGACCGATCACAAATGTCTGCAAGGTTTATGGGACGCTACGTAAACTTTGTCACTGCAACCTTGACTTCTGTTGAAACGTGGAATATGTTGGTTAAATAGTTAATTTCCCCTCTCATGACTTTATGATTGTGAAGTTTTCCGTAGTTTTGATTCGCTTCATTGAATAAGCTCAATGTTGCATTTAATTCTACCGTGTGGTATATGTTTGACTTAAGGCTTGATATGACCATATCTCGGAATATTTAAATCCAACCTTGGGATGCACGTCAAAAACTTTCTTTAAATATCGTGTGATGTTATTCCTTCGTAATTTGCCTATCTGTATACTAAATTGCATTTTTCCCAATCTGTAACAACTTATTCTCAACACTCCTCGATCCATCTGTCGTTCAAGTGGTCGTCAGTTTTTTCTCAATCCATAAGACTGGAACTCCCTCTTCCCCTTAGAAAGAGCAGTGACAATTACAGTTTTCGGAGCAATTCATTTGATGAGTATTTAAGAACTGCATAATTTTTTAGTTGATTAGAGCTCTCTAGTCTAGTAGTAAGACAATCTGTTTGTGAGGCATATTATTATTATTAATTTAGATATCTTGCTTAGTATAGTTTAGATTTTTTTAATTTATAGGTGTGTTCTTTGTGTACCTTGTTCTAGAACTCCCATGTACTGGGGAGAAGTATTTGAATGAAGTAATGAAGCGAACAGTTCATTTATAAATTTTCTATGAAAATGTATGAGGCGTTCTTTTGTGTATCTTTTGTTCTGTACTATTCTGCCCACACAAAAGAACATAGTTTATATGTCTACACAAGTCCTTCTATTATTTCACTTACACATAATTATGATATTTAGTCCGTGTAGCGCCGAAGTAAACATTATTTGAATTTGAATTGATAGGTATTATTACAGGTAGCATACAAAATAAACAGTATGGCACTAAAAACGTAATAGTATTTATCCATCTTTAAAGAATGCCTTTTCCGAAAGACATTAATAATAAATCAACAGACATTTTTAAAAACTTGATTGATGCCGGTATTGTTGTAGTTTTTATAGTCAATACTTCTGGTTGAGGGTAATGCCCCGGTTAGATTAGATTTGTGGAGAGGTGTGCATGCGTTAGCCTCGCATTCACTGCGACCTAAAGAATCTGTTGTGAGTTCCGTTCTAAATTATTGCCGTTCTAGGTTAAGACTGTTAATAAAATCTAGAATCGTTCTGAAATTGGGATTCCATACGTAGTTTGGTGGAGTAATCTCCGTTTGGCTAATGCTTCACAATTACAGAGTAAGTGCTCTGAAGTTTCATGAGCAACCTGGCAGAAGCGGCAGGATGAAGTGTCAGCCAAGCCCATCTTGTTTAGCCTTTGAGATATGACGTCTGGGGCCGTATACGCCCAGTCCGATTCCACTGTTTGTTTTAACCGTCTGTATCCCACACCATCGATCCTTGTTGGAAGGAGCGCTTAGTGGATTCCTATTGTTATTGGTCTCCCAAAACCCAAGTTACTCAGACCAAATTTTGTAATCCATTTGTATACGTTCCTTTGTACTACGTAATATACTTAGGCTCTCAAATTCGAAAATTTCAATCGGAAATTTTTGGTTGCTAATATAATAATTCACATGTCCACATCTATCACAGTAATTTTCAGAAGAAATGCAAGCAGGGAATAAAAATTTACTAGGCGAAAAAAAAACATTTAAAACAAAAATAACCCTTGGTTAGATAACTATTCGAAAAAAATGATATTGTCTAGGACCTTATGTCTTATGTAAGTGCTATCCTTTGGTTATACATATATTTGCAGGGCATACTGAAAAAATTAGTACAAATCAGAATTGGAATCAAGCATGTAAATGACTCTTAAAATTATTTCCTAGATAATATCTTATGTTCGACAATTCTTTGATAAATTGGGTTTCCTCGAAGTTGAAACTCCAATGATGAATATGATACCAGGAGGTGCTACGGCTAAACCTTTTGTAACGCATCACAATGAGCTCAACATGGATTTATACATGCGAATTGCTCCAGAATTGTATCATAAAATGCTTGTTGTTGGCGGCTTAGATAGGTAGGTACTCTTCAGATTATAACAATTTTCATCAAGTCATAGCATGAAAATGTTTTTAGGGTATACGAAGTTGGCAGACAATTTAGAAACGAAGGTATCGATTTAACTCACAATCCAGAATTTACCACCTGCGAATTTTACATGGCATACGCTGATTACAATGACATAATAAATATTACCGAATCATTGGTATCCGGGATGGTTATGTCTATTCATGGATCGTACAAAATTAAATATCATCCTGATGGAAAGGACGGTCCAGAAGTAGAAATTGATTTTACACCGCCATTCAAACGTGTGTCTATGATAAAAACATTAGAAGAAATTTTAAAGGTCAAATTTCCGTCACCGGAACAATTGAACTCTAAAGAAACCAACGAATTTTTAAGCAAATTGTGTCAGACGCATAATGTTGAATGTCCTTCACCACGTACTTCATCACGTCTATTAGACAAACTTGTGGGTGAATTTATAGAAGAAAATTGTATTAATCCAACTTTCATTTGTGATCATCCACAAATTATGAGTCCGCTGGCTAAATACCATCGCAGTGAACCGGGATTAACTGAACGTTTTGAGCTTTTCATAATGAAAAAAGAAATTTGCAACGCTTATACTGAATTAAATGATCCTTCAGTTCAGAGAGAACGTTTTGCGCAACAAGCTAACGACAAAGCTGCTGGCGATGATGAGGCTCAACTTATCGATGAAAACTTTTGTACTGCTCTTGAATACGGTCTTCCACCAACAGGAGGTTGGGGCTTAGGTGTTGATAGGCTTACGATGTTTTTAACTGATGCTAATAATATTAAGGTAAGCTTTTCATATCCAATTCTAATAGCAATATTTTTTTTATATAAGGATATTATTGTATTTTTCAGGAGGTCTTGCTCTTTCCGGCTATGAAACCAGATGATCCAAATAGACCACATCCGGCAGAATTGGAAAATGACGTCGATAAAAAATAGTTCTAATGCCCTGGTTTGAAAGATTTTTAAACTTTTTTTACCAAAATCCTAAAACTCAATAAAAATTGGCGTTTAAATGCACTTGGAAGATTTATTTTCATGTGGTAAGAATAAGGAAGTGTGACAAGCTGGAATTGTTGATATCGGCATTGATTTATTAATAAAATCAAATTGAAACTAGTCGGTGTTTTGTCCCCGTTTTAAAAATTTGCATTTTTATTTATCAAGGGTAAATAGGGGCTCTTATTTTTGCGCTGCTCGACGAAGAACAGATTGAACTGTTCTTGACTGGGAAATTGTTAGAAGATTGTAGGAATGGAAAGTATACAATTTGCAAGGCAGCAAGGGGTTTTTGTATTGTATCAGACTAAAGGGGGCCCTATTCACTAAGCCATTAATTTCTGTTTTAGTGCTGTAAGAGAGGGTTGGGGAAAAATTTAAACTTAAACTAAAGTTAAGTTTGTGTTATTTTTATGTTATAATACTGCATATATAACTTTGATTTTAATTCAAATTGGGCACAACCCTCTAACGGGAGTACCAAAACTCAAATTAAATTAAATGACTTTGTGAATACGACCCTAGATATTTCATCGACGCTGTACCAAGAAAATAGCTGATTAAGAGCGATAGCCAACATTAAATCCGAGAGATTGCATATAATCTTTGGAAAAGTTCTAATCAATCCAGCTTTGGAAGTACTAATACTTCCCAGGTATGCGTAAAGAATTGGGACCTTTCAAGAAATTGTAGAAAACAATGCGTGGCATATACTGAAACGTCTTCCACCATATTGCAACAAAGATGTATCTTTGTTGTTCGTGTAAGCATTTCACCTTTTACATATAAGTTTGTTGTTACTCTCCTCCATACGGAAACGAATGTACATACAGTAGGGTGGACCAAAAAACAAAAGCGTTAAAATGTCTAAAGGCTCATTCAGAATTTGTTCGCTAATGTAATTTTAAACTTCTATGCAAAATTTCAGTGAAATTCATAAATAGAAAATCCCGAATTTTAGGCTGTTTTGGACTTTCAGGAAAACTGTTTCAACATTTTTTGTCGTAGATTCTTAACTTGACATTATTTTTTCTTGATTCTTTTTTCAATTTAAGAGAACTTACTTATGAACTTTTGCTGTGAAGGTCGTTTATAGAAATTAAATTCTTCTATTTTTTATAAATTTTTCAAAACGAAAATTCGGACCCGGATTCCCAATTCTTTCGTAAGGAAAAGTTCATAACTAAGTTCCCTTTAATTAAAAAAAAAAGAATCAAGGAAAAATATTGTCAAATTAAAATGTTGAAACCGTTTTCTTGAAAGTCCAAAACAGCCTAAAATAAGGATTTTCGATTTGAGCGATCTCTCATGAATTTCACTGAAATTTGGCAAATCCATAAATTTTTTGGGCCACCCTAATGTAATGTTCTCTCTAACATTCAAACACTGAAAGAGCTAAGCCATGAACTATCGCGCCCGCTACACTATCGGTCATATTCAATATATTGACTAAAATGTGGCTATCAACAATGAAAAGTTCTTAAATTATTGGAAAATGCCAAAGAATACTTTTCGCGTTTTGAGGTTCCATTAATACCACTGACCAAGGCGGTAAGATTGAGTTAAAGTCACGAAAAATTTCTTGCGTCGTGGATTTTATGGCAGCTTTACTGGGGTCCAGCAGTTTGCTTGCATCTGTCCAGGCCTAAGTAACTTTCGAGTGCAAATAAAAATCTGCTAGAGACTGGAAAACATTTAAAGGAAAAAAAATCAAAAATAGTTATGCAATTTATTCCCATATTAATATAAAATAGAGAAGTCGAAGATACTACCAGTAAACAAAACGATTTTGCGGTCGAGGTTTATAAACGAACACATGGTGTTTTTACGTTATATTGCAATGATCTACAGATCCATTGTATACAATTTTACTAACCTTCGTCGTCCGGATCTTGACTATCGTCCGAGGTTAATGGTTTTGTTGAGTTATAGTGTTCACCTAAGCTGTACATATGCCTGTGATAAGTTATTGTAAGATTCGGACCCTGATATTCCTCGCCCCCCTGAACTGTAGGCGGCCCAGTCGCTTGAAGAACTTCAATTGGGACTTTCAGTACATTAGAGAGAGCTTTAATTTCAATTTGACCACCCCATGCTGAAGAACTTCTTAGTGTTTCACAATACTTTTCAAATTCCTCGTCAGATAAGTTGTCACCAGTATCCGAATTGGTCATGTAATTAATCAGATTACTTTTGTTGGTTAGAATATAATTGGCAGTTTCATTTCGTAGGTAGGATATTTCATACGGATTTCGTCCAGTCATTTCTAATTGATGTCGTACTGCATTATACAAGCAATCACCATCGGACGGTATTGAATGGATTTCTAGACCGCGATCTTTCAACATCTTTTTAATAGAACGCGACTCTACCATTCGCGGGCCATTCTTATTCAACTCTTCTTGTGCCTGTATTTCTGCTTCTTTTTCTTTTTCCTCTCTAGCTTTCTTTTCGCGTCTTCTTTGCGCCTTCGATAATCTTTGGGATTGTTGTTCTTTCGGTGGATCGGTTTCAGTGTGCCCTTTCGGGACAGAGTGGAGGTCGTCATCGACTAAATCATCAATAGTTCTGGTATTATTAACGTCGTTAAGTTCCTGAGCTTGTCGTTTATCTAAATCTATCTCAAGTTTGGCAATTTCTTCAAGAATTTCTTTACGCTTCTTTTTATCACCCTTGGTTGCACTTTTTTTCAACGTTTGTACCTTTGCTTGCAGATCTTTTCGTTCTTTTCGATGTTTAGCGGTTATTGATTCTTCAGAATTTTCATCATTTTCCAATCTTTTTTCCATTGCAACAAATAAAAAACTATTTAGACATAATTATTAACCGACAAAAACTTTTTATGGTAAATATTTCTGTTCTATAATTTCTATTTCTATAATGGAAAATTGATAAAATCCCTCGAAACGCCAAAAACTATTCTGGCCAATTGCTGTCAAAAGTTTAGAATAAAATCATCTCAAAATGTGATTCATAGTATTGCCATATTTTAGAAATATCAAGTTTTGCTTAGACCTGTACGTTAATTTGAAATCTATAGGTTCGATGAAAACCTAGAGCTACACCAATGTATATGGAATACCGTGGGACTACACTATATCGTTTTTTGAAAAACCAATGGGTACCCCGAACTTACATTGAAAATTTCGTGGAGTAATGGTTTGACCTTCGACACTGAGAACTGTCATTTGCAATTGCTGATTGAGGAAAAATTAAAAGAAAAGAAATAGAAAAATAGCTAGAACACATTTTATTTGTCTTCACACATTTTATAACTTCAATCGTTTCAAAACCCAGTAGTCAACCGAATTATGTTAGTGACTTTTGTGTGTTATGAAGTCAGCTGTAGTCAACTGTTGTTATGTTTTGGAATGCACTCCAGTGTTTTAAGAACTTGTTCGATGAACGCATAAACTCTGGGTAAATATTGGAGGCAAAAATTTACACTGTGTTTTCATCCAACAAACTTATATCTGTACCCAGGTTCAGCTAATGGCTAATTTCGTAATCCCCCGAACATAATACAAGCCATGATGTCGCCGAAGGCACCGACATATTAAAAGGCCTTAACGTTTGATTGTCACTTTTTTGTAAACAAAGAGCCGCGAAGTGTGTTTGGCTCAGAGACGTAGTTACAAAAGGGATAATTTACTTTTTATACGAAATGGTTAATGGCTATTGGACTAAAAGATAGTAAATATTAAAAGGAGTTATATATGCTCGAAGATTTAGATCCAACAAGCCATGGTAAGGAAAATACTTTTAAAATATTTTCGTGGCAAATTCGGTAAATCCCACTGACATGCATATAGAAGTAAATTCGCAAATAATTTAAATATATCGTCAGTGAAAGCATACTTCTGAAATAAAAACTGGTGCCACATGAAACAGGACATCAGTCAGTCCATTTATATACATGTCAGTTGGTGGTGCGGAAGATTGTGCGAAGTTTTGTAAGAAATGTGTTTGAATTTTCGCGCCGCCTCTGGCACCTCGACAAAACAAGAAGAAGAACGATAGTGCTACGCCAAGGTATACAAAGACTGTCTTTATATACCTTGGCGTAGCACTATCGTTCGTCGTCGGCGTGGTCGTCGACCCATCTCTAATGCTAATTTTAACGCTGGCGCTCTATCTCTCTATCTATTATGAAAAAAAAACATGAAAAAATTAAATGAAATTAATGTATGGCGGTGCCGCCCAGTGTTAATGTAACTTGCCCGGCGTTTGACGACGACGACCACGCCGGCGTTGTTAATGTAATCCAGCTATTCTCTCCTCGAAGCGTTGGAGTCACTGGTTGGAGTGTAAATAAGAATAAGAAGATGCATGTGTCAAACAGGCGACGTTTGCAATTTACAATTAGAAATATTTTACAAAAATTTTAGAAAATGAATGAAGGAAAGGATCTTTTTCTACAAGAGCCATTAAAGAAGAAAATAAAAATAATCGACGATCTTTCCACTGGGGTCAATTCAAACGCTAATAGTGATGATGATGCAACGAAAGTACCGCAGCCACCTTCAGATTCAGTGGCGATCACTAAGCATGAGATTTATAAACCAAATGGAATTATCGAGACATCCACAGAAGTCCCCCAAATTTCCAAGAAACAAAGGAAAAAACTGCAAAAGCTAAAAGAATATGAGGAGAAGAAAAAAGAGAAACGTTTAAAGGAACGTGAAAAATGTAAACAGAAGAAAGTGCAGGCACTTTCTAAAGGTCTTCCGACAAGAACTGGGCCGAGCAGAAAGGAATTGAAAAGAAACAAAATGCAAGATACGAAAAACTTTTTAAAAGTAGCAATAGATTTAGATTTTGATGATTTTATGATTGAGAAAGATATTTGCAAGTGTATAAAACAACTTCTACGGATATACACTATGAATAGAAGATGTGAAACTCCATGCACCCTATATTTCTCAGGAATTAAAGAGCAGGGAAGAATTCACAAAGTCTTAGAAAGACATGAAGGCTGGGAAAACTGGGATGTCCAATGGCACTTTAAACCGTACACGGAGATTCTGGAGAAAGCAAAAATAGTTTATCTTACAAGTGATTCTGACAATGTCCTTAAAAAATTAGAAGAAGACATTGTATACGTTGTTGGAGGCTTAGTAGATCATAATCACCACAAAGGCCTGTGCTATGAAAGAGCACAAAAATTAGGATTAAGAACAGCTAGACTTCCTTTGAGCGAACATGTCGATCTAAAGACAAGAAGTGTGTTGAGTACAGTGCACGGTAAAGTTTCTATATTTTATTTAACTTTGTCTCTTATTAATCCATTTACATTTTTAGTGTTCGAAATTATTCTTAAGATTTCTCAAGGAAAACAATGGTGCGACGCGATTATAGATTCTCTTCCTATGAGGAAAGGAGCGAAACCAAAATCTGAATAGAATTAGGTGATGTTTCAGTATAAATTAAGTTAAATTAGTTTATGAAACTAAATAAAGATGTTTGACTAATTTATACAAAATCCGTTTACACTGACAATGTATATCAGACTGCTTCATTTCCTATTTCACATAGGTCCGATTTTGTTGGTAGAAGGGTCATAATTATCTTAATTTCAAATTTCATATTCGCTTTAATAGTCATCTTACAAAGGTAAACGAATTCCAAATAGATGCGAAATTATTACTATTATTGGAAGCTTATCTCACAATTCTTCTCTGCCCATTTCTAAAATTAGGTATGTGGTACAGAAAAGATTACAAATGTTGTATTACCATCTATTTCTATTCTATATATCCATTTGGAAAATCCACTAACTGAAAATGGACTATGATGGAGTTCTTATAGAACTTATTATTTGAAGTACAGCGGAATAAAGTACTTAAACCAAAAAGAAAAAATTATAGAAAAGTGATCTTATGGTTAATGGGGCAATTTCGGTCGCATCAGCAGTCAATGTTATACATGTCAGTGATATAGTCGCATTTTGATGGTGCTATGAACAAAGGCAAAATGACAAACAAATCTACACCAAGTTCCTCTAGCACAGTTTGCTTTCAATTCAAAACAGGTGTCTTGATTTAAAAGCTGTGTGAAAATGTTTTCACGGCAAATTTTGTAAGATGCTTAAAAAAATGTTGGTTTTATTAATTTTGTTCTTTATTCCTAGGGGTAAATTTTTGATAAGATACCGTACTCATCTTATTATATTTGATTGATAGTATGGCGCAAAACTTCACTTAGAGATACTGAAGTGAAAAAAATAACAGATGTAATTTGACTAGAGTACGATAAATTTTATTTATCACCCCTCCATTTTAATTCCTATTCTTGCAGACTATATTTATCGCGCTCTTCAAACCCATATGAGCTTCCATTAATGTAAATCTTATATTTAGGGCTCATTCAATTCAAAAATATGATTATTCACCCTTAGCTTCAGCGGGAAGCTCTCAGTGGCTAGAAAGAGACTTAAAATGGAAGCTACGCTGCATGAAAGAGTACTGATATATGCATTAAAATAAAGGAGAGGATTTTTTAAGTTCATGAAAATTGAACTAAAGAATTCGAAGTGTTCAAAGACATATTACTTTGGGTACACGGTGACTTAAAAATTAATATTTCAAAAACTGAGCCAAACACCATTGCATTTTTTTCTTACGGTGTTCCAGGTTGAGTAATCAAGTCTGGATTGGATATTTGGTAGTTAGCTGTTGAATGTTGCAGAGAGAAAAGGAGAATGATTATTGTAGTCGTGTATAGGTCACCTAGTTCGACAGAGCGCCAGTTTTGTGGATATTTTAAGCAGTGGATGGACAGTTTAGCTGATTCAGCTGAACAGCTATGCATAGTGGGTGATTTTAATATAGACGGGTACTGACAATACATACAAACGCGAAGTGCAACAAATATTAAACGATAACGGCTGTAAACAAAAAGTTAATGAATTACGATTGTCGTGCTCAGCTTTAATCCAATAATTCTTGTAGCTGACTGCAGGTAATATGGTCCAAAATGTCTTAATGTTAACGTCCATCGCCGTGAAACTTGGTGGTCTTCTCCGTACTATAATGCTCTTAATGCAATATAATTAGCGACATCTCTAGGTTAGGTTTCTGCAAATTCATTTAGAAATCTATTAGATAATTAGGTAATTATCCAAATGAAAAATATCATCATCGTAGAGGGGATGTCCCAGAACACTTTCGAAATTTTCGAAATATGTTTGGTAATCGAATGGATCTTCTACCAATTCAGAAAAGAGTTTTCTTATCCGACAATCTTGAGGGCCATCGGTGATAGTATAATTTCATATCCTATTAAATTGTTCCATTAATGTGTTCACAGCGTTAATAATATCCTAAATCTCTTCTTCACTAATTTCTAGTTTTCTTAAAGTTTCATCAATATTTTCAAATTCTATGGCAATAGGTGTCCTAGCAGTGACATAAATAATTTTTCTATTATCTAAATATTCTACCCAGCAGCTAAGCACAGTGTCTAATTTGACTACGCTAAGTATTGCCGCTGTCTTAATCCAGTTTCACTTGTCCAGTTGTCATGAAATGCAGGAAAACCATCGCAAAATTCAATAACACCATCAAAGTCACGAGCTTTTCTAATTAATGACCAATTATTAATGGTTTCATTTTTCAATACTCTTTCAAATTCATTATAATAGAGAAATGGCGGGTTTTCTCCTAACTGATCGTAATTTTCTTCGATGTCTGGATCCTTTCTCCATCCAATCGAAAATTTTTTGCTGGCATGGTAATCCATGTTCAGCTGAATGTCGGCTTCTTAAAATTTATATAAAATTTCGAATTTTGTAAATAATATTAATTTTAATAAAATTATCAGAACCACTTTTGAAATTTCATAAAGCAGGAGATGATAGTACTCACCTAGCCAAACAAAAAACTGTACAGCAGGGGGGGGGCATATTAAGTTTCGGAGTTACAGGGTGGTTAGGGAAAAAAGCTAGTTTTTCACAACACTTTGTATCTTAAAAATTACTGGGCGTATGATCACAGTTAAGAGCTCATTGTATGCAGAACTTCATGGTCTTCCCAACGACTGCGCAACCAGCCCCATATTCCTCTCCTCTCACTAGTTATGGATGTCTAAACTAAAAATTTGGATTTTCTTACCTTGGCCTTATTTTTTTTTTCCAAAAAGGACGTTAACATAACTTTTTTTTTATAGAAACTGTAAGCTCTAGACTCTCCTCTTTAGTTTCAATGGACCCTATGTGGTATCTGCAACCGTTTTGGAGTTATTAGCTCACAACCAAATGCAGGTCATACCGATTTTTTTAAATGACGTGATTTCAGTCACTAAGGAAGAAATTATCTTTGAGAATAGGTTAAGAGCCAATAACTCTTTAACAGCTGCAGATAGGACATAAGTGTAATAGGTCAAATTAAAGAGGAGAGTCTACAGTTTACAGTTTTTATAAAAAAGAAGTTATGTTAACGATCTTTTTGCAAAAAAAAGGTAAGCAAATCCGCAAGTTTTAGCTTAGACCCCCATAACTCCGGAGAGGAGCGGGGTGTGGGGCTGGTTGAGCGATTGTTGGAAAGGCCATGTAGTTTTGAATACAATGAGCTTTTCTTAAGATACAGGGTGTTTTGTGAAAAGCTAGCTTTTTTGCTTAACCACCCTGTAACTCCGAAACGATTGATGGGCCCCTCCCGTACCATTTTTTGTTTGACTAGGTGAGTACTATCACCTCCTGCTCTATTGACCGCGTAGACAGACGGAAACACCGTGTATAGCTCCGCTCCATAGATGTAGTTGGAAAACAACAAGGCGTGGGCCAGCTTCTTCGTTATAAACGTCGGCAGATACATATTAATACTGTAAAGTTTGCGAAGACCGAAACCTACCCTGCCGATTAAAGTATTAAGATGAGGCGTAAGGATTGGGTTTCATTTAAGATGAAACCAAGGCTGGACACTCTGTCTGTATAGTACCCCCATCAAGGAAGTGCTTGATTGCATAAAACAAAGGCAATCGATTGAGACTTGGCTGGATTTAGAATTAATTTATTACTCAAAGCGCAGGAAAAAACAGAGGAAATGTTGGCATTATTATCCGCGACACATTGACCCATAGATATCAGCTGCGCAGAAAAAAGTAATTGCACGTCATCTGCATATGAACCACAAACTAAATTTAATACAATTCCGTCAAAGAATTGACTACATGTGGTCAAATCCAAAATGTATCGCTACTTTGGTGATGCAAAATACAGCGTAATACAATGGCTCAGCATATTATCATGAAACTGAATTTTCTACTGCTGCGACAGTAAAACATTTTGGATTTGTTCAAACAAGCGACTTGAAATGATTTGGTTTGTGTTAAAAATCTCTTCACAGTCGTTAGCAAATCTGCTATTTTAACGAGGCAGAGCAAGGAGTTGCACAATACCAATTTCAGAAAAAGGCGATAATATTGCTATGAACCGAATTGAATTACATAATGCAGTTGCCCACTGACTCTACTCTCGAAATTTAAAAACAAGTTTTGGTCGTTTTGATAGGTGCGTTTACATCTAAGTAATCATCAGAGAAAAGAGATTTTATGACATAACTGGTAAGATGCGTCACAAAAATTACATCATTCCCAAGTCAAAGCTCTATTAATTTATCAATAGCAGTAAAAACAGAGATGGAAAATTGAATGTCCAGATAAAATAAGATTTTCCACTTTGGGTGTATAAACTTAATTCGTCTTCTTTGATTATTTTCTCATTGCCTTACCAAATCAGTGCAATTACATTATTGGATGCGCCTTCCCTGTTGCTTTAGCTATGTAAGTTAGGCTCCTAGACATATTAAGTTCCATACTGAGAAAAAAAAACAAACAATAGAAAATTTCAATTTAATGCATAATATATTTCTATCATAAAAAATATTAAGTTTCGAGTAAGTAATTAAAATTAAATAAATAAAAAAATCACAAAAAACGACATTCAATCAAAATATATTAACAATGTGTAGCGAGGCTATACAATGCGAAAAAAAAAATAGTAGGGTTCACTACGCTAAAATCTAGCTTAGCTCGGGTTGTAAAGTGTACAAATACGTAAATAGCACATAAAAACAGTAACTTCCGTTTTGTTTTTAAACCTAGTCAGAGTCTTTAAAAATTAAATTGCTGTACAATTTTAAATATCACCGAATTAGATATGGTTACGTACAAAAATAAATTCCACAAACTTTTTAGATGATTTTTTTCTTTTCTTTTTACTTTTTCCTGATCTGCTCTGCTCTCTGAAAGTGCAAAAGTTTTCGACTTTTTAGAAGCTAAGAATTATTTAAGTCATCCGGACTTATTAGCTCAAAATCACTTTCATCAGAAGAATCGGCATTCTGCTTATTGGCGGGAGATGATTCACTCTTTGGATTGATAATGGATTTATTTTTTGACTGATTGCCCGCTGTCCAAGATACAAAACCTGATACTAAACTTAGCGGTGATATATTACTGCCTAGACTGGCGCTCATCACAGATGGTATTATCTGCCTTTGCTGTTCTTTACTATCAACTACAGAATAATCAGGAAATTTTAAACCTTTTGATAAATTTTCTTCATCTGATGATGATGAGGTTGAAATAGATGAATCCTTTTTAAAATATCCTTTCATAAATTCCATTGGAATTTGTGGATTTTCTACAGGTGATTTCATTATTAGTAAATCCTCTTCACCGGAACTATCTGATTTTTCATCAATTTCTGGTATTGGATCAGGTATAAGTAGTTCTGATGGAATCTCATCATTTTTCTCGTCATCTTCTCCAGATTGTGGAGTTATAAAAGCCTGATCACTGGCTCTTTCAAGAACAAATAGATTTGATTCATTTACCTCAGGTAAAAATTCATCAACATCATGATCAGCAACTTCTGTCCATGAATAGCTCTCTAAAAGAAAATAAATATTGAATTAAAAAAAAAAGTTAAAATTACGACTTTAATCCTTACGTTTTTTAGGAGCTTTTACAATTTTGAAGTTATATTTTGTTGACACGAGTGCAGATAATATCAGTCCAATTAATACCACACTTGAACCAGATAGAATATGTCCAATAATTGCCAGAATTCCTAGAGCTCCACTTAGTATTAGACAAAATACAGCTGGCTTATCTTGACGCAGTTTACTAAATTGATCAAAAACACGCAAGAAATACGCATGGAAGTCAGGTGGCGCTATTATTTCTATTGATGCGGAGCACTTCGTTTTGTATATCCATAATATCAGCGATATTATAAAAAAAATTCCCAAAGGTCTGATTTGTAATCTAAAAATGAAAAATTAAGAAATTTTTTAGAATGTAAATTGAGAATAAAATCTTTTTATGAGCAATTACGGTTAGAAAACATTTTTCCAAAAGAAACTGAAAATCTGTAACTGAGGAGGAGCTATTTAAAGGAAACTTTGTTATTCCGCGGTTGTTAGTTAAGGCCATTAGTGAGTGAAATAGTAGTGAAGACTATTGAACGATTTCCCCAAAAGTTACACTATTAGTGTTTTTTTTTTTTAATTGAGGAGGTATAAAAAAATAAAAACAAAAGCAATAACTATAATGATCTTTTAAGGACTCTAGGGGAAAAACCTATATAATCTAAGGGTAGAACGCTCTAGTTATATACAGGCATTCTTTTACCAGTTCGTCACGATCCAAGAAACTGAAGCAGTGTCTCCAATACGGACAGGAAAACAAAATCAAATGAAGGTTTTTATATGCAGGCCCTCTGCTCCCAAAGAGTAAAAAAAAAATAAATAAAAAAAAAATACAGAGCTATCCTCCTTTCTGCACTCTCCCCATCTCTCTAGTCTGACTATTCATTTTTTTTATAAGAACTATTTGGGCATCTTCACAGACAGCCAAGAGCTGGTATTAGTGAAAAGCACTTCTCCTATTCAACAATTCAACAATTCTTTTCTTTTTAGTCACTAGTTATCATTGTTACATAGTAATCAGTTTACACATCATACAATTGCAACATTCTCATGTGCAAAATTCTTTATTAATTTCTTGAACTTGTGCACTTGCTTTGTATTTTTTATTTCCTCTAGTAATTCATTGTACATGGGTACAACTGTGTGTTTTAGACTCTTTATTTTTCTGTCTGCTCTAGCGTACGATAGACGTATATGTTGGTATAATCGTGTGCCGTAATTATGTGCTTCACCATGATCTATTATGTTTATGTTTTATCCTCTTATTTCTTATCTTATATATCATTTTAGCTTTTTCCAAATAACTTAGTTGTTTTAAGCTCAGAAAATTTGTCTATTCATACAGCTCATGCGTTGGTGTGAGTCTGTAAATTAAATATGGAATTTATTGCTTTATTTAATACTCTATGCTTGCAGGTTAATACGTGATTGCTACATTGTGACCAGTTAATTATATTGTTAGTAATTATTGATAGTATAAATGGATTGTAGATTAAGATTATCCTCTGATGATTAAAAAAGTCTCTTCTCCTCATGATTCCTATAAGTGGTGCAACTTTTTTCCTCACAGATGTTGTGTGTTGTTTCCAAGTCAGTTTATCATCCATTATCATTCCCAGATATTTTATTGAGTCGACTCCTTTAATGGGTTCTCGTTCCACTTGCAGTCCAGCTTTTGCTTGCCTCTCTGTTGGAAAACCATGAAGCTTGTTTTCGATGTATTTATTGTAAGTTTATTTCTATGTAGCCATCTTGTGTATGGTATTAAGTCCTCATTTATTACCCTCTGTAAGTCATCGCTATCCTTCCAACTGTACAGGAGCAGGGTATCGTCAGCATATATGTAATATTCCGCGGCCAATCCAGCCGCCATTAAATTTTGGATGTATACAGAGAGTAGAGGAGCGGACCTAGAATTGATCTCTGCGGGACTCCAGTGATCATCGTTTCATTCTCACTATAGCTGTTTCTCACTTTCGTACAACACGCTTGCAGATAATTACTTAGTAACTGGTTTGCTTTTCCTCTAATTCCCAATTCGGCTAATATTTCTATTAATAACAGTATGATCTACAATATCAAATGCCTTCTTCAAGTCAACAAATATTCCAATAACATAATTACCTGCATCGAGTTGTTTATTAATGAACTCCATTACATCAGACATAATAGCAGTCGTGCTGCTTTGCTTTTAGAATTCATATTGTTTTTTATCAAATCCATCATTACTTTGAATAAATGCTTATGAAGTAGTCTCTCATATATTCTACTGATCACATTGAGGAGCGCTATGGGACAGTAGTAATTTGGGTCTCTTCTATCTCCTTCTTTGAAGACTGGCACTATACATGTATATTTCAAACAGGCTGGAAACTCCGCCTTTACGATACAATTATTTATTATTCTCGTTAAAGGTTCAGTAATTATATCTTTGATAGTCTTTACGTCTATTACTCTTATTCCGTCTAATCCTGGTGCTGTGTCCTCTCACAACTGGAATAGTACCTCTTTAACATCAGCATTATGCACAGGTCTGATAAATACACAGTTTGACCTTGTTACATTTTTAGTTGGTTCACAAGGCAACCTGCACTTGTTCTCCAATTTTTTTACTAATGAGGGGCCCATATTCGAAAAGTGTTTGGTCATATAGTTGACAATTTGTTCGTTGTCTTTATCCTCAATTTTTAATTCTTCTATACTCTGCCTTTACTGTTATCCGAATTACTATTTCTTAATGTCTCGTTGATTGCTTTCCACATCTTTTTTGAGACGCTTCCCGCTTTTTGCATTTTTTGTTCCACATAACTCATTTTTGCTCTTCTTATATTCCAGGTGATGTCATTTTTAATCCTTTTATACTTTTGTATTAGTTGTGAATTATTTGAACCCCCCTTTTATTTTCTTATATAATTTATTCCTTTGTTTTATTTTGCTTATTATCTCTAATGTGATCCAGTTATTTTCTCGACTTCTGATGAGTTTGATATCAGTTGCTTCTTGTTTCGCTTTTTGTATTATTTATCAAAGTTTAGACTATCGCAAATCATCAACAGATCAACAGATCTTACTTTTGTTCTTAAATTTTCAGTATTTAGTTTTACTGTTTTTTTGCTGGAAATTTTTGATCTCCTCACTAAAGCCTTTCTAAGCGTTGGATAACATGATGCGGTGGTCCAGTTGAGGCCAGTCCTTAAGCTCCCATCCAAAATCGTATCTGTCCACATTAAGAGTAGTTACCACGTGATCAATTATTGAGCAACTATGATCCGAAATTCTGGTAGCATACTTTGTGTCAATGTTGTTTAGCACT
The DNA here is from genome assembly GCA_963930735.1 of Dioctria linearis. Lineage (NCBI taxonomy): Eukaryota > Metazoa > Arthropoda > Insecta > Diptera > Asilidae > Dioctria > Dioctria linearis. The sequence goes on along the minus strand of OZ005742.1, from coordinate 18,283,420 downwards.
GTTGCATTATTAGTTGATAGTAGCTGCAAGTATTTCCTAGTGTCTTCGTTATCATTAAGCAAGTTTATATTAGTATCTGATATTAGTATACAATTTTTATATTTAGTTGGTATAGAATCTAATGCTTCTAGAAACTGTTCGCCATTAGTATTAGTATTAGTAGTAGTAGTAGTAGTAGTAGTACTTCTTTATTATCTAGTTTAAAAAGCTTTCAACAGCAACATAAACATTTTAGTACAATCTTAAGAATTATGGCCAAAGAACGTGATTATTCGCTTTTATAAATTTATAAATATTTGCATCATTTTTATCATATACATTTTAAGACCACGATAAATTAAAGAATTTTGTGCTTTTGATGTTCTAAACGAACCCAATCTAAACTCTGTAGCATTTTTTAACGATATTGATTGTACGTTTCCCACATATTGCAAATACTTGTTAAGGTATTCTGGCAAAATACCATTCTTGATTTTAAATACAAAAATTAACACATTAAACGCAATCTTCTCTTTCACGCTCATCCATTGGAGAGTATTCAGCATTAATGAAATTGTGGTATATCTGTTACAATAAAGTAGAATCCTCATCGCCCTGTTTTGTAGGTTCTGCATGCGTTCTAATTGATCCTTGGTACTTAAGAATAACACCGTTGAACAATACTCAAAATGAGGTTTCACGATGACATTATAAATCTGTATTGCTGTATAGCCATTGAAATTTGACTTCGTATTCTTCTTAAAAAAACCCATTTTTTCCCAATCTTTTTACAAATATAGTCGATATGTTTTTTAAACGATACGTTTTTTTCTAGAAAGACACCTAACTACTTAATTTCTGACACACACTCTATAACGGTGTTATTCATATTTATACCACTTATATTCTCGCCACCAAATAGTATCCATTTAGATTTTTCAATATTTAACTTTAGGTTATTCATTTTCAACCAAAAATTTACTTTTTCTAAAGCACTTTCCATCCGGGAAACACACAAGCTAATATCATCTTGGGCTATGTAAAGTAATGCATCATCAGCGAATAACACAATTTTTATATCCGATAAAATGGTCGCAATATCTTTAATTTATAATAAAAAAAAGTACTGTACCAAGAACCGAGCCTTGTGGAACACCAATGTTAATACGCACTTTCTCAGGCAAAAATTCATTAACTTTTGTTCTTTGATACCTTTCAGACAAGTAAGACTCAAACCACTCATACGATTTCCCATTTATTCAATATTTTTTTAATTTAATCAAAAGTATATTTTTATCAACTGTTTCGCATGCTCTTTTTAAATCTAGAAAGACGGCTAAAACTTTTTTCCTATTTTCAAGTTCACCTTTCCACTCAATTAATGCCCAATTTAGTGCAGTTTCACACGAATGCCCTTTTCGAAAACCGGACTGCTGCTCTATCACAGTACATGGTTGGACTCGAGGTATTTTTCTAATTGAATTAGGCGACTTGTAGTATGCGATAATCGTAAATTTCGGAATTATATCCTCAATCATTATAGGTATCACATTGAGTTGCCCGTATATCGGTTCCGTGGTTTGCTCAGTTGAACATTTAATGGAATCTTTTATATAAATCTCTGTTCCGCCCCCTCTCGTAGTAGATTTACGGCAGTTGAATATCGGGGTATGTCCTTGCAAGTTGAAGAAGTGTATTTCTTCTTGCTTAATCCAGGTTTCCATTAATATTACAATGTCCACTTTTCCTACTTCTGTTATCATTAATTCTACTTCCTCTAACTTATTTCTTAAGCTTCTTGTGTTGGCGTATAGTATCTTATCTTTAGATCCATATTTTTAAATTTGTGTTTTTTAGGCGCTTTTCCTTTAGTTTCTTAGCGTTCTGAGCTATAATTAATTCTTTCCCTCAATCCGCCAATTAGATCCATATATTTTGCAGTTATAACTTAGTGCAATATGATTTATATCCTTATGATGCTTCCATGTAACGCAGTTTATACACCTGAGAATGTTGAAGGAACATATCTGCGTATGATGTTCACCCGCACATTTCGCACAACAGATCTTGTTTGTGCAGTTACTTACTCTGTGGCCATACATCTGGCAATTAAAACATCATATAATGTTTATGTCCTTCATTTATAAAATGCGCCCTATATCCCAAATGAATGTATCTATTAACAATCTTGCTGAAGGTTTTTCTCGGAACCTCAACGATGAATGTCCAATTTTTTTCTTCTTTTGCCTGGGAATATTCTGGACAATTCTAAATTCATCCTCATGTTTGATGAAGTGGAGGTCGACTTTCAGTTCCTCCTCCTTGTAATTCCTGTCTAGATTGGATATGCGAATAGTTGGATGCCTTTTGTTTTTGGTGTTGATACTTCATAAATTTCCCTACTCATCCTTTTCTCTGCCTCTCGTAAAAGTTTTTCCTGGGCCTCTGAGTTAGAAGTCTTAATAAGTATTCCACCATTGCTGATGTTTTGTATCTTTTTGATTGATTTCCTGTATGGGTGCCCCCTTTAAGTTTTAATTTAATTTAATTTTTATTATTTATTGTTATAGCGACAATAAAAATACATACACTGTGTGAAAATTTCATCTGTCTACCTATTATGATTGATGAGATAAAGCCCGGTGACCGATAGACGGACAGACAACGGAGGCTTAGTAATAGGGTCCCGTTGGCACCCTTTGGGTACGGAACCCTAAAAAGATAAAGGAAAAAAGCAGTCAGGAGAGGAAAGTGGCCAAATTAAAGCTTATAAAGTAAATAATTGAACAATAAAGCGAATAGCGCGGGAGAGTTGAACAGGAGTCCTAAAGAAATAGGGGTTTTTTTTTTAAGAATCCTGAGAATTATGGACAAAATTATTCAGGAGGAGTAAAATATGCCACAACCGACCGCGAGAGATAAACTTTGTTACGACTGGCCTCCATCAGCCTGAAAACGTCAAGACAGTTATTAGCGTCTGCTGAGATAACGATGAGCCTGAGGTCCGTTAAAAGGATACTAAAAAAATTGTGTAACCTTGAAACGTCTTCATTTAAAGAAGAAAGCTCCGGTAACTCGGCGTCAGTAAGAAGCTAGACTGGAATTTGGCAGAGCCCATATGGCATGGAATGGAAGTTCTGATGAGATGGTTGGTTGGAGTACAAATTTGGGACCCCGCCTGGTTTGCCCAGGCAGAAATTCGCCGTTGGGTTCATGATATTTGTGGATTTTCTTCTTTCATGGAAAATTAATGTACCCAAATTCCAAAATGTCATAAGAAGAATCTAAAAATAAAACAAATAGGTTGTAGGTGTGCGTACAACTATTTCATATACTACTATCATAAAAGTAGTGAAAATACTCCCACGAATAATAATAATAAAAAAAAAAAAAACATTAAAATCAGCACCAAAGTCAGGGTTTAACATCCTCTTCTATGCGATAACAAAAGCATTTTTAAAAAATTTGAAAGTGATTATCTAAAATTTATGAATCTTCGTAGAGATACACCTATGCCATGCCACACACTACCAAAAGCTTACACCTCCAGTGACCTATTTCTAATTTTAGTTTCGAATATAAATTTATGAATGAATCTTTCGGATTTTACCGTACCCTCTTTGTGCACACTGATAAACTGTAAAAACAAAACAAAACTAAATAAATTTTATAAATATCACAACAAGACAAGAGTTTTGAGATCCAGTTGCGTAATGATTTGTAAATTTTTCGTTAATTTTAATAGAGAATTTCGCTAAAATCAAGCAATTCACTTGAAATAATTTTTTTTTAATTTTTTTCCAACTTGTGTGCGTATTTTTATCGAATTGTATATCGCGAGACGCAAAACAAATATTTATTTAGAGTAGTCCTTGGTAGTAGAGTAGGTAGCATGCCACACTTCTGTAATCCAATCCCTTTTAGAAATAGAATTGAAGCTAGATGCTTTTGAAATAACTATAAAAATTCTGATGAAGTAAATTTTATTCTTTTTTTATTTTTATTTTGAAATTTCTACGCTTCCAGATTTTTGTAAATTTTTTTTTTTTTTTGTAACAAATGGCGTTATCGCATTCCTATCGAATTGCTCGCTGATCTATTGTTAATCAAAGAGCGTTCACAGTTCAAGGGTAGGTCAGTTCTATTTTTGAATTTGATGGCAACATTTCAATTAAAATGAGAAGATAGAGGCATTAAATGAAAAAAAAAACATTAAAATAATTATTGAGGTGGACGTAGACTGCTAGTCTATTATGTAAATCAATCAAACAATGCGACGCCGTTGAGAGGATTATTGAGTTTAGGATGTAGTAGGTGTATAAATGAATGAATGAATGAATGGATGATGATGTGACGCTTATGGTTTTTACAATGTCAGTGGTGCAGCGGGGATTTTGATTATAATTTATGCATACAGGTGTACCTACACATTGTACAGAGTATGTAAGATCAGTTCGAAGAGATTTTTATAAATATGTATGATGCAATTCCTGGGTCATTATTTCTTTAGATAAAAGTCCTTTTTTGATGAATCAAGGTCGATGCATACTTACCGGCACAGACAGGCAAAATATTTTTGTTCTCTATGAAAACCTGTTAACTAATTCATATTAACCGGTACCGGAAGATCCGACACGAAACGGAAACTTCATAGCCGGTCGCTATCGGTGCCTATAAAACAGACCGGCATTTGTCGGTTGTTGGTTTAGTTGCAAAGTTAACATGGGATCACTTTTTTATAGTTTTCTCGCGATACCTGCCTTAACTAAAAGTTTCCTTTTCGTTTTATGTCATTCGTTACATGTGCACGAAAAATGCCGGTGCCAGTCGATGCCTGTCTGTGCCGGTAAGTGTGCATCGATTTTAACTCTCAATAATAAAAATTATATATTTTGTTTCAGAATATTGACTTGTTTGAAAATAAAAAAATTAAAGACTTGCAAAGAAGGTTTAACAATTTCCTTTAGATTGCATTGTTTCATTGGGAAAAAAGAATATTTCATTGACCAACCTACAATTAAGATTACTATGATTTATTACCAGGTAAACTTTATAGATACTTATTTAAAAAGGCTATTTTTTTGCTGTTGTGCCGGCGAATGCAAAAAATAGCCTTCTTGAACAAGTAAATCATATAGTAATCTTGTTTCTTTATCTTTGGTGGAATGTAGGAGAATTGCCTCACTGACATTAATATATAACATGGACTGCCTGATTTTTTATTTCAAATGGGTCAACTTTCGTTGGCAGGGGTGTGACAATTATCTTAGTTACATGTTTTACTTTCGCTTTAATATTCATATTCAAAGTTCAAAAAATTACAGATGCATCCGAAATTATTTCTATTCTTAAAAGCTTATCTCCTACAACATCAAATATTTTTTAAACTTTATTTTTAAAGAAATAGTCCATCCCCAAAATTGGTATGGGGGACAGAGAAAGGCTAGTTTTTCACAAAACACCCGATATTTTAAAAAGTACTGCGCGCACGGTCACAGGGTAACGCCACTGTAAATTTTTTGAAAAATCGTTTTTTTTTATTGGCTTAAAAAATAGTTTAAACCCTCTAGAATAAGAAAAAAAGGTCCCGTGCGAGAAAAAAAAATTTTCCTTTGAAAATGGAGGTCGGCACCAAGCGCGTCAAACTTGGTCTTGGGGTCTGTTCAATTTAACAGATATAGCTGCTTTGATAGCACAGTAGAGCAACACTTTGAGAACTGTCAAATTTAGCCATAGCAAGAGAAAGCGGCTGCGAGATCTTGGACAACCAAAAGCTGCTTTTTTGCTTTTCAAAATTTTATGTGTAAATTGTCAAAAGCTCTTTGGATTTAATTGCGAATTTTTATATTGAATTGCTACCCAAATTATAATGAGCGTCCAGAAATATTGATTTTGTCGCTATCAAGAAATTTTAAATTTAGTATTATTTTCCAGTACCAACATTTTTAAGAAAATGACAGGCACACATACATAAGTATTACCATAGCTGCTTTGTTGCTTAGAGTTAGGAGTGTAAGCAACAAAAAGCTGCTATGATAGCAGCTATCTTAAAATGTTGGACAGAACAAATGTCAAAAATCAAGTAGGAAAAAGCACCTTTCGAGTTACTTTGGACAGGCAAAAGTAACGAAAGCAGCTAAAAGCAGCTATAGCAGTAATATTGAACACACCCCTGAAGCCTGACAGAAAAAGCCGAATTGAGCACAACTGACCTTTTTGACATTTGCAACTTTGAACTTGTTTATCCGTTAGTTTAGCGACAGCAAGCGCATTTTTTTATTTGTTCCAATAAAAACTATTCTCAAAACTTTAAACGCGTTTTTCGCAAAACACGGGTTTTCAAAATGGCACGCAGCATAACTCGAGCAATTTTCATATTTGCGACTTGAAATTTTGGCCAGATGTGAACATTAACATTATCTAGAGAATGCCGTACGGGATTTTTAATAACTTTATTTGTTGATTTTTTATTAACAAAAAACCTGCCGTTTTTTTCGTCAAAAATCAAACTTTTTTTTCAAACGCGCGCCAAATCTACAAAAATTAATATTTTTAAAAATCCGTACGACTTTCTCTAGCTATAAGCCTCTAGATTAATGTTTTTTTTTTTTGGTCTAGATTCAAACGTGTACCAGTGGTGCTACGTGCCGCGGAGCCCTGCAAGCAAAACATGTCCCGGAAAGATGGCTGTGGAGCCGCCATTTTGTTTCTATTTCGCTGTCAAAAATTTATCAATAAAGTTCAATGTATGCCCGATAATATCCTTAAGGTTTTTTCAAACAACTTTTATTTCGTGAGAAAAAAATTCGTGAAAAAACCTTTTTTTTTAGCCGTTACAGTGGCGTTACCCCTTAAGAGCTCATTATATGCAGAACTGCATGGCCTTTCCAATGACTTCTCAACCAGCCCCATACCCCCTCCTCTTAAGAGTTACGGTAGTTTAAACAATTTTTTTTAGATTTTTTACTTTTTTTTTGCACGTGCGACCAGTAATTTTTCAAATACAAGGTGTTTTGTAGGGTGATTGTAACTTCTAAACGGTTGATATTGCCCCCCCCCCCCCTTCCCTGCCATACAATTTTTTGTTTTGCTAGGATAGTATTAACACCTGCTGTTCTATTCTTCTCCTAAGGGGAAACACTATATATTCATTTGAAAAACTACTGACCTGAAACTGGACTATGGTTGATTTTGTATAGAACTTATTATTTGAAGTTCAGCGGAATAAAGTACTTAAACCAAAAAGAGACAACTATAGAAAAGTGATAATAATGTCAAATAATAGAAGCAATTTCAGTAGTGTCAGCAGTCCATTTTATATAATATGTCAGTGAATTACCCCATATAATTAACACCCAGAATTTATTCGAGTCTATATATGAGATGAGATTAATTTGATCTTTTTCAAGCGTGTACGGTATGCAGAAACAAAGCCGTACTGAAGAGTATAAGCTTTCTGCCGATACGAAGCGCTTATGTTTTCTTCTTCTTTTTTCATCCCACTGCGGGCTTACACAGGTTCGATTCGTTTCGAATTAATCTGATGTTTTCAATTTGTTTAAATAAATTTTTTTTCTATTATACTAAATTATTTTATATTTCTTTCCATTTTCTATTTTCATTTATTTTTTTGAGGCATTCAATTTTGCTACTTGGGACCTGCTGATAAGTAAAAACCAAGACTTGAATCTTGCCTTGCCACCCAAAATAAAATGGGCTGTATGATGGAATCACAAATAAAATTTTTTTTTCGCTTTTGCTGTTGTGCCGAAGAGTCCAAAAAATAACCTTCTTGAAGAAGTACCACAAAATAAGATAAACACATTTAACATCCTCACTATCTAATTTAATGCATATCCTCCAAGTTCAATTCGAGGTGGAGAAGGGGGGGGGGGGGGATGGTTCAATTGTGAGAGAGGAGTGGTTTAAGTGATGTCGCTGTATATCTTATTTTTATATTTTTATGTTGTGCGATGAAATTTCTATTTTCCCAATGAAACAAAGCAATCTAAAGGAAATTTTCAACCCAGTGATTACACGAGTCAGTATAATTGACGGTCAGTACTCACTACGTCTGTCAATTTTACAGGACCGTTTACAGTGACAGAGTAGAGTGGAGTCACCAGATTGCATTTGCTCTCATCATCTCACCAACGTGAGATTAGGAATTTTTCAAATCTGACGTTACTCTGTGAAATCCATTCTGGTGGGAAGCGCGAAGAAATTATATTAAAGTGCAAGCTTGAGACTAGGAAAGACAATGCAATCTGGTGACTCCACTCTACTCTGCCATTGTAAACGCTCCTTACTGATTATAAACGCTTTGCCTTCGATCAATTGACTAATCAGTTCTTTATAAAAATGTCTTCAATCGGTGCACATTCCTCTCCTGAATGCATTTCTCTGCGTCCACCAACCCCCCGCTTTGAGCCTGATAGCGATATTTACCGCTGCACTCCTGCAGTGGATATCAAGCAGCAATAAGTCAAGCAATGCCGCTGTGGGTGTGGTGCACACATCCAGTTGTTCCCAGACAAGTGGCCCTCTGGATTTTTGACAGCTCATCCAGGTTACATACATTTCCTCGTCAGTGTCGTTCACCAGACCGTGGAGCCATAGCAGAGGATCGAACGAACTATGGTTGTGTACATCCAACGTACTACCCTGGGTTGTAATCGACAACTGGGGAAAATTCTCTTGCACGTGGAGAAGGCCACACTGGCCTACTTAACACGTTCTTCTTAATTGGCCTTCTAGCTCAGCTTAGAATCTAATACGATTCCAAGATACTTTGCTTCGCTGTAGAGAGTAAGATACTCTCCACCAAGCATAGGAAGTCTGAAACTTTGCTTCTGCCTTTTTCTTGTAAAAAGCACTAGCTTTTTTTCGAGGGATTTATCCTCAATCCACTATTATTGGCCCAGTTTTCCAGCTTGCGCAGCATATACTCGAGCCTATCACTAATATTAGAGAGGAGTTTGCCGATTGCCAGGATGCATATGAGGATTTTATCCATTACCAGTAGCCACAGGAGCGGTGATAGCACCCAACCCCCTGCGGCGTACCTCGGTAGATTACCTGACTGCTTTTCTCACAACCACATCTCCTTTGGATCTTAGGCGTATTGAATTTGACGCAATTCAAGCGAGGATATTGTGAGGATCGTTAATCAATGATCTAATTCATGCATAATCATTTGATACATACTACACCCCTTCTGTAGTCCATAAGAGTACCAAAAGAGTAAGTGAAATCAAGTCATCGGAGAGAAAACAGCCTTAGGTATTTATTTAACACCCCCCATATAAAAGCGGTTTTTATTACATTTTTAGCTTGGGGCTGGATTCTGATAAAATTAAAATTACAAAATGATTTCGAAGGAAGGACTATGTCACTATGCCATAATTTGGAATTCTGATTGTTGGGTGACATGACAAGTATCTTAAATTATAGCAGTGATAATTTGAGAAATTGCGGGGTAATTGAATATATTCCTGAAAAGACAGTAATGGAGCAAATTTTAATCCGAATATCTTCTAGGGTCTTATCAACGGCCAGTTGGACAAGATTTTCTGTTACCCATGTTACAAACTTCAGTTTCTAGATGCGTAGAAGAAGTTTGTGGGGTTATTTCAATGTAATGATGTTAAAGAAATTTTAAAATATTTCCAATTTCCGAAGAAGATTGGAACCACTTAACCACCAGAAGTATATAAAATAACAAGTAATAAAATAAGTAAAAAACGAGTTTTCAAACAAAACTGAGGCCAAGCCGCATGAAAAAGTAGAAAATAAACTTTTCTTCACACACAGAGGTGGACTCAGATTTTTGATTGGGACATTTCTCTTGAATATTCTTTCCTTTCATGAATCAAATCACTTATTACCTCTGATTGATCATACTGAAATATATCGGTGATTGTCAGCGAATAAAATCTGAGTCCACCTCTGTGTGTGAAGAAAAGTTTATTTTCTACTTTTTCATGCGGCTTGGCCTCAGTTTTGTTTGAAAGCTCGTTTTTTACTTATTTTATTTTCTGCCTTTTTCACGTTAACTAAATTGTTATTACGTGCTGTATGGAGATATTTTAAAACAATTTTATGACGGCTGAAAAGACACTTATTTACCAGTTTTTCAAAAAATTTATTCGAGTAAAAATTATTATGCAACTCATTTCGCTCTACAACTTTGTCTTAGGTTGCAAAACGCTCAAACGCTTCCTTGGTCGGAAAAACTCCGGAAAAGCGTTTTACATGAATTTTCCTCGATTTTTTCTGCAAGTTTTCACCATTGTCGGAGAGAAAGTAATGATGCCAGTTGATAGGGAACTTGATCCTGCATAATTTAGAAAACTTTTTTACCGGAAAAGTCGGAAAGTCCATGGAAATTTTGTAAGATTCAATTGTCACGCGACATGAACCTGTGTGGCAAATTTCAGCTCGCTGTGATGAGGAAAAGTGGGTCTACGAGAGTGTCGAAAATAGTAAAGAAATATAGACAAATTTGTGTACGAGTTAAAGGGAATGGCTGGCCTCAAAAATGGTAGAATTGGTCTAAAAGGAGAGGGTCCCTACTCTTCATCACCGCTTTCGTCCAAATTCACAATATATGTTGCGCTTGACTAGAAATGAAAGTGACGCAAGTAGGAACTCCAGATGGTCAAGCGAAACCGAAATAATGCTAATGTAGGTGAACCCGGGGTTAAAATTAACAGTTTTTGGAAAACTTTGATATTTACCGTTTTGCGGGTATATTTGCAACATTTAAGCTACTTTCTTTTCGTTACAATTATCTATAATCTGTTATCTTTCATATACAGAAAAAAGAAGTCATTACCCCAATTAGTTTAGGAGGATTTTCCAAAATAAGATTGCGATGCTTGCTAAATTACTTTCAACTTACATTAATTAGTTGCATATATATGTACATAAGTGTGCTGCTACCACCTTGATCTTTCAGCAAATTCCAACCGATTTTCAATTTTTTTTTGCTAAGTTCATTGTGAGTTTCTTATGATTTTTTGAAACTATTACGAGATTCGTACGGCGGCGGGTTACAGAGTGGTAACCCGTGGTGGGTTACTTATATATTATTATAATAAAAAAATAAATTATTTTTCTAGGGGTGGGGGTATTTATTTTATATTCTATCATCTGCGTAGAATATTCGTACACAATCTCATCAAAATCGTATGATAAATTTAATGTCAAAAGGTCACACCAATGGGAAAAAGTTTCTCATTTCCCGAATTCTGGTGTTCTGAGGTAGGTGGGGTAAATATTATCCCCCCCCCCTCTGATTAAGTTGCGAAATTTAATTTTCTGCCTAAAAAATTCATTTCAAAATATTTTTCTACAACTTATCGATTAATCCAATTTTTTGTTTTATGTTTTATGGATGAGCTTTTACTAAGAGATTACAAAATTTCAAGAAGATCAGATGTCATTTACTTATTTTAAAAAATTCAATCTCATATGTAATTTCGTATGGTGAACTATCTGTGCAAATTTGAATGTTGAAGTAGTTTTTCGCATATATTTAGTAAAAATGATTATAACCGATTTCATAGGATTTGATATTCTGAAAAACTTTTCAGTACAATAAAAACGTCTAGGGCTGATAGTTTTCACAGTGTAGGTAAGAAACAAACATTTTTATGGCAATATCAAGACGGGGTTGCCCGATTTAGTCCATTTTCGAAATATATATGCGTGTGGGTTTGTGTGTATGTGTGTGAAGCCAAAGTGCATTGTCATCGATGACAAATCGATGTGGGAAATTTCATCTCGATTGGATACCGGGAAGGGGTTCAATTTTTACTTTCTAAGTTTGCGAACACGGCGGTGAAATTAATATAAAGGATTTAAAAATAAAAAGCCGGGCTTGCTTTTTATATTTTTACCGAAAAAAAAGTATCAAATCGTTGCGCTTGGTTTTCTAGCTTCCAAAACTATTACCGGGCAGGAAAAACAAGTAAATTAAGCTTTTTTCGTAAAAATTCATAACTGATTCGGTCGCTGAAAATAAGTTAAGCAGCTTGACTTTTTATACTCCCGGCTTCAAAACCCGTTACTTCCAACTTGAAAAAATTAAAAAATTCAAGCTGGCTTTTTAATTTTGCCAAAAAAAAATAATAAGCCTTTCCATGCTAGCTAGAGCCAAGGAATTTTTCCACTTATTTCTTGAAGAAAAGTTCACATTAGATCAGGAAATTTTTGATAATTTGGATTTGATAAGGATTTGATAATTGTGTGGTATCTCAGACAGTAAAGAAGTAATAAAGAAATTGATGAAATGGATAATTTCGAATGAAAAATGAAGATAAACGTAAAACAATTTTTATTCCGCCATTTGACAGTTTAAAATTGATTCATCTCTTGCAAAATCGCCATCCTTCCTTCAATTTTTCAATCATTTCCAATACGTCAAAATTATAGAAATAAATGCATCGGTATTGACATAAATGGATTTTTCGAAAAAGAACGACCTCTTTTTGTCAATCGAGAAGTAGAGTTTTTCTGTTCGAATTACTTTTCGCTATAGCATACTGCTTCAAGGAATCGGCAAAGAAAAAAATTCTTTGAGCATTCCATGACTTTTTTTACATAGTTTTTGTATAGGAACAAAAATTCCTTGGCTCTAGCATACCGGGCTTTAGTTTTTTTAGCTCTTTTTTTACAGGAATTGAAACAGTTTTCACGAGACATCTTTTGGTATATTCCACTAAATTCCACGATCATAATTTATCCCAGCTTTTTTGTTTAAAATTTTCAAAAAACCAGCTATTTTCGGTCCCTGGTTAACATACAACAGACGTAGCTTTCTCTTTGTTCTGAAGAGAAAAATGTGATTTGCAAATTAGTATCATCACTTCACCTTGTAGAGGAACCCGCTTCTTCATCCTCGCTACTTAAAACAAGATCAGAAGTAGAACTATCGTCAGATAAGGAAATAATCAACTTATCTGTTAACTTGTCCAAAAAGGCTTCATACCCAAGATATCCTTCCTCAGTTTTTATAGCAATTTGATAAACGCATCTCCAGTTCTCCCCCGTAATTTTATCGAATTCTATTGCTAACTGCTTAACATCATCTAATTAATTAAAAGGTTGTACTACTGATTTGGATTTAAATCGGGGTGGTACGGTGGTAGACGTAAAACTTCATGCCAATAACTCCGAATCAGATCATCCACTATATGCTTTCTTGGAGTACGGTGTATTTCAATCGAATTATACAAATGAGGCTTGAACATATTTTCCTCAAATTGTTATGTTATTTTTCCTTAGCCATTGTTACATTTCAGCCTTAGTATGGCAGATGTAACGTAATCTTGTTTAAATTTGTTGTGATATGATGCATTAAGCAATTCCAGTAGTGTCAGCGGTCCATGTCAGTGGCAGAGACCGTATCCCCAGCTGAAAAAATGGGCATGCCTGACTTAGATAAGGTTTAGTGTAAGCATTATCAGGAATTCATTAGTAATAAGTACACGAATATACCATACGGTGAACTGATTTAGGAAGGTAGGCGTAATATATTGATGCGTTATATTTTTGAGCATGTTATATACCTTTCAAGGAATGCTTAGAGAAGGCAGGGGAAATGATTTTTGATTTGTGCATTATTTTAGAAGAAGAAGTGGATAACTATCATTTAAATGCGAGATACGATTAAATGAATGCGTGTTTATTTTCCATACCTTCCTAAGTAAGTGGGAAGAGTTCTTCCCTTTACCTCTCAGTGAAAACAGAAAGAATTACTTTCCTGTAAATTTATAATTATATAAGAAAGCAAAGCAAACCCAAACATACCTGTTACCTGCAGTAGGTACTCTAGTATGTACATAAGTGTCGGAAGAAATATTTCACATGACTGAGATTTTAAGAAATTAAGCAAACGAAAAAGTCCTGCAATTTTGCAGTGTACTCATTTCATTCTTTCTTTACTTATTCGCAGATTTTATATAAAGCGTGAAATACAATTACGGCTGATCTGTCGACTGCGACTTGATTTTAAGTCGAAGTCGACGCTGAGGTGAAATTTGTAATTAAATTAAAGCTTCAACTGCTTGAACAAACCAGAAGTCCCGACTTCTGCGATTGAACTGAAATTGGCCGCAGCGAATACCAACTTTGCACTTTGAGCAAAGTTAAATTTCAGTCGAAGTCGCAGTCGAAGTTGCAATTGGATCTTGCGTCATGTATTTTATCATTTGAGCTAAGTCAAAGTCGTAATTCGCGCTTAATATGGACTGCTTAACTTTCTATTTCACGTAGGCACAATTTTTTGTGTCAAAAAGAATTCTTATGTCGGTGCCAACATTGAAAAAATCATTGGCGGGCGTAGCTCCAAAAATGACTTCAATAAAACCTTTGGAATTTCTTCTGCGTATCTAATGAATATATTGTCTTCAGTAAAACAGCTTTTATCAGTAATAACCCTAAATAATTAATTTAAAAACATTTATTTCTACGAACCCACTTATTTATTTGTTGTTCCCAGTTCTCTCTCAGTTGGTACTTGGTGCTTAGACCGAAAGAGTCAGCAATATAGATGTGAGCCCACTTTCTGTAGTGTATTTCAATGAACGTAGTCAGTCCATATTATATATGTCAGTGGTTGAAACGTACTCTAACAAGGTATGGCCGATTCGAGAGGAATATTTTGTGTTTCTACGTCATGAAGTGGCAATGTCATTTCCAGTGAATTTGTTTTGAATTTTTCGTATTTTATTGACTCAAATACGTTTTGAATACATTATTTAACAAAACATTAGTTTCTTCGTTTAAATCACTGCGGGTTCAGTAATTATGTGCTAGTGGGAAATCAAAAAAATTCCAAATAAAAATTTTCTTTCACTTTGATAAAGACGATTGAAATTGAGACGAACCAATTTCTGACAATTGTCGCCAAATTGAGGCAAGCAACCAATTGACAGATAATTCGACCATACCTTGTTAATCTTTGTATCTTGATGTAAACGCACTGAATGTTTGCATAATTTTGGTGAATCTGAAATCTCGAAGGCTTTCGATAGAGTCTGGCATTCTGCTCTTTTAACTAAACTTCGGGCATTAGGTCTAGACCCTCTTTTCTCAGGCCAGTATTATTTTAATTTGATCGCTACTTTTTGAGATTTTCATATCTAGCTATCTCAGCTTTTTACTACAAAAGCTTAAACACCGACATTAAGTAAATTCTAATAAAACTCTTCATCCCTACAACATTTTCTTAAATGGACGCGGAATGGTGCGTTTATCCAACAAATCAGCACCTCCGCCACTCTCCTCACCACGTCCCCTAATTCCTTTCCCTATCTCCTTCCTATCATATTGTGCTTTGCATCATAGGGTATCCGGTGAACTTAGGTTAATAATACATATAAAAAAAATTATTGCAAACATTAATTGTGTAAGAACAAAGGACGCGTCTACATACTTGTAGATGTATATATAAAAATAAAAACGCAAGTCAACATACTTCAAAAATTCCATTCAATCGAAAACATCAAATTATCAAAAACAAGAGGATTACACCTACATACTTAGGTTTCATTAATCACACTCGATTCTGGTGTCGTACAATACACTAATTAGTTTATCTCACTTCTATTATTTCTCGAACTACGATTTACATATAATAGTTTTTTTTGGCGTGTTTCTGCAAGTCATTTCCCATTGATCAGACTATTAATAATTTGAAAATAAAAATTTCATTTCACGTGATACAGTTTAAAAGCGAAAAATTCTTAAATTTTTCCAATGCCTCACATAAGAAACAACAAACAAAATTCTTCGTCATATTCCAAAAGAAAAGTTCTTTGTGCAAAATGTACATATTATGCGCGAAGATTTCTCGAAACGAGACCGGTCTATTTCTGTATACTTATTACGACGAAATGCAGACTGTGTGCGATTTATTTATTTATTTTGTGTCAATGCTAACAATTTATGTGGTCTTGTCTTATACCTACTACCCTAGTAGAGAAGTTAGCATTTTTCCACTGTGACACTCTAACTGCATCATTTATGATTTGAAAAGCATAGAAAAAAGAAAAACAAGACGATTTAAAAATGAATTTTTACGAATAAATTTTGTTTGTTGTATTACACTCAAAATACAAAATATGCTGAATTCGAGTCGTCAACAAGAAAACAGTTGCAATTTTATTTAACGCAAAAGCTTGCATGCCGCCATAAATGTAAAACTTAGAAATAGCGCAATTTTCTGTATTACGATTTTAAAAAAAACAAAGAAAATTCCCATCCAACCGAGTGTGATGGCCGTTCAAAATATGTATGGAGGTGAGTGTTCGTCTCAAAGTCAATGCCCATTTAACCGTCAATTATAAACCAAATATAAAAAAAAAATGTACATACATACATATATTATTCGGGCTAGACTTAGTCAAGCGAAGGTATTACTTCTGAGATATATTTCCATTTTGCCTCTAAGGGAGGGATTTTTTTATACAAAACAAAATAATTTATATATTTACCGCAGTAAACGCTGCCGGACTTTGTTTGGGTGGGCTAAAAAAGTGTGTAGCTTTCTTCAATTACATACTTTTAAGTCAACAAGCATATCCACATCTACGCCATGAGCAATTAGCCTTGGCGAGCAATAAATTTATTTCTCATCTCAGTGATGAGCGGTCGGTCGGTCGGTAGGTGGAGTGGTGTGGTGATATACATAAACACGGAAAGTTCAAATTATATCCATTATTTGGTTCATTTGCAAAACATAGCGATAGCCATGCCTCCATCACCACATGTCATTAACTAGTCACTACTCCTTCCGACTTTTGTGATAAGTCGTAGAAGTGCTTGTTTACAATCTTAATCAGACTGTTGCGAATGACGTCTCACCTGATAGCAGTCAACAACAGTAATAGCGCACAGTTCCAACGAGTAGCTAAGCTATTGCTGGTGATATGTATACATATGTAGAACGTGCCTCCAGTTTTGATTAAGCTTATTTTATTGGCTGCTCTGCTTTTCTGTTACATTTTCTGTAAGCAGAAAATTTAGAGATAACTTTTGATTCAGCAGTAATGGGAGTGGGATGTCATTTCATTATATGAATGCAACAATGCAAAAATTGACATCAACATCTTATGTCAGCAATCCACAAAACGTTTTATTGGCAATTTATGATAAATTGATAGCCTTGACTTTTGTAAACAGGCTTTGAGAAGAATATTTTATAGTAAAGCTCATTATGGGGGAAACTATTATCATTTTCTAAAAAAAATGTGTTTGTATTTATTTAATTCATTTTTTTTATGATCCGATCTTATGGCTTGGCCTTTGGGTCTATTTAGCATGTGTGAATTTTTGTGATAAAATTTATGTATGAAAATAGCCACGCGCAAATGATTTTCATTTCCTTGCCGAGAATAATAATATTTATGTAAACATGTGACTTGATATGCGTTATTTGTTTTTTTTTTTTTATTATTATGATTAGAGGTGGTATTTTTAATAGCGACCTTTCATTATTTAAGATATGTTTGGTTCTTAAAACTAGAGCTTTAAAAACATGGTGCGAGAGTGCTTGTATTCTTTTCCCAGTGTATTATGATAACGGCGGTGATATCGATATCAATATCTGGGGAATTTTGGGGATTGCAGACTACGAATTTATTTGATTATTTTAAATTCACTTCACCCATTTAATTGAAATTTAATTTAATTTGTGTTTTAGTACTCCCGTTAGAGAGGGTTGGGGCCCACTAAAATTAAATTAAAGTTATATATGCGTTATTGCGACATAAAATAACCCAAATTTAAATTTAATTTAATTTTAAGTGTGTCCTAACCCTCTCTTACAGGAGTACTAAAACAGAAATTAAATTAAATTTCAATTAAATGGCTTGGTGAATACGGCTCTAAGTGTGCCAAACTTTAGTTAAATGACTCAACAGAAAGTGGGTCAAATCAGCATTACAAATTTTCAATTCGTTCGAAGATCGAAGCTTCGAATATCAACAGCCGTTAACATAAAAATAAAAAGAGAATCATAGGAATTGGTTTAATCATGGGACAGTTTCCAATCAAACTAAATAGGATCAGTAGAAAAATGACAGTAATTATTTAAGGAGAAATTAACTGTTATTATTAATCACTAATCTGGTAGGTGAATTCTATTTTGAAGTTATTTGCTATTTTGCCCTTATAGAAATCAGCATAGAGCTTACAGGTATAGCTTGAGTATAAAAATGTTGTATACTGGTTGGAATCGGTGTATTTATTCGCGGGTGCATACCCATTCCTTTCGTTTTTAACTATTTGGTTCTAATTTCTAGTCAGTTAGAGGTTTAGAAATATCAAATGGAGGTAAAAGAAGCAGGGGGCATTAATAAGCGGATGGGTAGGTTAGCCAGTTTTATCGGAAGCTCTACGTTGGACTTTGTGAAATAAAAATTCTATAATTTTTTATATTTTTTATTCTTTTCAATCAGCCTTTGAACCCATCATAGTAGCAGACTAAAAAGAAACACAGCTGACACTGACAATGGTATCGGCTATAAAACAAAAATCATATTAGGGTGGAACTGGAAGAAGATCTGATCGAACGTGTATTTATTTTTCTATGTTAAATGAAGTACGCAGCGTTTCTAAAATTCCTTCATATTATACTTACACTATATGCTGAGACTCACAATTTAAACTATGCTTAATTATTCCCCAATATCTTTCAATGGGGCGAAGTTCTAGGCAATTTGGTGGCTTCGCATACCATGCTACAACAGTTATGGTACCCATTAACTTACAGTCCGCCTGCAGGCTGATTTCCACCATACACTTATAGGCCGCCTGCATATCCAGGCCTGGGGCCGAATTCACTAACTCGGAGAGTTCTGGAGGATGAGAATTCTTTTTCCACTTAACTCTCCACTCGGAATTCTGTAACTCGTGGAATTTGTATTGAGATTTACCAGACTCTCTATTCAACTCGGCAAAACTCTCGGTTGTGTTAGTTGTGGAGAAGTAAGAAAAATATTTCTCAACTGACAGTATTGTCTGCTCTTATTGTTCTATCTGAAGGTACCAATCTACCTAGGATTTTCAAAGTGATTTATGTATTCACTGCATATCCTGGCTATATTTACAAAAACAAATTATGGAAATCTTTGCAATACTTACAAAGAAATAAGGATTTTGGTGTCTCAAGGTACCCGCTAAAAATTGTAATTCACGCGAAAATGATCAATTTGAAGAGATGCTATAAAAATTTTAAATATGCACGTTAAGGCTTACATGTAGGATAAAATCGCATCTACATTTTATCCCCTAATTAGATATGTATTTTTTCAATCCAATAAATGGTTTTGGAGATAACTGCAAAAGAAGTGAATCAGTCCTTCAGAGGAAAGTTGCAAAATCAAAATTTTGGGCAAAAATGTTGGCCATAAAAAATTAATTTTCGCAACCCAAGAGAGGGGGGGTTTAAGATGAAAAAATAGCCGTTTTCTGGTACAAAAATGGACATATTTTTAACTCATCATTATGAAGAACTGGTAAGTCGTGGAAAATCACATTCCATGAGAAAAATGTTCACAACAGAGTACTAATGGATGTGAAATAAAGAACGGTAGAAATATATGCAAAATATAGGAACTGGGGTGTATGTGACCCAAGTGCAAAAAATCCGTTTTACGGTGGTAAAAAGTCAGTTATGAAGTTAAAAAATTAAACAAAATGTTACACCACTCGATTACCTGTTTCTCCATCATTAATTTGATACCAAACATGACGTATTTTGGACAACCGCCAATGGGGGTGGTACTACCAACCATCCCCAATAGCCCCTCCCTCAGAAATTGTTCACCTATATTTTTGTACTCTAGACTCTAAATCCATAGGAAAAAACTGCAATGCTCTACGACCCTCCCACAGAGAGTTATCCGTCTTTCAATATTTCGATACTTCTCACGTTTTCTTTAACTCCTCAAGTATGTTAGAGAATCTCGAAAGGAGAGTTAGGGAGTTTTAACCGGGGAAAAAGAATTTCTTATCTCCCAAACTCTCCGAGTTAGTGAATCCGGCCCCTGCAGTCCTACGAAACTGATAAGTAACTGACAGTGTTTGTTGCAGTAGCGTCGTCCGCGGCCGCCATCTGGAACTTTTGTTTCCGTAAATATTTTAGCCGCAATCCAGCATACAAATATTTAAAAAAACGGCCAAAAAGGATGTTTTTATTACCGGCTTTATTAAGAGCCAAGTACCAAGATTTGCAAGTTTAATACATTTTCAATGCGAATTTCTGGCAAACTATTTGTAGCAGAATAATGAATTATATCTTAAATTAAAAATTGAAGTTTTTTAAATCAAATTCCTGTTAGTAGGTATTCTCATTTCTTTAGATTCTGACTATTTTAGAAATATTTAAACCTAGATCTAGCAAATAATGCCGAGTTTTTTTCATTTTTAGTGGCACTTTTTTTAATTATTTGACTCTAATAGTAATGGTTTTTTCTCCCGATATTTCACCGTCGAGAAATTGCAACGTTTCGTTGAAAGTTGTTGAAATACAAAGCAAAATAGTATATTTAACAATTATGTGCAAACAAAATTTAGGAGAGTTAATTCTCGTTAAAATTTTTCAATTTATTATATTCATTTTTCGTCTTAAATTGTTAAATTTTGTTGCATGTTAGGTTTCTCTCTTTTACGGTAGATATCTCTAATGTGACCTTTTGGTCTTGGTCTAGGGTAATTTTATATAAATTTTCTCACTTTCAGGACATAAACCTACGTATAGTAAATTTTATTGCCTATAGGTTCGCTGGTATCTAAATTGAAACTTTTGCTGAGCACTAACTCCTCTTCATATTTGTCGTAATAAGGCGTTATGGCAAATCAAATCAAAATCCAGTAATCCTTTAGCATTATAAATGGATTTACATGTCTTCGGTATAATGGTTCCCAAAGCTTGCGGCAATATAATCGTCGAGAGTTTCAAATATTCGAAGCTACGTCCAGAGCCTAGAAATTTCACTGTGCTTATTGCAAGTCTTAATCTGGTATTCTTTTTATACCCTGGTTGATATCTATAGGCTATTCTAAGTTTGTCATTCCGTTTGTAATGCGTAGAGATGATTCTGCTAGAACAAAATGGATTGATGAACACCCACCCATAACATTTTTGCATGTCCGTCTGTCCGTCCATCTGTGCACACAATAACTCCAGGACGCGTGTACTTAGAGCTGATATTTTGCACACGGGCTTTACAAAAAAAGTAAATTTAAGTTCGTGGGGTTGCCATACAAAAATTTCGTTCCTCACTATATATTTGCACACTTCCTAGTAACGCGTCAACGTAAAGAGTTGAAAGTTAATATGTACATGGCTTTTTTATAAAAATAGTAAATATAGTATCAAAAATGGGTATCAATAATTGGTGTTGCCATATAAAAATTTAGGGTTTTTACGTATACTGTGAACACGGTCTGTCCTAGATGTTTTTGTAGTACCGAAAACTTCATCCGAATACGTAATTCTATGAAATTGGTTATAAAAATTTTTACTGTCCGATGAACCGTTCTAGAAATATATCCGAAAAAGCACATCAAAAATAAAACCTGCACAGATGGGTGACTACGCATACGAAATTACATACGGGCTGGCATTCATCTTAAACCAATTCTAGTTTTTTTATTTGTTTTTAGTGTAAGGTTTTACCAACTTCTGTAAAATTTGAAAGCACCGGTCATCCATACGAACATAATTTTTCAAATCATGCTTTTTAACCTTTTCACGAGCATCTTATGCGATTATTTCTCGCAATCCAGGAGCCAGTTTTTCAGCCAAAATCTTTTTTTTTAATTTTGTGGGTTTTTTGTTTAATAAAAACAATATAATATATAAAAAGCACAACTTCTTTTTCGTTGAAACAGCCATTTTATCTCTTTGAACTATGAAGTTTGACTGTCAGGTGAACTGATAGTGTGTGGCGAAATTGCAGCTTGTCTGCAGGCCACAGCCTGACAGACTTTCCCTGCAGGTTTCGACTGTCGGTTATACTAAATAATGTGTGACCTACATCAGTTCTTATCTGCAATCCAGATCTAACAGTCCACGGCCTCCAGGCGGACTGTAAGTGAATGGGAACCATTAAGCCATGTTCAGTGTGACGGAGGTTTGAAGCGGTGCGGTTACGCACGCAACCGCCTGAAAAAGTCACAGATATGGCAAACAATGCAAATGTTCATGATGGCGCGGTTAAAGGCGGTGCGTTACAACTCGTTCCAGAGCAGTTCCAGTTTAGAGGCGGTTAAATGAAACATCAAAATTCTTGATTTCAATTGCGTGAAACAGCTTGTGCAGTGTGATAAGTGACGTTTTTAGAGTTGTTATTTGGGAGGTGTAATGGGGATACGGCATTGGTGTATGCTTTTCTTATTTTACTCTCAATATTATATAAAAAGTATTCAAAAACTCACTTGCCATCCGAAAATATGCATAAAATCTCTCAGGGTGTTGTTTGAGTTCACTAAAGAAGTGATAAAATTCACCAAACATTGTCCTTCTTTTATTGATTGCATGCACTGCAATCTTTTTTTTTAACTTTTTGAATTTAAAATATGAATTTTCATATAGAAAAACCGGCATTGACCTTGATGTGGTCATGTTTAAGGGATAATATCATCTTGTGTTCACTAAATTTCACGTGATTTTCTGAGACGTACCACGGACGATAGGAAAGCGATAGAGATATGAGGTTTTATGCATATGAAAGTGTCTTTAACTAGAAAAAACATAATTTATTTTAATTTTACGATACAAAATGGCGCCATAGCAGCACACGTAAGGAAAAAAAATACCTCGTACGGTCGACATGGATCACAATTTTTGGAACTTTTTTTTTCTTGTTTTTTCGAAAAAATCGGCCGAAAATCACTTATAAAATCTATAAAAATCAATTTATCAAAATCCTACGACGTTAACTAAAAAATATTGTTTTAAGGTTGCAGTAAAAGTTCATGTCAAGCTGATAAAAATTGAGGGAGCTACTGGTACGACCAGTTTGAAGAACTCTAGAAAACGCGTTTAAAATTTCAAGTAGTATATAATTTTAATTAGAGAAACCAAACACTAACTACTGCGCGTTCTAACTGGCTTTATACAAACATCTGCTTGCTCAGCCTTAAAATTGAAGTAGGAAACACATCTATTAGTCAAAATTGAAAGCCGGAAACTAATGTGTGGGTATAATTTACACAAAGAATAATAAAGACCCAAAGCGTATGCTTTTCCGCGCAGCCGAAAAGCCGTTAAATTTGCTTCACAACTATGCTCGTAAAAACAATCCCCCCACTCCCACCCTTAAGAGTTTTTTACTCTCATAATCGACTATTTTTATCATTCTTGGATACTTTATACTGATCAGTGCGAGTCGAATTTATCAATATTTATGAGTAGTAACATATAGGTTCATATGATACTATATAAGGAATGCTTAAGCAAAAAAAAAGTGAAAAAATGTCACAAGCTGATATTACTCCTTAACGCTCCAATATCAACCGCTCGAAACAATTTCGAATAGAACAGAAATCAGCGCATTACAGCTTTTACCGATTTCGTACTTTCTGTTTCTAGAGCTTTTTGGAAGCTCCGCTTCAAACCTCTACAGACTGAACACAGCCTTATATATTTTTTGTTAGTACCAGTGCCAACTCATAGCGTTACGGTACCCATATAAAACAGAATCGTGACCCAATAAAGGGTAAAATATTTTTTGTAAACACTGCAAATCGCGTAATTACATTATTTTATAGGCAATGTTTAAGCTTTCCGTTCTTTATACTTTTTGTTAAACGCCACCCAGTTTACATGCAACATAAAATTTCTTCCCGGTAAATTACATGCTTGAGCACAATAGCTGTGTTCTTTTGAGTCCGCAGAACAAAAGATACACAAAAGGACGCCTCATACATTTTCATAGAAGATATATAAATAAAGCGAACAGTACAAATAGTTCGCTTCAATCGACAGAATAATTTCTTCTCTCCAGTACATGAGAGTTTTATAACAAGGTACACAAAAGAACACAGCTAATATGTAGTGTAATGCTGTCAAAATTTATCATAGAACTTTCGAGCCGGCCTTAAACCATCTTTCTTTTTAAGTGTTGAGCCTTTTGAAATATGTTTTTAGTCCATTATTTTTTTGACTTTTTAGCTCTAAACAAGGCCGTATATGAGTGTCCCAACAGCCAAAATAATAAAAGAATTATAATGTACAGTCAACTCCGATTAACATTCTTAAATAATTGTAGAAAACCCCGACTTTAACCGAAACAACGTTAGACGAAGCAATTAAATATCCGGGTAGGAAAAATTACTGCTATATTATATGAATTTATGTATATGTAGTGGCAAAAATCTACATAATTAAGAAAAATTTGTGCAGTGGGAAGCAAATGAAAATTAATGTAATGGAAGTAGTAGAATAATTTCGTGGTTGAAACTTTATTAAGTATTGAAGAAATCCAAGAGATCCCATTATATCACAACATTTTAAAATTAATTTTTAAGTTTATAATTTTATAATATTTTTATAACTTTTTACGAATTTTCCTAGTGCCCCGTTTATTTTCTGACAATATTTTTTGGCGTTGCCTTTGTATAGCTACTCTAACTTAAGGCGACAATGACAATTCAATTATAAACAAACAAACCGGCTTTGGAAAATGTTAAATTTTTTTGCCTGAAATATCAGAAATAAATTAGAATTTTCGAACTGACGAATAACAAGGCGATACCCTTCCTGTCATTTCCCCTCCGTGTAACACGAAAAAATGCTTATCACACGTACACGAATTTTACACAGCATAGTCTATCCTTTTCGTTATTTGATCTAAGTTAAAAACAGGGACTGAAAGTAACAATTAGATATGTATTTTCAATTTTTCTAACCAAAAACTCATTTAGAAAAGGTTATAGGAGGATTGTTTGGAATGTAGTGATTCTTATTACCGAATCTTCACAAATTTCCTATACTTTTTAAAATTATGATTTTTATTCGAAATTATAAAAACTGAAGCCAGCATGTAATTTCCATCCACTCTCATCTATCGTACAATCTTCGGCATATTTCGACCCATATTTTAAGTATTTCTCACTCGAAAAATTTTTGTGAAATGAATATCATTTTATGACTTATATTTTTGATTTTTAAAATAAAAATTATTTCCCGATTTTTATTCTTGATTTTTTAAATAAAATTGGTTTTTAATTTTTGATTTTTAAAAAGAAAATCAGAAAATACTTTTTTACATATGATTTTTTTTAAAACATTTATAACCGTTACGGGATCAAATCTGAAAAAGAATATCAAGGACAAGGATTTTATTCTTTGTCCTTGAATATCCTGGTAGACGCACTTTTGATTTTATTATTTTTCTTTTTATTTTTACCTTATATTATCCACTAAAACATATTAAAATTTTAACTTGGTATCATCATTACTACTACACTACTGAAAGTATAGAATAGAAATAGGCAATATAATACTTGTAATCTTTTCTCTGTGCCCTATACCTACTTTTAGGTATGGACAAAAAAAAATTGGTTAAATTTATTTCCTTAAATATCAAATTTAACGAGTTATGGGAGATAAGCTTTCAATAATAATTAAAATTTCTAATGTATTTCAAATTTGTTGAACTTGTAATATGACTATTAAACCGAAAATGAAAGTTGCAATTAAGATAATTGTCACAATCTCTTGTATTTTGCAGTGCACTGCACGGATCCAAAAGAACACAGCTATAATAATATCTCACTGAAATTTTCAACCTACAATCACAGACAAGAAATATCCAAAATATCGACGGCTGTACTAAAAAATTAATGTATGAGTAAAGCTCGTAACTAACCTCCAAAGCTCACTGATCTCGGCTAAATATAACATGGGTACGAACAAGAGCTGTAAATTGAATCCGGATTTGCTAATATGAACATATCCTAACAAACTATCCGAATTCTGAAATCCGAACTAAGCGAAAGAGGTTCAAAATTTCATTCTGATTGCATTGCTTCATTGGGAAAATATAAATTTCACGTTATTTCCATTTTTCCCGGACTATCCGGATTTGAAGAATCGGATCCTAATTATTCCGGATAGCAAATTATCCGGATACTTTAAGCTCTAGTACGAACCAAAATGTATATTATTTCATTGAATCGTGTACTCAGTCTGACACAACTTACAACTACACATACATAAACCCGGATCACTTTTTCAAAGCTCTTTAACTTTTTATTCAATCAAAGAAAGCTATCATTACGAAGAATTATGTGGCATATGTAATACAGCAAGAGAAAGAGAGAGAGAGAATGTATAGAGCTTTCTATTAGAGGGCCGTTAGCTCGTTTTAATATTAATTCGACGGTTTTTTGGGAGTTTTTCAGATCTAGATGTAAGTTGTCTCAGGCTCAGGGCAATAAAAATTGTTTGTAATGAAGGCAAAATTCATATCTTAGAACTTTAATCGATCATATTTTTTCTTTTCGGAATTTATGTGCATTATTGCCTATTGGTGGCTGCAGATAATTCGCACCTATGTCTGGGCAGATAAACATTAGTTTTTTTTTTTAAATTGGCTGCACCCATTTCTTCAGAATATCATGCACTATAGATACCGTAGAATATATAGCAAACAGGAATGGTGATGATAAGTGATGATAGTCCATGTTTTACATGTATTTACACCGCGTTCCTATTCTAAACAACTTGTCATTAGGTAAAAAGTAAACAAAGCTTTTGTGCGGTAAAAAATGTTCTTTTTCTACTTTATTTTGAAATAATTCACATAATTAATTTCTATAAATCTTTGCTTCTATTAACAAAAAATATAATTTAGATAGTGCAGTTGCTTGAAGCATAATTTCCCTAGTTTATAAGCAAGCACTGACCGAACGCTTCATTTCTGTTTTTTTAATTGATATGAAGATTTTAACAGGCACTATTGGCACTATAAAACTTCGCACTAAATAAACTTGAAAAAATAAATAATTTTGAAAAAAACTGATTCCGTACTTTTGTTAAATTTTGCAAGAATTTAGATTACATAAACGTGATCATAAAACAAAATCACATTTGACAATGATTCACTTAACTTTAACAATTGTTCCTTCCGGCACACAGTGGGCCATTTTCAATATCTAGGTGGTCATAATTGAAAAAAATTACGTTTGTCAATCATCTCAAGGCCTATATAAATCAAAAGCTGACTTCCCCTGGAGATGTCCTTCTGTACACCAATCCTTATCTCACACGTATTCGCAAACTACAAACAAACGAAAATAGGATTTTACCTGCTCTAGATAAACCGAACTGGCCACTCTTTAATTTGTGCTCGCATTGAATGATTATAGTGTTTCTTGTATTAAGTTTTGTGAAAATTTTTAAGGATTATGGATATTAGTGGTACAGGTATGTATTTCCTTGGCTAATATATTTTCAGTTTGCTAATTTTTTAATGTGTATACAGAAGAGACAAACATTATAAAAACTGGCGTGTTTTATTTTAGATATGTGTTACTTTTAAAAGACCGCAGTTTTTTTCTTATCGTTTTCTATTTAAACATTTAATTGTTTTTGTGTAGTGTATTTATTATTAATTAAATGTCACCACTTTTTGTTTGCAGAAATCTGCAGATGCAATAAACATTTTCATTATTGCAGGAAGACAATTGGTGGTTTCGCGGAGAGAGATTTTTGAGAAGTTAAGAGAAGTTGGCGCTATGCATCCGAGGTCTTCGCATTCCCAGGAAATAATACTGGAATATTTGAAGAAGAAGTGGAAATTGGAAAATCCATCAACGGTAATGGAAAATATTTTGGTTCATATTGTATCTTCACTGTCAATTGCACTGAGTCAGCGCTGGAAAAAATGTCACCGCAGCTATAAACATTTTCTTACCAAGAATTTAATATTAGACTTTTGATATGTACAAATGTGTAAACTAAAGTTGTTTTCTCATATTAATAATATTTCCGCCAAAAAATTTTGTTTTATTTGATAGTGTAATAAAGTCCAGCTAGATAAGGCCGATGACCCACTGTGCGGCATCTCACTAACTCCTATGTATAATGTCCTGCTCTTAAAAAAATTACGCATGTACACGGTTTATACACGATTCACCCACTCCTGTTTGCTATATACTATTCTAAGATAGATACCCGAGATTAATTTTAGAAGATCTCCAGAATCGTTTTTGTATTATCATAGACCAATTTGACATACAAAGAGTGGGCAAGTAGAACAAAAACCTGAATGTCTCGCTGTAAAATAAAATCAACGATGCCTAGACCTGATGTAGGGAAGACCTAAATTTTTTTCTTAGAAATTATCTTGAAATTTGTTTCTTAGAATTTTTATGTAATATTGAAGGCCAACAACGGCACAGATGAAAGTATTATATCTGAAAATAACTCCAGTCCAGTCTGCCAAATGTTGGGGGGTGGGGGGGGGGGCTCAAGTAGCCGTTATTGGCCTCTAAAAATTGTAAGGAACAAATTTCCAGTAAATTTCTAAGAAAAAATTGAGGGCTCGCTACATCAGGTAGAGGCATCATAGATTTTATATTCAAGTGAGGAATTGCATTAATTTTATTTGGACTTCTGTCGGCCGCATGTATTCTGAAGAAAAATGTTCAGTAAATTCATAAGAAAAAAATGTATGCTATCTGTATTCGCAAAACGTCTATCTGGGCCTAGACAAACCTTCAGACGAATTCTGAAAAAAATTAGGTCAATTAAAGTTCTAAGAAAAAACTAATTTTTGGGTGCATTGAAAAAATGTTTGGTTCGTACCCATGATATATGTACGTATTTAGCCGAGATCAGTGAGTTATTAAGATTTGCTACGAGCTCTTCTCATACATCACTCTACTAGTGCTGCCGTTGATATCTGGGTAATTCGTGCCTGTGTACAACATTAATAAATTTTCTGGTTGATAATGTTCCACAAAGTAAAAAAAAATTCTGTAGTGAAAAACTAAATTGTATTTTTAACTCAATTTACTTTTTTTTTTTTTAATCATTATGTGAAAAAGAAATATAAATATAGAATTACTAAAAAAAAAAAAAAATTGTAGGTATAGGTACTTTTCAGAGCTACCAAAATGATAAATAGTAAATTTGAAAAGGCTCGCATTATTTATTCTGGCACACGGATAAATACAGCCTATCCATTAAGAAAGTTTGGTAGAACAAGAAAAATTGGCTTATTATCCTTAGGAAAAGGATTTTGCAAGAAATTAAGAGATCTGGAAAACATTGTTGGATGTAGATGCATTTCGTAGGTAGAAACTAGCATGTTCCAATATCAAAAGTGTAGGTGAGTGCAAACCATAGAAATTATATGAAATTTTAGTAATTTCATGTGAATAAATGCGATACTAAGTACATACTTAATGAGGTGCTTCAGATAAGCTGCGTGCATTCAAGCGGTCCTACTTTCATTAACTTCCAAGTTTTTTGGAATTATTATTATCACTCACTAGAATCGGGATGCAAAACAAGGATAGAACTACAGCTGGGAAACGAATCATATATCAGAGTATAAACGTGGCCTGGGAAGGGCTTAAAGCCCTATAAGTTAAAATCATAAAGATTATATTAAAAACAGATATCATTACGAAAGGTTATAAGTCAATGAAAGTAGCACAATTTTCGAATTTTATCGATTAAGTTTAAGAACTTCCACCACATTTCTCATGAATATTTGAAACCACTTTAGATAGGATGGAACAAGATGAAAGTAGAAACCCAAATTGATACCATGAAAGTTTACATTAAGCAATGATGAACGACTAGTGGCCCTCAAATCGGATAAAAATCAACTGATGTAGCCGTAGAGATGCTCAAAACAGCTCCGTTTCTCCTTGGGTTGAGGATCAACCTAACGTTGTTCACCTCTGCACCCAAGGTATGGTCAGAATGCTGATTATATGCCCTACAAGCGTTAACAGAGACCTAATATGATTTCATCTGAACTTAGTAATTCAGTAGTTTTTTTTTTTTTTTTGTAAAAGTTTTAAGCTATAATGGAACCTACTAATTGCTATAAAAAACGTTTTAAAATCAACGTTGGTAAGAAAGTTGGCCCCAATAATATAAAAAACAACACAGAAATGATCTAATGCTGCCCAAGGCCACACACAACCAGTTATTGCGGCCGTTCTATCTGAGAGTGAAGAAATGTAATAGTTGGATATTAGTGCAAAAAACAAGTAGTATATTCGCCAAACTCCGCTTAAAATTAGAATTAAAAAAGTTTATACTACTATATATTGGTGCACATTTAAGGTACACTTACTAATTTTAATATCGCAAAAACCGCTGGATTGTAGGTAGGTACTTACAATGAGACAGCAAGTGTTGTAACAACAGCAGCAACGCAATGCATTAAAATCCTCGTTTTCGTCATTTTGTTTTTATTATTTTCAATGAATATTCAGCACAAATTTTACAAATGCGTGGTAAAAGTCCAGAAATCAAATCATAGCAATCGTCCCTTCGTGTTGAACTGCGGATATAATTATTGAAATATCGCTCGCAACCCGCACCACCGCTACGAACTCACTTCTAGTTCTACGCTACGTTAGAAATAGCAACAAAAATCCAAAAACAAAACAAAAACAGGAAATAGGTACGTCGGGTACCAAAACGGCAGCAGATTTTTTGGCGTCGTCGACCAATGCAAAACACTCAGATGAGAAATTCTGTTAATTTTACGCCGCAATTCCTTAATTTCTGTCGATTTTAGAAGATTATGCTTACTTTTACTTTTCTTTTTTAAGAAAATATAATATTTTGCTAGCTCATGATATTATAAGACTATAACTGCGTCTCAGTATTGCAAAATAAATAACACTCCCGCAATTGGTCACTTTGATCGGTTTTTTGGTAAAAACTTTACACGCAAAAAAAAAAGCTAAGACGACAATGGAAAATATAAAGTGCGGAAGTTTTTTTTTTTGTTAGCTTATAAATTTAATTTTATTCGCACAATTCAGAAAAAAAAAATTATTTCCACTTTATCGAAATTTCGGTATTCACTTCGTTTTATTTTAATTCTTGTTAGGTATATTTGCGAAATTTCTAAATTATGTTAACTTAGAGCTTTTTTTATCCCTTTTGTGCTTACTACCGGCAGAGATAGACGACAGTCTCCGCGCAAGAACTTTAATTTAATAAAAATAAAATTACAATCAGATTCCTAGGACCGTGAAATATTTGTGTATGTGTATTGCCAGCTGTATGTTTTCAATCGATGAGGATGACAATCAAATCAGCTGTCTGAAAGTGTCATAGGATACTGCGTCCGTTATTTGAAGCGTTACAGTTTTTGACTTTTATCGAGATTTTTTAGTACAAATGTGCGTACATTTGTAACCGTTTGATATCAAATTTTAAATCATGTATTAAAGAATGCAGCTAGATTGCTTAACGGACTCAGCGGCATATAAACTTAAACTTTATAGTGATAGCACGAAAATTGCTTGTAAATGGGACCAATTTTGTGTATTTGGCTTTTTTCCTATACAAAAACATATCTTATGGAAATAATTTGATACAAAAATATGAATAAGGTTAAGGTTATGTTTTAGTCCAAAAGTAGCGCCCATCAGAAGACACCCAGTAAAAAATCTATTTACGTGTAAAACGAACCGTGTTTTGGCTTTCCCCTTCCAATTCCATTCATAAGAGAAAAAGAAAAGAAGTGACGCTGTTAGTATTATTTTTGTTTTCTTGCGTAATATGAAGGACACGATAAGTTCAGTTTAGATTTATTAGGTGAAATTTGGCTGTGAGATTTTGTGTTTTGAAATCAATACTGTTCTTTCTGCATTAATTTTTTTTTAATGCATGTTACTTTACTCTGGTAAACTCCAATTCGAAGTTTCCACGTAAGATACAAGTGAATTTCACTTAATTATTCCACGTCAACTTATACCCCCTAGGACATCAGTTAACGAAATTTCACCCATTTACAACGTAGAGTTATTGCCCACGCAGAATTTATATGAATTCCGTAGATGAAAATTAGGGTTGAATCTGAATTTACGAAGAAAAAACTATCGGAAGGGAACTAGCATAGACAAACTAATAACATACAAAGATTGGGCAAGTAGAACAAAAATCAGCAAGGCTTTTCTCGAGTATAAGATCAAAGTTGATGACGCAACCACCAAAGGGTAACCCAGCAATTCCTCGCTGGAATATAAAATCAACGATGCCTCGACTCGATGAAGGGAAGGCCATAATTTTTTCTTAGAACTTTACTGGAAATTTCTTTCTTCGAATTTTTATGC
Source organism: Dioctria linearis (assembly GCA_963930735.1). Classification (NCBI taxonomy): domain Eukaryota; kingdom Metazoa; phylum Arthropoda; class Insecta; order Diptera; family Asilidae; genus Dioctria; species Dioctria linearis. Next base: position 18,251,104 of record OZ005742.1, on the reverse strand, counting down.
ATTATTGGAGTCCGACACGGCGACAACGGCCACCAGACTGAATAAAAATTCTACCGAAAGACGCTCTGTAAATTTCTAAGAAGAAATGAATGCTTATTGCTCATCTAAGCCGATGCGTCTGCGCTACGCTCATAAAAATTGTTAGTGCCCCAAATTGGCCTCCAATAATGCATAACAATTTCCAGTGAATTTCTAATGTCGAATTCTTTTCAACAAGTTTTATACCGGTGCAGTGCAGCTTTACGTGTTTTTGTTTTTGTAATGCAACAACAAAAACACGTAAAGCTGCACTACACCGGAGTAGAACTCGCTGAAAAGAATTCAACATAAGATAAAATTGAGGCCTTCCCTACATTAGTCGAAGCATCATCGATTTTGTATTGGAGCGAGGCATTGCTAGCTTACCCATTGCTTACGTTAGCAAGTCGAGGTATTGTCGATTTTATATTCGAGCGAAGCGTTGCAGATTTTTGTTCTACTGCGCCCAGTATTTGTATGTTATTAGTTTATCTATAGAACTTGGGTATAAAGTTCATGTCCGTGAATCAAAAATTTTGGATATGGAAAATAGGATGGTCAAATAATGTGCAAGATTCCAGAAAGACTCGTAAATTTTTTGGCGTGTTGTAATGGTTGTTTGTGCAGACTTATTAGAATATAGAGAGTACTGGAAGTGTGATAAGTCAAATTTATCGTAGTCAAATTCTGGTTGTGTTAGAATCTCTTGCCAGTGGAGTGAGAGCTCAATACAGGCGTGTAATAGAATCAACATAGTAGCTCCCACAGAAAATGCTCTTAGTCGCTGTCACTACGCCAAGGTACCCAGAAGTTTCTCAGCTGTTTCAAATGTAAGCTGCCCCTATTCTAGAGCCCCAAAGAAAAACCACGCTCATGTACCAACACTTCTTGTTCTAAGTATACTCTAAGGGTGGAGAGGAGGGGCGTTCTGAAATATTATGATACAAATTCGCCGTTGGGGCCCATGATATTCTTTCAAATTTTATGCTACTGACATGGAATTTTTCTGATCGCAATGGCAATTGTAACATGCTTCTTTATTTGTATAGCTAGATTGGATATTCCATCTTTTGTTTACTACCATAAATAGGTATAAAACCATAATGGTTCAATATTGTCCGCAGTTACAATTTTATTTTCGTTGATACAATTATAGTATTATGTGGAAGCTCATTGCCAAGAGTAGTTTTCTCAGACATCGCTATGAATACTTATTCGAAGTGGAATATAGTAACTCGATTTTGTTATGTAAGAATAGTTCTTTAAAAATAGCTAGGTATAAAATAGTATTTCCCAGTGCCAGAAAATAGCTCTGGCAGATTATGCTGCCTTTATCGGCTAGGCCATAAGAAATTTCATTGCCTTTTGAGCTTTCGTGTTTCTCTATCACATTAAAATGAATTTGTTTTCCTTCGTTTCATCATAGTTATTAAAATAGAATGGAACCCACATTGAAAATTGCCTGAAAATTGGGTTATTAAAAGAAAAAAACAGCCTGTTGTAAAAAAAAAAACAAATTTAAAATCAGTTTCACTTTATTATTTAAATATTGTAGCGCTTAATTATAAAAATGCAAAAATGTCATTAAACTTAGAAATAAATACATTTAATAAATACTGAGTAAATAAGAAGTATAACTTACTTGCTTAGCAAAAAAGAGAAAAATTTTCTAGGTAAAAAAAAAAATTGCGCTGTATCAGCAATAACACATTTTTATAATACTGTTTTCTTAACATTCCAACAGAACTTATAATTTCAATAATGTTTTAATGTTTAATTTTATGAATGATAGATTCTATTTCTTTACTACATTCTCATACACACATACATTTTATCGCTGATGAGCTAAAAATTAAGAAACTATTCTAGCTTGTTGCGGATATTCGTGATATAGATCGCTCAAATAATTTATGATGAGAAATTTTGTTCACTACTCTTAATTTTGTGCATATTATTTTCAGTAGGTAATGCATGAAATAAAAAACATTTTCTATAATCTTAAAATAAATCTACTTTTTTGAGGAATTTGGAGGGAAAAAATCAGAATTCAATGCTCAATGCGCTAATCCCGACTTAACTTTTTTTTTACTTACATCAAGCAATTATATTCACTGACAGAAAGTACGATTTTTTGCTCAGATTAAGGCCGATGCTCAATATAGAAGTGAAAACAATCTCACAACTCTATGAAGTTAGGCCAATATGCAAAATTAGGTTTACTGAAAAAATACAGATACTCTCATGATAATTCCATATTATATGTAAGACGTTAAAAAAATTCCCATAAAAGACTCCATTCACATCTCTGCGGAATGTTATTGCCAAGCCTCTATATGAAGAAATTCAAGGAAAATCTTCCTTTATACATACATGACAATAACCAACGTGTACAGAGCGCAGCCTTAGACCGTTGAAAAAACAATGGTTGATGGGCGATTACAAGATAGTCGACAAAAAGGATTAAAGATTCCAGCACAGGAAATTTGAGTTCATCTGGAGAGAGAATCCTCAAATAATTTTTAAAAAGCGTAGTACAATACCCAGTAACAAAATTCAGGAATCTAAGGCGGATTAAAATATTTATTCATAGATCAAAGTTCCACTTTCTATCTGTAGTACATCATTCACAATTTCAATATTTCACTCCATAGGTAGAAGAGTAGTATTAAGAACTTGATCAATATTTCCTCGCGAGTGAAGTACTTAAATCTAAATACCTGATGAGAAGAAACTATCTGTTCTAATAAACATTCTTTATTGTGAAATGTACCGTTTGCTGCGTGATCTTGATAAATATGACGATAAAGAATCTTCTTCATGAATCTGTCTGGTAATATATTTTTGACAAGAAAGGGAAATTCTTATCCTCACGTTTTCAATCAAAATGATAACTATCTTACGGGTGCACGCTGTAGAACGTCAATGCAAGTAGAGTATAGAACGAGCAAAGCAATCTTTCGTTGCAAAACATGTAACACAAATTTTCGCGTACTTCCTAATTCGAAACACAAAAGAAAGTAGACCAAAATAACCAAAGTGTACTTTAGTTTCATATTCTAAACCCGATTTAAGAAAACAAAAAATATTTAATACCAAGTGTGCGTCGGCTGATAGGCCTAATTTTTTCACATTTTTATTCACTATTACTACTACGACACAGACAGATAGAATTATGATTTACGAAAAACATCAAAAGAACTACAAAAATAATAAGATCTTTATATTCTGTGATAGTAGAGCTGCTCTAGTAAGTGAGATGGTCTGCATGTGAAAATTAGTAACTTCACAAACATAATTATCCTGATCCATATCATACAACAATATTGCAAGTAATTAAAAAGCAGACCAGCTAACTAGAAAGGTATTTAGATGAAATCATGGATCTATATCTTTTTGTGGGATTCCCACTTCAGCTGGAAAAGATAGGTTATTAGAAAAGACAAGAACTTAAGCTTAACTGTTCTGGAGGAGTGCAGAAGAATGAATTAAATCAAAGAAAAGATTTTCAAGAATCAAGACTAGCGCATAACGGGCAACTACTGGGACATCGACACATTTACCCTTAATTAAATTTTTAGAGACAGTATTTTTGTAGATTAGATGAAGATGATTCTGTATGGCGTAATTGCTCCTTAGGAAGTAATGTCCAACTTACTCTGATTTAAAAAAAAAAAAAAATTTGATGGATTCAGAAATTGTAAAAATACAAAAAAAAGTAATAAAAATCTAAGCTCGGCGGAGGCATTGAATTAATTGTACTAATAACACTTCTCCAAGCTAAAATAAACGATATGCAGCGTAGCTTATGCTAAACGCTGGTGTTGATATTTGTTGTATGAGTTAACACGAAAATGAATCGCAAACAAATGAGAATAGAATTCTAATCTTACAAAATTTTTACAAATAGGTAATTTCACAATTTCATCAAACCAAAATTGAGTCACAAGATAGTACAATTGGTCGTTTACGGACTGTATTGTATACTCAACTGTACTCTACTTTGTGTAAAAAACATCGTCATTGAACAGACATATTAAAATTTTACTAAATCTATAAGTTTACATGACGGATTAAAGCAGCCATATAAACTAAGATTCTTCGAAGTCAATCCAATAACTACCAATGGAATGAATTGTTGGATATGTTGGTCTCTTTTCTATGTTGACAATTCATATGAACGGTTATTTTTTTCTAAATCCCATTCGCAAATGTTATGTTCCACTTTCAATTCAAATTATTCCTCTTACCCCCTCTAAAAGTAGTATTGAAAAATTGTAGCAAACCATCAGATCTCAGGAATATTATTAACTATTACTATTATTACAATATTTGATTTAAATGTGTATTTAGCAAGTTATTCTTATACATTGCTTGCTTGCTTTAATTATTAAATTTTCAACATATTGTTGAACTCACAAGCCTATAATTAATATGTATGTATATGAATTTCGACACACAGAGTATCTTAATCTTAATCTACAGCTTAATTAGAGAGAAGTGTGTAGTAGTAGTAGTACTTAACTTATGCTATAGCACTTTCTAAATAACCAATATTCCAGGAATTTTAGCCTCCAAATAAAGGATAATAGTAATAAATACACAGTAGGTAATACTTTAAGTATAGTCTAGAGTTTTAAGAGTAACAAAATTAAGAAATAAAAGTAACAGATAAACAAGAGAGTAATAATAAAATTTACTTTTTCTTACTGAATCAATATAGGAAACAAAAAGCAATAATTTTCACTCTTATTTTTAATACCATCCGAAATTTATCACAGATTTATTGCCAATTTAATAAATTAATTTTTCTTTCGTCTTCTTCTTCTTCTACTTACCTTCTCACCTAAAAATAGTTTTAGCTAAAACTTTCGAGGAAATTACGGAAATGGCACAGACAGGGAGTTTTCCCGTATATTTTCTTGAGATAAGAATAAATTGTAAACTTTGACTAGCGGAAAAAATTGAGAGCTTAAAAAAATGTATAAAATAGTAGAAATCATTAGTGTATACATAAAAATGTAATTAAATTAATTGATAAAGAGTGTATATTTATTAAAATATCTACGAGAATAATTAAAAATAAAATAATGAAATAATAATGATGAAACAAGAATTGCACACTTTTTTTTTACGTACGTAGTCTGACTTAATAAAATTGTTTAAATCCACATTTTCAAATGGATTTATTTGCACAACCCTAATTTCAAGCATTTTTGCGCTGTAATTAGATTAATAATATCATACACAAAAAGAAAATGTGTAAAATAAGGATCATAGCAATCCTGCTGCAAAAGGAACTTACATTAACCATACTACACAACATTTTACCTTGAAATAATGTTTATCCAGCCTAATTTTCAACACGAGTCATTTCAGGATCTTTACGGTGACGATCTTCACTTTTCCATGAACTAACCGGAATATGTGGTGCTGGTAAGCAATTACGTAAAGATTGCACCAATTGAATTGTATCCATTAGAGCTAAATAATTATTTAATTTTTAAATCTTAGATACATAAAGTGGGTGAATGTTAAATATTTATTACTTTTTTGCAAGCTCTCGCTTTGTTTCCCGTATGGTTTGCACATAGATGGTCTTATAAATGTTTTCATGCGGGCCATATTTCGCATCAATTCAGCAAATGCTCTTACTATTTTCTCTTGTCCGCCTATCATTCCTTCACGGGTTTCTTGATTTCCCCATGCACCATTGTGCAATGCCAACAAATCCTTATTTGATTCCAATGAATCCAAATTTGATCTGTATGACAAGAAAAATATGGATATGGATTACATAAGAAAATTATATTTAAAGTATTTTTTTTTTTTACCTGATAGTCTCAGTTTTTTGATTTTCTGCCGGTTGTGATGGAGGAATATTAGAAGGAGCTGGAGGTGGTGGAAGATGTGTAGGTTGACTTGATTGTATATGTTGAGGAGTGCTAGCCTGGTTAGTGTTCTGGATCATAGCTAATAAACATACAAAATATGTTTTTAGTTTTGTATTAAAAAGAAAATTCTATTTATATAATATTAGAGATTTTTCTAGCAGTATATTTTATTGTTTTAAAAGAATTATTCTGCTTATATAAATTATTATAACGACAAGGCACTCTATCGTTTTGTCGAGGCTGTTAGTTGTCAACTGGTTAGCCAGTTTGCACAATATACAGGGTGTTTCCTCCATGGTGTTCAATAGAGCAGTAGGAGATGATAGTACTTACCTAGACAAACAAAAACTTGTATGGCAGGGGAAGGGACCGTTTCGGAAAAAGCTAGTTTTTCACAAACACCCTGTATCTTAAAAAGTGCAGGGCGTATGGTCAGAGTTAAGTGCTCATTGTATGCAGCGATTCAGTGCACTTTCCAACGACTGCTCTCAGTAGTTATTTTGGTCTAAACTAAAAATTTCGGATTTTCTCACCTTTTTCAATTTGACCTCTACTATTTTTGCAAAACGGTCCTTTTAACATAACTTTTTTTTATAAAAACTGCAAACTATAGACTCTCCTCTTTAATTTGACCTATTACACCCTATGTGATATCTGTAACCGTTAAAGAGTTATTAGCTCTTAACCTATTCTCAAAGATAATTTTGTTCCCTTAGTGACTGAAAACACGTCATTTAAAAAAAATTTGGCTAATTTCGATATGACCTGAATAGGTTGTGAGCTAATAACTCCTTAACGGCTGCAGATAGCACATAGGGTATAATAGATCAAATTAAACAGCAGAGTCTAAAAAATGTTATGTTGACGACTATTTTGTACTATCGACAGTATCTACAATGTTTAGTAGAGACACAGACAACATACAAGTAGATAAGAAAATCTCCATATAAACCCGGATCAATTTTTTAAAGCTCTTTAATTTTATATTCAGTCAGAGAAAGCTATCAGTAATAAATGTTGTGAAAAATTTATGTGTGAGAGAGAGAGAGAGAGAGAGAGAATGTATATAGAGCTTTCTATTAGGGGGCCGTTAAGTGGTTCATAACTAGATGTAAGTTGTCTCAGGTAGAGGCAAGCAAGCAGCACATAAAAGTGTGAAGAAACTTACATTTTGGGCATTTTTATAGTTATACAGGGTGTCCCGTATATGGTCTGGCACCCGAAGGCTACCGATAGGTCATGCTTAGACTAACAAAAAATTGTATGGGTGGGGGGAGGGAAATTATAACGGTTTCCGAGATAACGGGACTTTAAAATATTTGGATATGTTTTTATAGATCACCCTGTAACTTGTGAACGTTATACCCTATGATGATTCTTTAAACTTTGGTAGATAGACAATCGTTGGACCTTTCCCATGGTCTATAAATTTTTCCCTCACCCTTTCTGTTTTGAAGTTATGGCTCAACAAACTTAAAATTTCAGAATTTGTAATCGTTTTTTATTTTATTTAAGTACTATTTTTATCAAAAAACACGTCATCAATATCAATTTTTCATATTGAATTTAAAAAGCCCAGAATCTTATCTTTAAAATGACTTATCACACTCTGTACCGAAAATGTAGCCCTTTCTGCGTTTTTTGCACTTTTTCTTAAGCATCTCCAGCGAAAATGGCTGAAAAAGGTCATTTCCAAAAGATAATTGCCTATTTTCTGGCACTTATTGAACTCTCATAAATAATGTTACAAAATGAAAACGACAATACTTTATTTAATTTTTTTCATAAATTATATTGGTACTAGGTGCCTTCACACAGAGTTTGAGACAGTCTGGCCACTCCTCTATTGCGGCACGCACCTTATCTAATGGAAAATTAGCCATTGCTTTGATAAGAGATCGTTTCAAGGACCCGAAGTTTTTGTGTCTTTTAGAGCACGTAATGCGCTTCAAAAGGGACCATAATTTGTAGTCCAGTGGGTTAAGGCCTGGGCCTCCAGAGGAACAGTCCTGCGATCTGTTAAAAGGTGCAGACCTGATTTTTGAACAATGTCTTAAGAGAAAATAATTTATTTCTACAATTGCATAATTGCTATCAATAAAAATGCGGGCAAATTGTGATAATTGTCAGGAAATAATTCGAGGCGGTCAAGCTGTTGCGTGCAAAGGTGAATGCGAAAAAAATTTTGTGCAAAATGTACTGGGTTAGTGGAATATGATATTAAGTATGTACTGCTGAAGTCCAATGTGCTATATAAATGTGATGAGTGCTTAACCGTTAAAAACTCGTTGGTGGAAAAAATGCAGAAAATCTTATTTGAGTTAGCTGAATGTCAACATAAAATAACTCAGCAAGAAAAACCAATTAAAAAGATCTTCGACCAAACATCCGAAGTCCAATTGGAGGAAAAAGTTAAAAAAGTTGGTTTAATTTATGAGAAATTAACTCAAAATGAAGAGTTTTTAAAGAGTCAGATGAGAGAAATCAAAAATGCAATACTATGTAAACAAAACAGCGGAATAAGCAATATTAATGAGGGAGGAAGTGGCCAAAAAAGGGAAACATATTCTAGCGTACTAAAGTCAAACCCAGTAGTGTTAATAAAACGAAAAAATAAACAAAAGTGCGAAGTTACTAAAAAACATCTCAAAGAAAGTGTTAACCCCGTAGGAATTGAGATTGAAAGAGTTCATAACAAAAAAAAAACGGTGCTCTTGTAGTTAAATGCAACGACGAACGAAGTGTCAAAGAGCTTTCAAAGAGAGCGAATGAATAGTTGGGTAATGATTACAGTATTACCATACCTAAACTGCGAGACACCAGACTTGTAGTCTGTGAGCTTAGTGAAAAATATTGTGAGGACGAATTAGTTGATATGATAAAAAAACAAAATAAAATAGTACAACAAAGCGATATAAAAGTGGTTAAAGTTTATGGCTCTAAACAAGAGAAAAATCTGTATAATGCAATTGTCCAAATTGATCCAACAGGCTTTAAAGAAATTATTAAGGAAAAAAATAATAATAAATGTTGGATGGGACAGGTGTCGGATTTACGGAAAACATTAATGTTAAAAGATCCTATAAATGCCCCGGTTTTAACCATGAAGCAAAAAACTGCGACCAGAAGGAGTCATGTAGTATGTGTGACGATGAGCATAAAACAACAGATTGTACAAGTAATATTTTAAGATGCATTAACTGTGTGAGAGCTAAAAATAAGCTAAATATAGACATAGATGTTTGCCATCATGCTGGGACATAAAAAACTGTAGTGTATACAAACAGTACGAAAGAAAGGAAAAAAGCTTTATTAAATATTAGCAATCCAAGAAATTTATATGCATATATATGAACATTCAAGGGTTATTTAATAACTTTGTAGAGGTGCGATAAGCACTGATATAGATTGTATCATGCTATGCGAAACCCATACAGTGCAAGATATTAATGATTCCGAAATAAAAATTCCAGATTCTCGGCATATCCGATGTGATTCAAATTCCAGACTCACGGGTGGTGTTATTATTTATATTAAGGAGCAAATTAACTGTGAAATAATATTAAATACTAGTGGGGACTATTTTATATATTTAACAGTAATTAAAATAAATTGGTACAATGAACAGCTTTATATTGGAGTAGGATATAGATCGCCCAGTTCATTAGTTACAAAATTTTGTGAATTCTTTGAACAATGGAGTGAAGATACAATAGCAGGTTTAAGTAATGTTTTAATTTGTGGTGATTACAATATAGATATGTAAAAATATAGTGTATATAGAAGCAGAATGAACCAAATGTGCATTGATCATGGATTAAAGCAAATAATTGAATTTCCAACTAGAATTACAAAAACTTCTGCAACCCTAATAGAATTGGTGTATACCAACATTACAAGCGCTAAAGTAATAGCTGATCTGATCTTTCGCTAAACATAAGTGACCACGAATCGACAGTAGTTACCTTTGAAACAGAAATTAGTTACAGTGAACAGAAAATTATAACATATGTTAAGTATGATAAGGAACGTTTATTAAATAATTTAAGCGATATAAATTGGTCTGAAATCATGCAACTACGGAGTGTTGATTCGATAAGTGCTGCACTAAAAAATATATTAACAAATATTGGACAAAGCTTCAAAAAACAAAAGCAAATAAGAGTGGACCTGAATAATCCATGGTTTAATAGATATTTACAAACGTTAAAAAATGAGAAGATAGATGCATATGAAAGAGCAAAAATAACAAACACTGGAATACAGTGGTTTCAATACATAAGTAAGCGGAATAAATATAAATACGCAACAAAGGAAGCTAAAAAAACTATATAAAAGGTAAAAGTATAGATGCGACAGGAGACCAAAAAGGTATGTGGAAAATCTTGAAAGAAAAGATATATTATAAACAACAAAATGACATTAGGGAACTTATATATAAAGATGAAGTCATTAAAGAACCTGAAGTAATATGTGAAAAATTAAATATCTTTTTCGTGGAAAGTATCGCTGAAAATCAAAACAAAATAAATAGCATACCGTTTGAGTTCAAAGGCAATGAATACCATACGCAATTCAAATTTAAACTAGTAGATAGAGATAGTATATTAAATGTGCTGTCGAAACTTAAAAACAAAATTCGTGGTTAATAAATGTGCAAGTGTTGAAAGATGCTGAGCAATATCTATGTATTATCATAGAAAAGATCGTGAACCAGTCGCTAACTGAGGGAGTTTTTCCAAGTAACTTGAAAGAATCCTTGATTACGCCTGTACCAAAAATCAGGGGAACAAATAAATGTGAAAATATACGCCCAATAAACAGTATGCCGATTATTGAGAAATGTATAGAAAAAGTAGTGCAAATGCAACTAGAAGCATATTTGGAGGAAAACAAAATTATTAATAAGCATCAATCAGGGTTTAGAAAACAACACTCTTGTAAAACGCAATTAAATTACATAGTTAAGGAATGGAAATCCTTGATAGATGATGGTAATACAATAATGGCTGTTTTTCATGTTTGAAACAATCAGCAGGGAAATGCTCATAAAAAACTAAGAAAGTACGGAAGTCAGAGGAACCGAAAACGATTGGTTCAAGTCGTATTTATCTGACCGCACTCAGATAACAAAATTAGATAAGAATAAATCAAACCCGCTTACCGTTATCATAGGAGTGCCACAGGGTACAAATTTATCTACCATTCTCTTTATACTATATATAAATGATTTGCCAAATACTCTCAAAAATGCAAAGATAGTATTATTCGCAGACGACACACTATTATACGTAGTCGAGAAAGACATTCAACAATGTCAAAGATTAATGCAAGAGGAACTAAATGGAGTAACGCAATGGATGGATATGAATAAACTAAGCCTAAATGTGGAAAACAAAATGTATGGTGCTAAATAATGTTAACAGGATAAAACTAAAATCAATTACCCAGGTAGATATAATCAAGTATCTGGGAGTATGTAATAGTTGATAACAAATTGAAATTCTCTTCCCACATCGACTTAATATGCCCGAAAATAGCAAAAAAGATTGGTTTATTAAGAAGAATAAGAAAAAATATGGACACAGATACTGCAATTTGTATATATAACACAATTATCTTTCCCATATGGATTATTGCGCAACTATTATATATTGCTGTAACGCTGGAGAAGTTCGCAGGTTGGAAAAACTGCAAAACCGGGCTATGCGAATATTATTACAGAGAACCAGATTTGAAAGAATTTCTGATATGCTGCGTGACTTAATCTGGATGACTGTGCATCAAAGGATCTGCTTCAAGGTTCTGATGTTTATTTTTAAATTAAAAAAATTATATGTTGTGGACTTTGTTGAATATGTAAATGAGGTTACAAACTATCAATTAAAAAATATAAATGATTTCAAAGTGGTTAAATATAAGAAAACTAGTGCACAAAATACATTACTAATTAAAGGACTAAAAATGTATAATGAATTACCAGATATATGCAAGAACGAAACAAGTATGACTAGATTTAAGAGAAGCATCATAGATATAGTGAAAAATAAATATTAAACATTTATTGTAATGTAAACAAGGATTTTATCCAATAAATTTCAATTTCAAGTATTGTCGTTTTCATTTTGTAACAGAAAACTCTTGCAACAGTGTTTATGAGACTACTAGGTATATATAAAAAACTATTAGCTTCTTTGTTATATCAACAAAGTTATATAAAAGAGAAGATTGAGATGAATTTCCGCGCTAAAAAAACTGAAAAAACCAAACACCAAACTAGCTTTCAATAGTTAAACGATATAGTTGACGAATTTCATATAGTTTTCTTCTTTCTCATAAATTTGTGAAGGAAATATAGCCTCATGAACATGAAAGTATTTTGCTCGAGATCTGTACTTATTTTTCTGTAGTTACGTTGAAATAGAAAACTTATAAGAAGCATATTTATCTTCTCTAATATAAACTATAATTGTCTCTTTTATAACAATGTTTTAGATTGATTTGACAGTGTTAGTATGATACCAAGGATTTTCTGGCAAAAAAAGTTAAATGAACTTGAAAACATCCATGAACACTAAGAAGATACGTGACCAAATTTGGTTTGATCCCTTATTGGGTAGCCGAATTCTTTACACATTGTAGTTAAATTTGCAGATTTTAGTTTTTCAGCTGGAATAACATTACAAATCTCACCTTGTTGAATTGGCGGCATCGAAGGAACCGAATTTGATACTGACGGTACCTCATAATGTTTCTTATCCAGCTGTTGAAGAACTCTTTGTTTTTCAATTGAAGACAAATTGCCAAATTTCTCCAAATTTTGTTGCGCTATTGCTCGATTCTGTTGTTGAATTATTGCTGCTGTAATCTGCTGCTGTTGTTGTTGCTGTTGTTGCTGCTGTTGATGCTGATGTTGTTGTTGTTGCTGCTGCTGCTGCTGTTGTTGTTGTTGTTGCTGTTGCTGCTGCTGTTGTTGTTGCTGTTGCTGCTGCTGAACGGGCGCAGGTGATTGAATATTAGACTGCTGCTGCTGTTTACTCATATGAATTGAAGGAATTTTTTGATTTCCATGATTTTTGCTCATATCTACTTCATTACTCATTTGAGGTGGTGGTGGTAAATGTTGTAGAAACTCAGGCGAAACAGTTTGATACGATTGTTCCATAAATGACATTGGAGTCATTCCCAAATGGTTTTTATAGTAGCGACATGCTGGACTCGGACATGATTGTACCACTTCAACTATGAAATCCTTTTCCATACCAAAATTTTCTCTACCTATTGTGTAAGATTCAACAACAGCTCTAACAGTCGCCTCAACACTAAGATGTAAACCATGAGGACCAGACATATGCTTCAACATTACAGCATTTGCAAAATGCTCGAATGGAAGAACGATCTTTCCATTTTCTCTCAGAATTAGTCTACCCTGGGGATCCAAGGTGAGACGGTTGGCTAGAATTCTAAAAGTAATTTGTTAATTTAAGAATAAGAAAACTGCACCAAAAATGTTTTTCTTACTGTAAATACGCAGCGCTTGGTAGCATGGCACTGTCTTTTAATTCAGAGAAACATTGCAATAGCTCTACACTTGGATTCCATCCTTTGTTTTGTAAATATAATTGTAGTAGCATATAAAGTTTCTCTGTGACATATCCAACGCCCTGAATCCCTTGAATACTATTTGCCTGTTGAACATCAGCCTGCATTCCGTGGCTTGAGCTGGCATTTTGACTGCTTCCAGGCGCAGGACCCTTTGAAAGAGCAGCTTTCATTGTCTCAGACAAATCTAATTTGTAATTATCCGGGTAAAAGCTTTTCACATGATCCTACATTTTTATAAGTGTTTTAGTTTTGAGAAATAAAATTATATGTAAAAACACAAACCAAATTATTCATCTTTTTGACGGAAGTGACGTACAGAGATGTGGTACTGTCGAACGTTTTTTTTATTTTCAGTAATGCTGAAGCAAATCAAAACACGTTTGCTGAAAAACTTTTTTATTTAAATTTCATTCATAAGATAGCAAGAAATGTTATTTAAGTAATTATTAGGGAAAACTTTTTCATAAAAATTGTTTCATTCAATATAAACCGAAACAGACCTACAGTGAAATGTCAGTATGAATGAAAGATAAGAAACCACTGAACTGCAATTCGGTCCTTTCATAGGGTGGCGCTATTTAATTCGAAACTGAGCTGATTAATGTTAAGTTCAAAGGTTAGTAGGGCCAAAAGACTCGTTGCAGCATACTGCACCCGATTTTGAGGAAAACTGGAACAAGTTTACAATAAGCGCTACTGTCCGATTTTGTTTGAACTTTATGTACTAGCTGCAATTTACTCACAAATATGCCATTTTTACAGCGGAAACTTATAGTTTCCGAGATATTTAGCTTTAAAATCGCGAAATTTGCACTGTACTTCACAACATAATTTGACATTTTCACAATTAATTAACTCTTTTTAGTAGCAAAAAAAGAGGCAGTGATCAGTGATAGTATTAGGCAGTAAGAAATAGTCCGTGCTACCAAGTTTCGATCGGGAGTACGGGCAGCATACCAATACTACAGCATGCCGGCCATTTTGAAATTGCGAAATTTCTCATCGGACGGCTGGACCGTAACCCCCGGAATATAATACAAGCCATGAAGTCCCCGAATGCACTGACACATTGAAAGGCCTTAACGTGCTGGGTACGGCATGCAGTAAGAGCTTACTCTGACTTCTTTTTGTATACTCGTCATGGAGGAAAAACTAAAATTTCATTTTGAACAGGTCCTAAAGCCCAAAACTGTCGCTCCCACAGCAAAATGAAGTTAAAACAAATTGCAGCCAAATATGTATTCTTTCTAATAGTTTTATAAAAATATAGCATGTAGAACAAATTTACGGAAATTATAGCGTTTGAACAAAATACAAGCAACTTTTATATGAAAAACTCCTTCAGTAAGACAAGACAAGAAGACTGTGGATGTCGCCTGCTGACCGGCCCGCTGCTCTCTTTTTTCGACTTTGTTCATGGCTTGTATCTTGCGGGGGTTACGGCTGGACAGATGTTTGTTTGCGATTTGAGGTGATAATGTAATAATTTAATAATTATTGTTGTTGTGAATTTGTGATACAGCTATTGTTTATATCAAAAACTGTGATTTAATTGAGCACGCACACAATTTATTTTGGTAATCATATAAGGAACTACGCGAAGCAACATAATTGTTATGGCATGTCTAAACCAAGGGAAAGTAATTCCTTCCTTCCTTAAAAAGTTCTAGTCTGAGTTGGGCCAAAGTACGGCACGGAATTTCTCTAGCATAAGAAAGTTGTCATCTTGAAACAGCAACAACAATTTTTGAAGTATGGTGTTACTGTTGGCAAGCAATAGAAAGTTTTATTCTCTAATATTGAATACGTTTTGAAGATCTGGATGGTGATTCTGATCTCTTTGTCGTATATTTTTGTTACACATTTTGACACTTCACCTCAAATTTGTCGTATGTATTTATATTCACCATATTCATTTTGATTTATTCTTTTCATCAACCACCAAATAAACTAAAATAAATTTGCAATGAATTAATGACAGAATATACGCCTAAAAGTACCAACTGCTTCCAAGGTTGTGACAAAAATTTTATACTTGTATTACTCTAATTAGATGTAGAATATAAACTTACCATAATTAAACTTTTTGTCACAACCTCGGAAGCAGTTGACTAATTTGTCGTACTTTTAAAAGTCAATCAAGCTTAACAAACGTATCAAAACCACGGTATACAAACGCAAAGTATTTTGACACTTCGCAGCTGATAGTCTGTGACGTACTGCAGTGAATGAAAAAAAAAGTAAAAGAAAATTTAAGAAAAATGGCGGAACGTGGTTCGAGTCGGGAATACCTTGAGATGGGCTTTAACCAAGGTATATAGAATACAAGTATTCTCTTTAAAATTTTAACACTATAGCTGTGACGTGTTTCGTCCTATAACGTATATACATTTCTAATGAAAAGACAGAGAGAGGAGAGATTATTGTATATATCTCTGTACTGTACTTTCCTATACGTTCGGACACAAATGGCGTAACGTGGTTCGTAATGGGAATATCTTGTATCACTGTACCGTGGGCTTTACCATAAAAAATATGGTAAGCGATTTTTCATGGCCAGTGTAGACACGTGGTGAGGCAAGCTTTGAGGCGAGCTGCGAGGAAGCCTGGGCTGTGTTCAACTTCTGGCTATAGCCAAACTGTCATGTGCCTTGGAGGTGAAGCCAAAGTAGGTTGACGTTTTTTTGAGCTGGCTATAGCCGGCTCTAGCGAAAAGTTGAACAACGCTCTGTTACTGTGCCCTAGCACTGACATATATATAAATGGACTGCTTGATCTCCTGTTTCATGTGCACCAATTTTGATTTCAGAAAGTATGCGCTCACTGTCAATGCTACCAACTGTCGTAAACTGGAGCTATATTTAAATTATTTGCGAATTTACTTCTGTATATGCATGTCCGTAGGATTTATCGAATTTACCACAAAAGTATTTGGAACTATTTGTATCGTTAAATTTTATTTATGAGTCGAAGAAAGTGTTTTTTACAAGCAATTTTTCGTTCCTAATCGTTACAGTTCAGTGGGAATGTATGCTCTCACGGAAAGAGACAGGAATATGAATGTGGTGCCATTTGCTTTCACGCATTTTTGGCTCAACAAGCAGTCCATTTATAACATGTCAGTGTGCCCTAGGAGTACACACTGCACTTGCTGCCGATGATAGTCATTCGGCGGAGGAAATTTTCTTCCCCTGAGTGGCAGTGAACGCGCTGAATGTGTTTTAACCAAAAAGCGAATGGGTTGATCACTGCGTGAAGCCGCTACGTACTTTACTGGGAAATGCTTTGGATTTAACAAGAAGAAGACAAACATGTGCCCTTGACAGTTGGCATGGCACTTGATACTTTTGATTTGACATTTGTTTGGTCCGTTTGAAAATATTTTATAATGAAGGTAAAAGTTATTAGCAGGAATCCTGATGATTATATGAGAGACACAAAAAATGAATTACACAGATGTACTTGTAAAGAAATAACTTCCAGAACTGTTCATTAAAAGTCTACTTTTCAGTACCACGTAACTATGATCCTACTTTGCATCCAATGGAGGCAGCTCGAGAGTACGTAAGGGCACTTAATGCTACCAAACTAGAAAGGGTGTTTGCTAAACCTTTTTTAGCAAGCTTAGACGGACACAAGGATGGAATTGTTTGTTTTGGAAAGCATCCGAATAGTCTTTCGACTTTGTGCAGTGGGGCTTATGATGGGGAAGTGAGAGTTTGGGACTTGGCGATGCGGAAGTGCTTACGAAATTTCGCTGCTCATGAAGGATTTGTTCGCGGAATAACTTATACAACTGATGGGGATCGATTTATAACTGTCGGTGACGATAAAACTATAAAATTTTGGAAAGCCGAAAATCTAGATATTGGAGAGGAGGAAGAGCCTGTCAACACAATTTTGAGCAAAACAATGGTAACCGGGATTTCACATCATCGAACAGATCCAATTTTTGCAACTTGTGGCGAAGTTTGTAATATTTGGGAAGAAACTCGAAACGAACCACTTAAAGTGCTGAGATGGGGAGTCGATACACTTAACGCAATTGCATTCAACAAAGTTGAAACGTCTCTTCTCGCTGCTTGTGCCAGTGATCGGAGCATAATATTTTACGACAAAAGGGAAGCAAAACCGCTTAGAAAAATTATTTTAAAAATGAAATCAAATAAGCTTGCATGGAATCCTATGGAGGCCTTCAATTTTACAGTAGCAAATGAAGATTTTAAGTTAGTGGGAAAGATTTTAATACTTTCTTTTCTTTGCATTTTTTTAAATATTATTATTTTTTTAGTTCATATACATTCGACACACGTCAACTGCAGAATCCAATAAAAATTCATTATGATCATGTCTCTGCGGTAACGGATATAGACTACTCACCTACAGGCAAAGAGTTCGTAACGGGGAGTTATGATAAAACAATTCGGATTTATGAAATCCATAAAAGCCATTCACGAGATATATATCATACAAAGCGTATGCAACACGTTGTCTGTGTTGGATGGAGTTTGGACAATAAATACATTTATTCAGGATCAGATGAAATGAATATTAGATTGTGGAAAGCTCGAGCATCTGAGAAGTTGGGAGTTATACGGCCTAGAGAACGCAGAAATTTCAACTACCAGGAATCATTGAAAGATAAATATGCTGCACATCCGCAAATTAAACGTATTGCTAGACATAGGCAAGTGCCAAAACATATATACAATAGTCAAAAGAAAATGGATGCAATTAAAACAAAGAATAAGAAAAAGGAATCCAATATTCGGAAGCATTCTAAACCAAATACCGTACCTTTTGTTCCTGAAAAGCGTAAATTAGTTTTAAAAGAAACACAATAAAATTAATTTGCACTTATATGATTTTGTTTTTACATAATTAATAATAATATCAGTCGAAGTAAATATTCAAGAATTCAACTTTAAGGGTCAATAACTGAAGCATTTGACCATGAATTGTAACAAGTCGTATATTGTTAAAAAAGATTAAAGCTCCTTTTTCGAAGAAGTGCTCGTTTGATTATGCGATATCCTTGAATAAATTTATAAGTATTTTAGTGACTACATTTTGAAATACAAAATACAGTACAAGTCCGATAACGTGAAGAAAAGTATGTAGGTGTGCCTGGTAATGTGAACAAACTGACCCCGATAACACCACACCACGCATATGTTCATATGAATTAAACAGACTTGAAATTATTTATAGGTATATATGTATATAAAAATGTATGTTGTACCCCCTTTGACATGAATGACATGAACCTATTCGATAACATGAACTCGATTGGTCTGATCGGATATGTACTGTAATTGCAAAAATAAAATAAAAGAGAAAGGAGTGATTATAGAGTGGCGGGGGTCTAAAACAAAAGTTTAATTAAAACACTCAAAAACATCTATTGGCGTACTCCATCCTATTTATTTATCGAACAACCTTTACAGTTGCGTTTAAATCAACTATATACTTTTTTGCATATTTGATAAATAATTTAATTCGTATTTGAATGATGAGCGGCTTACTTTCTCCATACACTTGAAATAAAGGCGTTCTTTCTGAATTTTTCCTGCAGATAATTTTAAAAGTGAAATAAACGTCCCCTTTACGAGTTGCTTCAAGAAAATATCCTTTTATGTAACTTAAAATAGATGATTTCAAATTGGA
Source organism: Dioctria linearis (assembly GCA_963930735.1). Lineage (NCBI taxonomy): Eukaryota > Metazoa > Arthropoda > Insecta > Diptera > Asilidae > Dioctria > Dioctria linearis. The sequence continues at coordinate 18,231,923 of OZ005742.1, read as the reverse complement.
TATAACTCGTTCAAGATTTAGATGAATATTTCGATCAGCAGCATTGCGAAACATTTAGTAACATTTATTTCATTATTAAATCGCTTTTCACTGAGTTCTCCACAGTTCTCCACTTATAAAGTTAAAGTTTCCAGAATATTTATGTCATTAATGCTGTGAGCGTCATTTAGAATACCTGATTTGCAGAAGAAAAATCTTTAAGAATGGTAATGGCTAAAAAGCTCTATATGGACTCCCATGGGATACCGCCACCAATCTGGTTCATCAGTACAAACGACAATTTACACTACAGAAAATAATTCAAATTCAAAATTCCAAGTTTATATACAACGTATTGAGGACAAATTTAGTAGTCGAACTTCACACTAGCATGCATAATCACAGGATAAGAAATAGGAACAATATTGTGCTGGTCAAGTCAAGGAGAGAAAGACGGCGACAATGCCTGCTAAATACTTCAAATATTCAAGGCGCTCCCTGAGAATATTAAATCGGCACCAACACAATCAATATTTGTAAAGAAGTTGAAAAATTAGCTGTCATAAATTGTCTATATTGTATAATGGAAAAATAATCACTGCTTCTATAATAACTGGAACGTAAAAATAGGGAATAGTTTAGCTAAACTGTTTGAGTGGGATTAGACTAACTAGGAATGTAAAGCATAATCGAAGAAAATATAAACAAGTACAAAAGTTAAACAGTCAATAAATGAAATGAAATGAAAAATACATCATTCCCGAATATATACAATATGTATTTTCGAAACTTGATCAAACGAAATGTCCGGATACTAGACACCTAGGCAAACAAAAAAGTGTATGGGGGTGGTACCACATCAATGGTTTGGGAGTTACATACGGTGATTAAGGAAAAAAGCTAGATTTACACATAACACGCTGTATCTTAAAAACAACAGGGCGTACGTTCAGTTAAAAGCATTGCCATGGCCTTTCCAACGACTGCTCAACCAGCCCCGTACTCCTCTTTGTCTAAACTAAAAATTTCGGATTTTCTTACATTTTTTTTTAATTTAACCTATTATTTTTCTAAAAAGGTCGTTAACATAACTTTATTTTATAAAAACTGTAAACTGTAGTCTCTTCTTTATTTTGCCCTATTACACCCTATGTGTTAACTTAGACGATATTTTTTAAAATGACTTGTTAAGGGAACAAATTATCGTTGAGAATAGGTGAGAAAATAGGTTTGAGAATACGTTAAAAGCTAATAACTCTTAAAGGGCTTACTAAGTCAAGTTAAAGAGGAAAGTCTACAGTTTACACTTTTTATAAAAAAAAGTTATGTTAACGACCTTTTTGCAAAAATAATAGAGGTCAAATTGAAAAAAGGTAAGAAAATCCGATTTTTTTTTGTTTAGACCACCATAATTCTTTAGGGGAGAGGAGTACGGGGCTGGTTGAGCAGTAGTTGAAAAGGCCATCAAGCATGCAATGAGCTTTTAACTGTGACCGTACGACCTATAGTTTTTAAGATAAAGGGTGTTATGTGAAAATCTAACTTTTTCTCTTAATAATTGACTATCAGAACCAGCTTAACACAAGCTCGCTGCATGGACACGTTTAATAAATAAACGTCTAACAATACATGCGATTCATCACTTAGTCGGTGTTAGTATTAGTATGTTAAACTAAACATAGACCAAACACCGAATGAGATGACATGCAATGCGACATGGAAACAGAAAATTAAGTATTATATAGATGTTTTTTTAAAACATGCTTAGAAATCTCAACAACAAAATGCCCAGCCATATATATTAACAGTAATACACATGCGATTAACAGGTTCATACATGCTAAAGTTAGACCTTGAGGAGTTAACATGCAACAGAGGTAGCCTTCTCAAATTGTGGCTACTATCACGGAAAGAGATTTTGCTAAGTAGAATAATAGAATCAATATTCGCGTTTAAGAGTTGATGCACAAAAGTTACATCAGCGACCATGCGACGTTTTTCGAGGGAGTGCATATTCAAAAGCTTCAAGCGATCCTCATATGGTGGAAGAATCAATGAATTGTTCCAGGGTAGGTGCCTGAGAGCGAAGCGCAGGAAGTTCCGCTGAACAGAATCGATGCGGTCGATGTGTGTACCGTAAAATGGAGACCAGACCTGGCTAGCGTATTCAAGGAGAGGTCTCACAAAGCAAGTGTACAAACGCAGTGTTATGGTGGGATTCGAGAACCCCCGAGACCAACGTTTAAGAAAGCCCAGCATAGAACTACTCTTAGATCACCCTGGAACTCCCAAACAGTTGATGTGGACCCCCCCAATCCCCATGGTATACAATTTTTTGTTTGCCTAGGTGTCTAGCATCCACACATTTTGTTTGATCAAGTTTCAAAAATAGGCATTGTATTGCGCTTCCTGTATGTGGAGAAAAAGAGGCACTAATCTGTAACCAGGGACGTGATACTGATTAATATCAGCATCAGAAGCGACTTTGGTGTCACTTCACTTAGCGCAAGAATTGCCGGATTTTTTTAGTTAAGGTGGCAGTACATCGAAACTCGATTTGCCCCCAATCCGCGAATGTTGCAAAAATCTAAAACAAACAAAAAGGTAGAAGAAAGAGCGACACACAACAGCCCAGATATATGGGCGCCAACCCAAGCCCAGAATGGTTCTAGACTTTATTAACAGTATAAACCTATAAATGGAGCAAATTCAACGCGGACTCACAAAAGATCTTTCAGGTTGCAGTGATTGCGAGGCTAACGCCTATACACCCCTTCACAATTCTAATCTAATCTAATATGGGCCCAACCTAGCGAAGTCAACGACACGGCGCGGTAAAAAAACAATTAATATTAGTATATATTATTATTCAAAACTAAGGCTGGTCTCAAGATTCGTGTTATTACTATACACCGCCCACACTCGGTAAAAGACAGCAAAATAATTACTGACTTGATCAAAGAGAAGAATGCAATTGGAATAGAGAAACTACGCTTTTACACATTTATATATACATAGTATTATTTATTGATTTTTGAATGATTATACAGGCTATTTCTTGTTTATTATTAATGAGAATTAGGAAGCTGACAGGCTCGTACAGCAACAAGCTGCAAGAGGACAAATATTGGGGAAAATACTTCACTATATTCTAAGCCTGTTTGTCCAGACAATTTAAGACATAGAAGATATTTAAATATAGCAGTTAAAACAAGAAAATACGTACTCCACATAAACCGATGTAGAGCCTTACGCTTATTATCACTGTGAAGATACATTCGAACTCCAACAATTACACAAAAATATGAGTTGCAAGCGTCTCCACAAAATAGTGGTGTAAATACGCCAAACCAATCGATATGCTCCTTTAAGTGGCCAGCAAGTTTTAATGATAAAATAACTGTAAAAACCAAAAATGCAACTAAGTTTGTTAAGATCTCAAATTCAGTCAATCCAAGCCAACGCACTATTTCTGTTAATTTAAACATTATTCAAATATTATATTAACGCTGTTTTTGCTAGGACTTTAAAGATCTTTTATCTCCATATATACTCTAATGTGTATACTTGAATTCATTCTTTTTTCTGTTGTAAAATCATCTTCATCGTCGATAGGCATCAAGTCATCAATTAATTCAATTGTTGACGTATTAGCTTCGTAAGATAGAGCCCCAGCAGAGTTTCTGATAAGTGTTAATCCTAAGTTTATGCCTCTATTAACGGCACGACCAGCACAATGGATAAAAACTTCCCCTTCAGTACGTAAGATGTCTTCGCATTGAACCAATTGCTCCTTGAAACTTGCACTACTTGTCACAAATATATCAGTCTTCCTACGGTGTAATTTTAATCCACTTCTTTTTATACGGCGTTTATTGCGAGCAGGTGTTATATTTGATTCATCTTTTGATCCTTTTTTTACATTCTTCGACTGTTCCATAACAAATATATGATTCTAGCATTCAATTGTCTTTTAAATTATTATTAAATAATTAAATAATATTGAGAAATAACTAATTCCATGCAACTAGAATGCAACCGTAAAGTAATGTTCTTCTTCTATCTAGTAGACGAACGAAAATCTTGGAATTTGGAAACTTAAAACGAAAATTTCTAAGGATGAAAACACATTAAATTAAGTCGTTTTAGTTTGACCCTCACCCGGCGATTCCAAGAGTCAGTAGAGCTGTCGTGCAGCATCGTCTGTCATTTTTCTCTAAAAAATAAAAATTACAATGTATATTAAACTCATTTTAGTCATTCGGCACTAAAAAGAGAAGATTAGAAATATAAACACAAATTTCCACTAGCACCTACCTTTTATTTTCAGTTTCGGCCATTTTAATCGTACGTTTGAGAGTTTATTGACTAGTCAGCCAGCAATCTAGTCAGTATTGACTTCTTAGTAGAGGAAAACACGAGTCTGGGTTAGTGTCAAACAATCTTGTGTAATCCTCGGGCACAGTGTATACTGTGCCTCGGGTTCAATTCAGATTATTCTACTTACCTAATAGTTATTTGATAAAGCATTCATAAAGTTTATTTCATAGACAGTCATGCAATCCGATATTATCAATTGATTCTGACATTTCTATACAAAGGCAAGTAAACAAATCAAATCAACAATAAAAGCGTTTTCTTGAACGTGGTCAGAACCAGTTCCAAACTAAAGTTCAAACGAAAATGACATTAGATTCTGGTCAGTCTGATTCTGATCTTTTGGAATACTTTTACGGCCAAAACCAAATGGGCCAACGTACATGCTTCAGGTCGAAGCGGGAGGATTTACCTCTCCTTATGCTTAGACAAACCAGCGCAAAAATATTGCTCCGCGGTAGTTCACAACACGCAATGATAATTAAATTATTATATTATCACCTTAAGTTGCAGATCAGATCAGAAATTTCACAATTTTAAAATGGCCGTAATTATTTCCTTGCTGAAGTGTTGGTATTCGTGCTCCCGTTCGAAACTTATTTCGGAAATTTTCCTCCCTCCTCACCCGAATGCGTCTCATCCGTAAAAAATGAAGCCTATGTAATATCTAATTTTCTCTGCATCGTGATTATGAAATTGTTAAATTTTTGATCGGAGGGCTGTGCAATTATTTATCTGCGATCTAGATGATATATCATAACTCAATTCTCATTATGTGCGGTGAATTTGTGATATTATTTATATCAACAATTATAACTTGTTTGAATAGGCACACAGTTAAATTCGGTAATCATATAAAGAACTACAGCGTATCAAAATGATTGTGATGACACGTCTTTGCAAAATGCACGTGCTTCGTGATAGCGTGCTGCTTGTGGTCTTTTTTTCTTTTATTTGTTTTGACGACATTACGAACGTATGGTTAGGTCTTGAGTAGTGTAAAAATGTACTAGATGAAAACGTCCAAAATGAAACCGTCAGAAAAATTTTAAAAAGTCAAACGGGATTGTCTTCGAAGTGCATTTGTTTTTGTCAATTGTTGTCCTAGTTTACATATTTTCTATAATTTGTAGGAATTTTTGTAGCCAGAATATAAAAGAAAGAATATCTGATGAACCATTTGTGAAATTCTTATTAATAAAATTGTGTATTCGTCCTCGATCCGCTTATAAAATGGATGGTTCTGCTTGGAAGAGGGTCCTCGTTCATTGGGTAAGTAATAATTAAAAATTTTTTTTTGAAGACATTCACATTTTATTTTCCCTCAGGTGAATCAATCACGATTTTTTGAACGTACATTTTATAATTTAGAGCAAACTGATATAGAGGAATTCTTTGAAAAATTTCGGGAGCGTATAACTAGCTCTCGTATCAAGCATGATAACTTAATATTATTTCTTAAAGGTTGTTGTTATTTGAAACAGCTTTTCTAAATGTTAATATACTCTCTTAATCTTGTTAATTTTTAGAGCAATATCCGGAGTTTGAGCTGAACCTAGATGATGACAACCATCTCAGTTTTGCAGATTACATGTATGTTTATTCGTTATTGCTGCACTTCTCTTGTGTTAAATATCCTGATGAGCTGTTCCATAAGATATGTCAAGGTCTTCAAGAGCACTTTCAGCAAGCTATTGCTACATTTTTCAAGATGTTGCTGGAAAAAGATGTTCTCAACAAGACAAATGTACGCCAAGCAATTGCAGAAGCTTCTCCTAAATCATTGTTGTTGTGTCTTCAAATAGACAGCCCAAATAAAACTCCAGGGAAAAATAGAATTTCGCCACCTACGCCTAAAACTAATATGTTAGAAGAAAAAACCAGAGAACTTAATTCAATAAGGGTATTATATTATTTTTCGTAAAAACAAATTATATATTTGATTTAATTTGTAGGCTCAACTTGACACAGAGCGATATGAAAAGGGTCTTCTTGAGGTTCAGTTAAAACAGCATGAAGACAAAATTACCAAATTAAGTACGTTTTAAAATATTAAATATTGATTTCTTGAAAATATTTGAAAATTTTAGCGCAAGTACAAAGGAAATATATCGCGGAAATCCATTCTCTTAAGAACGAATTGCTTGTGAAAACAACAGAAAATAATTCTCCAACGAAGAATATGATGGATGAACAGGTAATTAAACTAAAAAAAAAAAAAACATTTTAAGACAATAAGTTGTGAAATAATAAATTAAAAGTACCTATACCTATATTGGTTGGCTGACAATTATTGTATCTGTTTTCAACCAACAATAAGACAACATCGCCATCATCACAGCACTTTCATTCATTATTCAGGTGTTAGTGGTGTTGCGATTTTTTAATAAAAAAAATATATTTTCGGTGCAGTAACCATGAGCGCCACTTTGCGTAGCGTAGTCATTGCCGTAGTGGAGATGTGCCAAATCAACTACGCTCGACTATTTTTCTGACCGTAGTCAAATGTAGGCGACTATTTCATATACATTCAAAGTTCGGAGGGAACGATTGTCGTTGTCAAGCGTAGTCGTTAACTGCCAAAATTTGACAGAGTTAACGCAAATAGTTTTTGGTAGTGACTCGTAGTCGACAAAAAGTCACTATTTCGGTGGTAGTGAATGCGCCATGAATATTGTGGTATAAAAAGGCAACAGCAGTACTTCACATTATGAATATTACGTTTTTGAGTTTCTTGCATGTTTGAACGCTCACTTTTGAACATTGGCAAAATGCATCTTATCTGAAAATTATAGCTCCGGATTGCTAAGTGGGAATGCATACCCAAAGCGACGTTCTGCGATTGGTCCCCTGTCTATCTATGCCGGTCCACGCAGTATCGTTAAAAATAAACCGGTCTGCAAAATCCTCTCGGTAATAGTTATTAATGGTACCCATAATCTAGAACACTTTTTGCGCAATACAAACTTGGACGAATTTCGCACAGATGCCGCAGTGATGATTTTTTTGTTTTGGTTTTTTATTTCTGGACATTTTGTTCATAAAACCTCAGACAGATAAAACATCGTTAGATTTCCATCTAAACTTCTCTCCTTTAATTTTAATTTTATCATTCTATAAAGTGATGTAAACTTAAATGAATAAGACATTAGAAAATTAAACTAAGTAACTGGGGAGTTTTCAATCAAGATCCCTTAGATTTTATTGATAATCTTAACGGCATTGAATTATATTTCATATACATATGTAAAAAAATGTACAAATATTTCATTTAAATTCTTGTTGATTAAATATCAAGTTTCTAGACGTTTTTAAAATTATTATGTAAATTATCTTAGATAAAGAAGCGCCTGCGAAAAGAAATCGCAGAAAAGGAGGAAATTATTTTGGGCCTGCGAGAAAATTTGGAATCACTTAAAGAGGAGAAAATTCTTCTTGCAGAAAAGGTAAGAATTTTATAGTATGTACATATATTCAAATTAATAAACAATATTTTTTCATTACAGTTGTGCTATTCGGAAAAACAAGTTATTACTTGTCTGGAAAAAATTAAAGAAATGGACTACACGGTCAACGATTTGAAAAGCGAAATTGAGGTAAAAATTTGTTGGATAGGCCATTTTTATTTTCTGTTCTGCATAATTTTTGTTTTGTAACTGATAAAACTATAGAGCTGTCCATCATTATTGATTTGATGCTATTATAGTCTGGTTAGGGGCAATCACTTCAAACTTTATTTTAAGCTATTGCCTGCTTAGGTAATAGTGGGTATCTACAAGTATTTTTTTTTAATTAATACAGAGCTATCCTCCTTTCCACCATTCTTTCCATCTCTCTTGACTGACTATTCATTTTTCTTATAAGAACTATTTGGGCATCTTCACAAACAGCCAAGGGCTGGTATTAGTGAAGAGCACTTCTCCTATTCAACAATTCTTTTCTTTTTAGTCACTAGTTATCATTGTTACAAATATCAGATCATCAAACTATTGAAATTATAGTGCCTGTGTGTAGTGATGTAATAAAAAAACAAAGGTGATATATCTAAAATTTTAGTATATAATACAACTCGCTTTAGCAAAGCCCTTGATCAAAATAATGTTAATGGTTTTGATAAACTGGTTCATGTCAACAGTCAGGCTAATTTCCTAGTTAGTATATTAAAAAAAGCAATCGAATCAATGACAGTAAGAAAGCTCGCGAAATGGGTAGCAAATTCATGGTTTACGTCGGATTTAAGTAAAATGAAGAAATATAAAGTAAGGTTGTTTGGAAAAGTAAAAATTCTGGGGAAGGAAGAAGATTGGGAGCGTTATAAATCTATAAGCAATATATACAGGGCCAAAATAAAGAAAGCTAAAAGTAATTTCATTAAATCAAAAATCGAAAATTCGTGGGACCAAAAATCAATGTGGAAAACCATAAAATTTTTAGTACTGAAAGACGCCAGAGAGGAAGTTAACATAGTCGAATTTGCGGATGGTCATTACGAGGATAGTGCAATGGTGGCTAATAAGTTAAATGATTACTTTATAGATAGTTTAAATGTAATTATTGGCTCTATAGATATGGTGGCATACGTGAACTTGATAGACCCTGTTTTTACCCAATTAGTATTTAAACCTATAAATTCGAAGGATTTAATTGAAGTGTTGATGCGAATTAGTAAGAAGCGTGATTACTACGGAGTAAGTTCAAGAATGATTCGGGATAAGATTGATGTTTTGGGTCCTATGCTGCTAAATATAATAAATAAATCGATAGAAACAGGAAAATTTCCTGATTCATGGAAGGAATCAGTGATAGTTCCGGTAAAAAAGGTTCCCAGAAGTAATAGGTGTGAAAACTTTAGACCGGTAAATATGTTACATACCTGCGAAAAAATTATGGAAAAGGTGGTCCAAATGCAATTGGCAGAGTATGTGGAGAAAAATAAAATCTTGGTGGAGTATCAATCGGGCTTTCGGGGGAAGTATTCATGCGAGACAGCTTTGACATGGGTTTTAACTGAGTGAAAGCTGGCAATAGATCAATGGTACAGAGCTACAGTGGTTCACATCGTTCTTGACTGGTAGAGCGCAAGCAACTAAAATTAGTAGTATATATTCGAACAGTAGAGATGTAACGGTTGGTGTTCCTCAAGGGTCCATTCTAGCAACACTGTTGTTCATATTATGTATTAATGATATGGGAAAAGTAATAAAGTATACAGAACTTAGACTATTTGCTGATGATGCGCTAATATTTATAACGGGAGTGAATGTTCAAGAATGTGTAAATAAGCTAAAAGAGGACTTAACGCAAATTTGTGATTGGTTAAAGATGAACAGGATGAAATTAAATATAATAAAACGAAGTGCATGTGTATTAATATAGATATAGACTTGTGTGTGGAAATGGACAACAAAAATATTGAACTAGTCAAGGAAATAAAGTATCTGGGGGTAGTTATAGATTGTAAATTAAAATTTAATAAATTTATAGATTATATTTGTAAAAAAGTGGCAAAAAAGATCCCATTCTTCAGGAGAATTAGAAACAATATTTCGACAATTAGTGCTATAAAGGTATACAATATAATAATCAAACCTCATTTCGAATTTTGTGCTGCGATAATTTTTATGGTATCTAAAGAAGATCTCAATAGGTTACAAAAGCAACAAAATAGGGCAATGCGAATAATACTTCGATGTAATAAAATAACACCAAGGCAACATATGCTGGATGCGCTAAAATGGTTAAGTGTAAGACAACGGGTGTGTTTGAGTGTGCTAGTTACTATATTTAAAATTAAGAATAATATGCTTCCAGGATATTTGTGTAGTTATATTAGATATGTCAATGAAGCACAGCCATATTCGTTAAGAAATAATGATAGGTTTAGGTTAAGTAAATTCAAAAATACAAATACGCAAAATATGATAATGTATAAGGGTTTGCAAATGTATAATGAAATGCCAATAGAGATAAGAAATGAGACTGCATTGAGAAGATTTAAGAAGAAGATAATTGAATATATAAAAATAAATGTTCCTATTGTATAGAAGTTTAGGTTAGATTATAAGCTAGGGTTATAAAGCATGTATTTATTGCTGTGAAATAAAGCACTACTACATAGTACTCAGTTTACACATCATACTATTGCAACATTCTCATGTGCAAAATTCTTCATTAATTTCTTGAACTTGTGCACTTGCTCTGTATTTTTTATTTCCTCTAGTAATTCATTGTACATGGGTACAGCTGTGTGTTTTAGACTCTATAGTTTTCTGTCCGTTTTAGCGTACGATAGACGTAGAAGTTGGCGTAATCGTGTGCCGTAGTTATGTGCTTCACCATGCTCTATTAGGTTTATGTTCGACTTTATCCTCTTATTTCTTATCTTATATATCATTTTAGCTTTTTGCACTTAAATTAGTTGTTTTAAGCTCAGAAAATTGGATTATTCATATAGCTCATGTGTTGGTGTGAGTCTATGTAAATTAAACATGGACTTTATTGCTTTGTTTAATACTCTATGCATGTAGGTTAATACGTGATTGCTACATTGTGACCAGTTAATTATATTGTTAGTAATTATTGATAGTATAAATGGATTGTAGATTAAGATTTTCCTCTGATGATTAAAAAAGTCTCCTCTCCTCATGATTCCTATAAGTTGTTCAACTGTTTTCCTCACATATGTTGTTGTGTTGTTTCCAAGTCAGTTTATCTTCCATTATCATTCCCAGATATTTTATTGAGTCGACTCCTTTCAAGTTCCACTTGGAGTCCAATATACAGCCTTTGCTTGCCTCTCTGAAAACCATGAAGCTTGTTTTCGATGTATTTATTGTAAGTTTATTTCCATATAGCCATCTTGTGTATCGTATTAAGTCCTCATTTATTACTTCTAACTGGTTAGATTTTCCTCTAATTCCCAATTCGGCTAATATTTCTATTAATACGATACACATCAAATGTACAGTATCAAATGCCTTCTTCAGTCGACAAATAATAAGTATTTTATTCAGTCTACCGATTTTGACAATCTTATAGACAGGAAATATTATATATTTACATACAAGCTATGTATACATTAGGCAAGCATTAGCAACAATCATAGACCTCATCATAAAATCATTAAATATCATTATTAACATAATCATAGACATCATTATACTTAAGGAATCAATTATAGAAATTATTATAGATACATTAATTAATAGCTAACTTTTTTTCCTTAGAAATATACATAGGCACATGTCAATTGCAAAGTTATATAGAATTATATCGAATTACAAAGTTATATAGAATTATATCGAATTACAAAGTTATATAGAATTATATCGAATATATCCTTAGTAAACTCAATTAAATGTCGATTGAAGAATTAATTATTTAAAGAATAATGCAAAAAATGGAAGGAAACTAGGTGGAAGGAGAACCACAGGATCAACTCGAGGTGAAAATCGAACCCGCGACCCCAGGGATGGTAGCCAGTGCGCTTACCAACTGAGCTACCGCGGCCAAATACTCCAATAATTTAATTACCTGCATCGAGTTCTTTATTAATTTACATCAGATATAATAGCCGGTCGTACAACATTAACTACGATCATGGAAGCTATGCTTCATATCCTATCTGTAGACTAGATATCTATTGCAAGTTTATAGTTTCATATATAACATTAAGACCAAAAATTCAATGTTAGTAGGATTACCGATTACTCTGTCCAATTTAAAATGTTATAAAAAGTATCCACGCAGTAATCCAGGCAAATGCCAGATGCGTTTTTCTTAGAAAAGGTTCAACCAAGTATTTTCTCAAGTGGACAAATCGGTAAAAAGGCCTCGAATCAATTAAAAAGTGAAATGGCTTTAAGAATCATTCAAATGGTTTCAAGAATCATAACAACCTGTGTAATCTCAATCAAGAAAGACTTGTCATGATGGAAGATAACCGGTGTGATGTACTGAATATTACACGGCATTATACACACCGAACCTTAACGTGCTCCATACAAGAACTTTTGTAGGAGAAGTTGCATGACCGAAGTATTTGCATGGATGAAGAAGTTGAAAGTATTCAGGATTTATTATGCAAAGACCTGAACAAAAGATTTAGCCTAACCCTTCTTCTGTGCAAAGCTGCTAAGATAGGGATTAATGATCTTTTTAAACTACTCAGGCTTGTGCTTATTTTTTTTGGGCACCACCAATGTACCAATCAACATGAGTACATCAGGAAAGAATCCGCGGATATGATAATACAAGGGTCTATTTAAAGCTGACTAATCTATTGGCGAGACGCTCTAATCTAACATTACCTAACAGTTTTATCGTTTTATTTCAAGATATTACCTAGAATGCTCTCTTTAACAAACTTTGCTCTTGTTAAAATCGCTTATAAGGTGAAGTACTCAGAGAAGGTTCTGACTCTAATTACTTATGCTATTGATAAAATAATAATAATAATTTATTAGTTCATGTGTATAAACCTTAAATTTACAAATATGTAATTCTATAGATCTAATTTAAATTTAAGCACTATTTCTCCTTAAATATTCCAAACATCCACTTTTAAAGTTAATAAATCTATTTTCTCGCCTTGAGACATTGGTAGGTAGTTAAATAACTGTATCCCTTATACAACAATGAATTTTGTGCACTACTACTTGTTCTGCTGGCTGAACCTCGGAAACAAGATTTAATTTAATCTGTACATATTCAAGCAATTTTCCAATTTTCCTATTTCCATGTCACAGTTCGTATTTAGGATCATTCATTAATTTAGTTTTTTACAAGTTAAGCGGGAGCTTGTACATTCTTAATTACTTACCACCTAAAAGATGCAAATTTTCTTTTAATTCATATATCGCCTAATGTATGTTACTGCCAGATATGTGGAGTAAAGTATCATCTGCAAACAAAATTTGTCTTCCATATTTTGTTCCTTTTTTCCATATCATTAATATATATTGTATTGTATTTAATTATTAGTTTAAAAAAAAACATACATTTGTAGACTTAATAATAATAATTATAATTCTTTTGGTTAAACATATTGACTACTTCTCAATACTTATTTTAATTAACATTTATGCGAATATATTTTATTAATTTATGCTTAAAAACTCGAATTCTGGTTTCCAATTTTAATTCTGGTGGTAAGTTATTGTAAAATAGTAATACCTTCAAGGAATTTTGGGTGCTGCTTCTATTCCATCTCGCGGGTCTAAAGTTGTGATTATGATGATTATATGGTTGGGCTTCGGCAACAGTTATTTTATTTTGTAACAGTTAGTGGCGATCAGTTATTTCATTCGAACTTCATACAGTAGAGTTGAGCAATATGAGAAATGTGGCAAGACTAATGCGTTATATAACATTAAGGTGTCTTAAATTTAGCGCCGGTCGTATTCTTTTCAGGAATCCTAGTTTTTTTAGCTATTTTTATTTTTACATTTATAGTCCGTGGCTCTTTAAACTTTAGCTTACTATCTATTTATCACATCGAGGCATTTAAGGTTTTCTACGCACTCAAAACTTGTGCCATCAACACACACTAATATATTGTCCACGGAGTTGAACTTCATACATTTGGTCTTAAATAGGGTTAATTTTAATTTGTTTGCTTTTACTCAAGTTTTCAAGGTCCTCTTTCAATTGTTCACACATAATTTTCATATCCCTTCCACTAATATATATATATTCAAAGTATCATCAGCAAACAACGCCACTTTACTGAATTGAAATGTAATTTTAATATAATTAATGTATATCAGAAAGAGAATGACTCCTAACACTGATCCTTATTGTAGCCAATATCCACTTCTAAAGGGTCTGATAATATGCTATTAACTTTTGTTCTCTGCGATCGTTCATCCAAATACGATCAAAACCATTTAAGTTCCACTCCACTCCTCGCACACAGTACATATGTAGGTTTTTTAATAAAATTCCTCTGTTCACAGTTTCAAAAGCGCGTTTAAAATCTAAGAATATAGCTACCACAGTATTTCCATCATCTATTTCCCTTTTTCATTCAAATATTAGCCAAGTTAACGCTGTTTCGCAAGAACGACCACCTTTGAATCCCGAATGCTCTTCTATCAGAAATTTGTTAGCTTTTATGTACTCTACGAGTTGACTCGCCACATGACGTTCCACAATCTTTTTAACCACAGGAAGCATATTAATTGGAATAGCTATCGTCTCTTTCCAACATCTAGGAAACATCCCTGTTTGTATAGATAGTTTAATGATTCTCATTAGGATAGAGCATATTATCTCTATCGACTTTATATCACATTCAAACCACTCGCATATTTTTTGTTATTGCACATTTTAATTATATCATAGATTGTAAATTCATCACAGTAATGTATTTGAAAACCAGAAGTTAATGTGGTAGTCGGTATCGAACATTGCGTAGAAGAAATTGAACCGTCAAAATTCTTAATTCTGTTCACAAAATAGCAATTTAACTTATTTGCTATTTCTAATGAGACATACACATACTCCTAGCCAAATTGGAGAAGAACAGCATGGTTCCGACAATAATTCGCCATTTAAATAACTCTCAAACCATTTAAGCCTCTTCCTACAGCTCCATATTTAGGAAATTTTTGGATAAGAATTCCTCTGTCAATTGTTTCGAAGGCTCTTTTAAGTCAAGAAATATACTACTAATATGAATTAATTCAAATTTATTATTTCATTCTTCCAGTCTTCTATGACTAGATTTACCACTGCTTCACAATTATGGTTCTTTCTAAAACTAGACTGGTCCTTCATTTTTTTGATTTCTCCAAGTATTTCTCCAATTGTAGTTAGACTACTATTATTTTATCAAAAATGTTCAAGATGTTGATTGGTCGAAATTCTAGTATTTTTTACTTTATTTACGGACAGTATTATATAGCCTCCTTCCAAGAACTAGCCAATGTACCTTCATGTAGACTTCTGTTTATGATGTTAACTAAGATACTCTCCCATGATTTTCTAGTTGTCCAAAATCATTCTCATATCTACTCCGTTGTAGTCTTTCTTTTTATTCAACGCCTTGTAAATTTCTTTCGTTTTCAAATCTCGTCAAACTCTGCTTTAGATTATCTATATACGTTATCGTTAGTATTGAGCTAAAGTATCAATAAAATAATTATTCAATTTATTCGCTAGCTAATACATGACTTAACTATAATATTTCCGAACTCCAGTTCACTTATTTCTTTTTTGTCTTCCTTGTGGCGTTAAAACCTTACAACTATAGCAAGCGCAATAAATCTGACAAATTGCGGCATTTTCACTTTGTGGTAGAATTTTGTTTATGTATTCGTTATGATCATAGAAGAAGTAAATTTGAAATTATGAACTGCCACTGAAACTTTAAAGAACAAAAAAAAAAGTTGGGAACACAAAAATATAAACAAAGAAATATTTTGAACAATTATCTTTATATTTTCGTTTTCCAATCCTTTTTTCTTCGCAGGTATTTGCAAAAAAGAGACTTTTTAGTTTAATTTCGGGACTTCAACTTGCTTGAAAAACGTCTGTCCGGTATTATTTCAGCGATTATTCAAACATGGGCGAACGACACAGTCCATTGTTGAAATATTCACACGTTTTTGAACTTAAAACTTAATCACTAAATTCTCACTTTAAATAATTTTATTTAAAATTAACACAATTAGCGGAACAATTTATTTATTTATTTTATTTTATTTATTTATTTATTATGATAAGCAACTAGGCCTTTAGGCCCATTGTATAAAAACATGTTGCTACAGCAAACAAAATGAGTGGCAGAACAATAAAAATAAACAAGAAAAAAAATACTAAGATTAACTAAAATGAAAATTTTTTAAATATGCCGACAAAACGCACTCGATCGATCAATCCACTCCCGCTGCCCAGAGAGGTATTACGTAGAAAGTACTAGTACAGAAGTGAGAACTGAGGGTGCAGGTGCACTACCTATTGTCAAGCCGAAAGTGTGAAAGTTAGTAAATCAATGCGCGAAATAGGGACGTAGTACGAAGGGCAGGAAAAAATTGGATTAGATTAAATTAGAATAGAATGAATTAGATTAAGTTAGATTGGAATAGATTAGAATAGAATAGAATATAATGGACTAAAATAGAAGAGCATAGGTTAACGAAGAGCCAGACCAGCACGACCAGTTAAGGCTTCCAATTGAGTAGCATTCAAAAAATCTAGAAGGTTCGATCTAAATGCCATCAAAGTAAGCGAGGAGTAATCGAAATTCAATAAGTTCCAAATGGGAATAACACGAACAAAGTAGGAATTTTTCAGAACGTTGGATGATTGACGTGGGATAATTAAATTAAATGGGAAACGAGGGGACCTAACAAACTCCAACCTGGAAAACAAATATTCCGCAATGCGAGATCGAATTAGTTTAAACAAAAAGATGAGGTTCCGGAGTATAAGGTACCTGTCAAAGGTAGTATTAAGAAAGTCCACCGTGTAGCCGCGCAAATCATGCACCCGCCGTGGAAGATCGTACACATACCTGATAATTGAGTTAAAGGACGTGCGTAGTCTGTCAATATTTCCTGCGGAAGTTCCAGTGTAAAGCTCCGCCCCATAAACGAAGTGTGAAAACAACAGGGCATGGGCAAGCTTCTTCCTTACAGATGTTGTCAGGTACATGTTGATATTATAAAGTTTGCGAAGACCAAAACCTACCCTGCCGATTAAGGTATTAATGTGGGGCGAAAAGGATAAAGTCTCATCTAAGATGAAGCCAAGGCTGGAGGGAGACCTTATCACAATAGGGTATCCTAACCCCATTAAGGGAGATGGGATCGAGAAGGTGCGTGATTGGATGACCAAAGAAGGCAATCGATTTCGACTTAACTGGGTTTAGGGTTAATTTATTGCACAAAGCCCAAGATGATACAGAGGAAAGGTCGGCGTTGATATCTACAGCACATTGACCCACAGATCCCAGTGGCACTGAATAAAGTAGTTGCACATCATCTGCAAAGATGTGTACAACAGGGGACCTAACTGCAGCTGGGAGGTCATTGATAAATAGGGAAAATAAGATTGGACCCAGGATAGACCCCTGAGGAACACCTTTGTGGAGGCCCACAAGATCAGATGTACGTTCCCCTGACATGACACACTGGCGTCTCAAGCTCAGATAAGAGTAGATCAGGTTACAGGCGGACCGGGAAAAGCGGAAAAGACTCTGCAGGTTATGACACAGAATAGTGTGATCTAGGCTATCAAAGGTTTTGCTAAAGTCGAGTAATACGAGTATGCTAGCCAGCTTGCGTTCCATGTTGAGCCTTACCGTCTCGGTAATATCCAGAATGGCACTCAAGGTACTATGACCTTTGCGGAACGCATTTTAATTAAAGAAAACAAAAAATAGAAAACCCGGCAAAAATACGAGTCTGACGTTTAATTCAAATTGACAATATCAAGTTAAACTAAGTTAAATTTTTCTTAACTTTCCACCCCTTCGCTCAAGAACCGACATTTCTTCACACCGACAGGATTTTTACCCGACATTTCGCTTGCTTTAAAACAAGTTCCACATTTTGAGTAAGAACGAGTAGGAAAAACCAAACATGTATGCATAGTTTATTGCTAATAGACCTTATCACAAAATATCGAAAGAAAATTCTAATTGTTATTTTTATTTTATTTCAGCAAAGGGATATAACGATTAAAGTATTGACAGAAACAAAAAACGATTTGGAACAATTTATAGAAGAGACACGATCATCTCCAGGTTATCAAACGGCTTTTAATATGTCTGCTGAATGTTTGGATGGATCGATATCACGGACAACGAATAGTTCAGGAAGCCTACTAAGTAGTCCTGAAAATTTAGGTTGTTCTGTGATCGACATCCAACTAAAAGAAAAGGAAATCGAAAATGCAAACCTCCGTGAAGAAATCGACAAATTGAAATGCGATCAGAACAAACTAACGAAGCATGTGTTCGATTCAATGATACGGTACTCGGATGTTTTCGATATATGCAATGAAAATATGATTGCAACTGAAGAAGCTACATTTACGGAAACTTTTTTAATATTTGACAATTACATTAGTAGTTTGGTGGAAAAGTATAAAGTTTCATCAAACAATGTAAAGCAGCTAACCGAGGAGACAGATACATTGTCATCGAGTAATAAGGATCTGTCGAATAGATTACGTGAAATTGAAGAAAATTTATTTATTTATAAGAATCAAATAAAATTAGTTGAAGGGGAGAAAATAAATCTAGAGAAAGAAAACAGTATACTACAAAATAAGCATGAGGATTGTATGCAAGAGTTGGAAAAATTAAAAGACGACAGGGAGAGTATTCTGGGCACAGTTGAGTCCCTTAAAAAGGATTATGCCGAGCTAGAGAACCAGAAAACACTTTCCGAGCAAAACTTTTCAGATCATGTTCAGGATCTTTCTTTGGACTTATCTGAAAAATGCAAGGAAATTGAAAATGTTGAGATAATGAATAAGGAGCTCAAGGAAAAGATTCAGGATATGTTACAAAATATAAGCAATTTAGAACAGAGTTTATCGCAAATGGAAGACTTGCAGAAAGGTACTCATCTAAAAAATACCACATTAGAAAATGAGAGTAAGAATTTAAGTGCGGAAATTACGGAACTAAGGAATAAATTACGACAACACCAACAAGAGGAAGAAATTCTTAAAACTAAGCACGATAATTTGTTACATGAACATCAGAAAATTCAAATATCTGCGCGAGAAGTTAAAGAATATTTGGATAAGATGAAGGAAGATTTTGAAATTAAAACTGATAATCTGCAGCAACTTGAAGTAGAAATGTCTACTCTTAATGATGACAATATTCAATTACGAAATCAAATAAATGATTTAACCGCTAGAAATACGTCCCTGGAAGAAAATCATTTAAAGCTTAACAATGAAATGGCATCGCTAAAGGGTGATAATTGTAAAAAGAATAATCAAATTCTTCAATTAACTGACGAAATGGTAAAATTACGCTCTGAAAATGAAATGGCAATTCAAAAGAATGAGGAGGAGAAATGTGCACAAACTCTTCTTATTGATAAACTTCGGAAAAATCTTGAAGACGCTGGAGATAATGTAAGAAATTTTACAGAAAAGTCGAATAAATTGGAGAATGCACTTACATCCTTACATGAGGAAAATAAAAAACTTTCTGAAACTATTGTTAACAAAGAGGAAGAGTGTAAAAAGCTCTCCCAACTTGTACACACATTGGAATCTGAAAAATATTCCTTGGAGGAAAATATCCAACAAATGAAAGAAAGTCTTGAAGAGAAAATTACTATATTGACTTTAAATGAAGAAAGTTATAAGAATGAACTTTACAGTTTGCTACAAAAATTAGATGATAATGTTGATGAAGAGATTTGCTGTGAATTTGTTACATTCTTTGATACCGACTACTCTGATTCTACTATGAATGAGTTTCAGAAGAAATTGAATATTCTTTTAAATAATAATATGGAACTAAATAGAAAGAATTCCGAATTGATTGATACAGTTACAAATTTAGAAACTAGTCTAGAAAAAGTTACCGATAGTAAGGATAAACTTATACAGAAATTAAATAGGTCTCAAGGTGAAATTGAGCAATTAGACAGTGAAAGAAGAGAGCTAGAAGTTAGAAAATGCGAATATATGAACAGAGTAGATGAATTACAAAGAAATATACATGATTTAGAAATTCAGTGTAATTGTTTATCATCAACAAATTCAGAATTGAGTGCCCTATCCAGTGTACTTGAACATGAATTGCAAAATATTGTTCAAGAGAATATGAATCTACTAATGAAAGTCGGCGATTTAGAATCTGAAATTGAAATGACTTCAGAGAAATGTAGTAATTTGCAATATGAATTGAATTTTTCAAAGTCCGAAATGGATAAGTTGAAATCATCTACAGAATCAACAGCTAATGCATTAAGGCAAAGGATTATACTTCTAGAAGAAAATCAAGAAGCACGAGAAAAAGAAATTTCGTCTCTACGCAAACATTATGAGCATAATTGCGAAATAATACAAAATTTGGAATCTGAGAAAAATGAATTTGTACATCAAATCAAATCGCAAGTAGAAAATTTACAAGGCAAAGAAAGTTATATCTCAAGTCTTGAAAGCGAGAATGTACGTTTAAAGTTGAAACTAGATGATGTTTCAATGGTCTTTTCTGAAAAGGAGAAAAGGTATAAGGAAAAATTGCATGACATTAACGAAAAAGTTCGTAATCTTGAAAATGAAGTGGAACGTGTGGAGTCGTCAAAAATGGATTTACAAATTGATTTCAAGAAAAATGAAGGTGCTTTTATGTGTACGCGAAAAGAAATAGTCGAGCTTAAGCATAAAATTGAGGAGCTTACAGTAATTAATAAAAATTTAAAAGTAGAAAATGAAAGTCTTTTCCATAAACTTAAAGCTAGCAATATTGAATTAGAAGCCAAAGAAATGATATTTACCACAATCAAAGCTAATTTGAGGAAGCTAGAAGAGGAAAAATCAAAAGATTCAAAGAAATTACGACAATCTGAAGATGAAATAAATACACTTAAGCGTAAAATTCTTAATCAAGTTGTTCAATTTGAATCCCTTAAGGGCGAAAAGGATGAATTGATCAATCAAAACAATAGCTTGAGTCAAGAAATTTGCTCGTTTGCAGACGAATCTCGCAATAAACAGGAAGAAGTAAAACAGTTAAACACCACAGTTGAACAATTATTAGAGCAAATTCAATCGTTGAAGGAGTCTCTAATTTCAGTGGAAAACGACTCGAAATATCAAAAAACGCTTTGTCAGAAATTGCAGCAAGACATAGAAATTGCAAAGTTAGAGAATGAAAAACTAAAAGAAAATCAAAGTAAATTTGAAGAGGTTTCAAGTAATTTCAACAAACGAATCGAAAAGGTTTCAATTAAACTTGGCGAGTCACAAGGAAAAGTATCGAAATTAGAAAAGGAAAAGGATTCAATACTGAAAGATCTTGAAAGTTCGAAAAAAATGTCAGAGAATCTTCAAAGAGACATTTTGAAATATCAAAATGATAATAAAACATTAAAGGATAAACTTACTAGTCTTCAAAAAACATGTGATGAGCTCAACACTCAGAAACATGGTCTAGAAAAAAACGCTGTATTATTGAAGAAGCAAAGTCAGACACTTCATGAGTCTGAGAGAAATCTAAAGCAGGAAATAGAACAGCTTGAGAAAGACAAAAAAGATCTAGACATTAAGGTTAAACGTTTGTCGGGCACTTTATCGGAAATGACTGGTGCTTTGGAATGTGCTAAATCGGAAAATATCAATTTAGATAAAAGAAATGCTATGTTCACATTAGAGTTAAATGAATTAAAGAAAAATCTTGAAACTTACAAACAAAACGATGTAAATCAGCGAGCAGATATAAAACTATCTGAAGAGTTAGAGGTCAAGTGTCAAGAATTATCTGCAAATCTTATTCAGCTTCAGAATGAAAACGCTTATCTTCGAGAAGTTGATGAACAATTACGAAAAGAAGCCGGTGATATAAGCGAAGAAAATTCAAAATTGACTGAAGAACTTGCAAATGTTTCGTCTAGATTCCAATTAATACAGGAAGAGCATGCAGTTTTTGGTAATCGATTGATCGAATTAAATGAAATCGTTCATGGGTTACGATCAGAGAAAGAAATTCTAGAACAAAAGAATATTGATACTTCGCAAAAACTTAAACAATTCGAATTACGAGAAATGGAAATTCTAGAAGCAGAAGGCTTATCACATAAGAAAGTCGATGAAGCGACAAAGGAGCTGGATAGTTTGTTGCAAGAAAAAATTTGTGAAACGAATGTACTTCGTGAGAAAATTGAGGAACTTAAAATTAAAGATGGGAAGCGGATGAAAGAGCTTTCAGATAAATCTGAAACTTTAAATGAGCTAAAGATTAAATTTGAAGCAATTGAAGAGCAATTCAAGGATGAACAAGCCTTAACTGGAACACTTCAAAAGGATATTTCAATATTAAAAGCAAAACTTTATAAAAATCGCCAAATAAGTGAGGAGAATGAAAAGAAATGGCTTGATGAGAGACATAAATTGATCTCTGAAAGTAAATTA
Organism: Dioctria linearis; assembly: GCA_963930735.1. Classification (NCBI taxonomy): domain Eukaryota; kingdom Metazoa; phylum Arthropoda; class Insecta; order Diptera; family Asilidae; genus Dioctria; species Dioctria linearis. The sequence goes on along the minus strand of OZ005742.1, from coordinate 18,209,456 downwards.
GCTGAGGAGCGAATTAAGGATAACCGACTGGAATTGGAAGGGAAACTTGAGAAGATGAAAACTAAGATGGTGAGTAAGATGTTTTTTATTTTAGTTGTAAATATAGGGCATCACATTCGTCATTAAATTACGTTTTTGCATGTTTTATTCTGTTGCTTTGTTTGTTTTATTTGTAATTCAAAGCTTTTCCACACAACTCATAATGTAAATTACAAAAATTCTTATATCATATATGAAATTAAGATACATGAAAGAGAGATTTTAACTAAGTTTTCTGTGATTATTCCAATAGTAAGAGTTCGAAAACGATTGATATTCTACGATTCAATTTCATAATTTTCCATGGCTTTCTTCAGAATCGCACAAATAAGCTATTTTATATAAGATTGTTTACATTGTTTTGGAGGGATGTAGCTTAAAGTTGCGTAGTAAATCGAGTAGATCAGCTGACAACAATAATTAAAAAGTGATATTTCTATATATATCAGACTTCTACTCAATTTTATTTATACTTTGTACATATATTTACGTTCGATCTACACTCTTCAGCGACTATCGATTATCTATTTCAAGTCTTTCACACTCTTTTCTGTGAGTTTACTTACATGGGGACGCCCAGTTTTCCGAGGCACCCCAATTATTTTTATTTTTGTTAAAATAGTTCCAGTAAACGTTGTAATATGGCTAACGAGCAGTTTGTGGTTACGATAAGCCAGGCATTTTTTTTTTCGCCTTAAAAGTCTTCCACGCCACAAACCATATTGCCTGGATGAAGTGTTGAATTGTACTGAACTACTTTATTTATTTGTTCTATTTATGTTGTAAGTACAGTTTTATCTTATTTTTAAGCAGTAAAATAATTATTTAAACTGTTTTGAATTAAATGTGGTCGAAATTTTTGGACTTGGGATCGTGTTATAAATGCATTTCTATTTAAATCAAATTATTAATGTTCATATAAAGTGTTCTGCTCTTACTAAAATCTCTTTATAACTTAAAATATATGCAATAAACTTATTTTCCTATTTTATAATATTGCACCTTTGTTAAATACATACCTCACTTTGCATTTGCACATTTTGGCCTTAATATAAACCACACAAAACTCAAAATTTGCTTTTCAACCATAATTATTATTTTACTATCAGCAGAATTTCACCAGTGTTATCAATTTTAAAATTTCTTTAACATCTCATTAAAATCACCATCATCATTAGAGCTTAGACTTTTAAAAACAGTATTATTATGTCATGACCTACATTAAAATGCATATTTAGGCTTTATACTGAACGCAGCATTTTTGTCTTTTATACAGCACCAAAATGTCTTATGAAAAGTGTTTTTTTTTTATTTACCAGTTTGTCGTGGTTTTTATCTATGATAACAAATCCAAAGTCTTTGTTGCATCGAAATGAATGTTGTGGGCGCCTTCTTATAATTTTTCTTGCCTGGCACCTTTGGGATATTAAATTGTGTATTTCCGTGTCACTCATGTCACTTTCTTCCCAAAATCTTGGAATTAAAAACAAACTTTTTTCACTTGGCAGATGGTAGCAATTGACAATTTTGTAATGTCAACAATTGTTGATGATCCTACATGCAGTGCTTGCGGAGAGGAGTCCGAAACAGTGACCCACTTTCTTTGTCACTATCCGGGACTCTCAGGAATACGTTACAGATTTTTTGGCTCACACCTCCTGGACGAGTTACACGACGCTGGCAAGGAGGGCTGGGGGCCAATATTGAAATTTATAGGAGCGTCCGGTTGGGACCTATGAGCGATCTCTCATGGGTCTGGAGGGTGAATAATGGGCCTTGATTGGCCTACGTTCGGGGATACCTCGGGGTCCCAAACCTCTGGTTCAGTCAATCAATCAATCAAAGTCAACAATCCATAACTAGATAAGTGAAGCCTAGGCCCACCCAAGATGCAGGACTTAATTAAGTTAAGCGTGGCTTTAGCCAGTCATGTAACTTAAGCCTTAACTGTGAAACAGTAGAAATATTTAAGCCATAGCTATGGCTTAAGCCTGTATTGTGAAACCGTCCATAAATGTAACATTATTTCAAAGCATCTTAAACAACTAAAATTTGAAAAAAAAACATTATTTCTCAGAATAAGAAGTTTTTTAATTCTGTAGAAAATCGGAAAAACCATGTAACTAGTGCGCATATAGTGCTATTATATAAAATGGCGTCAAAGCAAGGACGTCTCCGACGTATTTCAAAGTAGAAGATGTATTTGAGAGTACTGTTTCAATAAATTACAAAAAGTTCTCAAAGGCAAACAGCTTAAGAGTTTTTTAACACTGTATAGTCAGCTATACATATGAAAAGTGTTAAAGAAACTTAACATCAAAGTGGAGAAAAACAGATTGCTCCACACGAAAGAGCTACTTTCTATTAAGTACTTCGCAAATACAGGGAACTGTAATTTGTAGTATACGAATAATTGTAGTCATTACCACCACCAATTGTCAAATATAAATTTAAAAAGGATTTTGGTACAAAAGTTATGTTGTATATCGCAGTTTGTGGTAATAATATCTGTGAGCCACGCTTCAAACCATTCGGACTTGTAATGTAATAGACCTGAAAGGAGTGTATGATAGAGAAAGTTATGGAAACATTTTAATTTCTTTCCGTCCCCACCAGAGGGGCCGAATTCTGTAACGCGGAGAATTTGGGAAATGAGAATCTTCGTTTACTTCGATTAAAACTCCCTAATTCTCCATTCCCAATTGAGAGAATTTATAAATTGGAGTATTAGGAAAAGAAAGAGAGATTGCAATTCTCATCAGTTAATTTGAGAATTCGTAGGTTACCTAGGTTACCTACCTTCTCAAAATACAACATAAATAGACAATACTCTCAGTTGTGAATTCTTCTTTTAACTTTTCCACTTCAAAACATCGGAGATTTTAACAAGTGGAGTAGAGAATTTGGTAATTCTCAAAACAAATTCGCCAAGCCAAGTAACAGAATTCCAAGTGGAGAATTAACTGTCAAATCAACTCTCATCTCCCAAATTCCACAATTCTCCATGTTATAGAATCCGGTCCTAGTAACGAAATTACATATTTTGAGTTTTGACTAGAAAAGGCAACCTCGCATTATGCGAAGAATACCCGGTTATCAAGTCAAAAAAGTACTATTAAAAGAGAAAAATTCTACTAATCTTCTACAGTACGGCCCCATTGAGTTTTTTTTTTAATTCTATGCACACGTGTGTGAAAATTGCTGTGGAGCTAGAAAAGGGAAAATTAAACGTCAAGTCAATGTTTATAAATGGATCCGCACATTTCCAGAAAATTTTTAAAGTTTTTCCCAAATTTTAGTTATCATCCGTTATTATTTGTCCAAAAATGCATACACATACATATACTGCCTTTTTATAACATGTATTTGTCGGAATTAAATTACAACTATATATGCAACAAACTATTCTTCAAATAACCTTAACTTTGTTTTGCAAATTGTGTAGCCATTCTTAGATAATTTTCCATAATTCAATGCAGCGCAGCAGTATCGATCTACACAAACTCTGGTTTGATTCGAAAGTTGGCCGTACCGCCTTAGCTGCTGGATATAATTTAGCTTATTTACAAGCGATGAATCAACCGCAAAAATTTTGCTGAGTTTCGAGGTATGTGTAAAAACCGGCTCCATGAGCAGACGACGAGTTTATATTAATTAAACTTACAGTTTTCATAATTTTCCCATATCAAGTTCGCAAAAATAAAGAAAAAATGCATAAATTTACTATTTCGATGTAAGATCAAATATTGAGTCTGATACATGAATTTAGTACTAGGCTTAGTCCCAAAATTACGCACCCATAGTAATTGGGGTGGTTTATTGGAAAAGTGATTATCATGCCTGAATTTAAAGCTCATTAAGATTATTTTCTACATGAGCAGCACCAGGTCAAATATTAGTCATTTTCACATGCGAATTTAAAGCTCAAGAACATTACATTTCGTAGCGACAATCTGATTTTAGTACTAAGTTTAATAGTAGGTTCGGGTGCTCGAAATCAAAAATGGGTTGCTTATGCTTGTACTTATTAAATTCTAAAACATAACGTTTTGTACATTGAGATCTTATTTTAGTGTTACATTTAACCCAAGAGCTCTGTTTGCTCAACGAAGAATTAGCCCAAATAGAGGTCGATTATTGAAAAAATTGTTATCACGGAGACTTGGGCTTTGTATACGGGAATCTGGTTTTAGTATAAAGTTAATTTTTTTTTAATATCAGACTTGGGAATCTAGTATTAGTTCGATATGTTTACCTTCAAAATTGCTTGTTGGAGCAAAGAATTAGATCATATATGGATCGTTTTAAAAAAAAATCGTTAATTTTCATGCGGAAATTTAAGGTTAATTAAAACATTTCGTTTTGAACCCTGGGAAGACCTTCCATTTTTTCCTCACAGAGAAGTAACGCTTGTACCTTGTACCAAATAATTGACCTATCATTCGAATAAAAAACCTTGATTGAAAGTTACGGTTTTAATTTTACAAAATTTATTTAATAATTAAGTGATAATAGAGAAGGATTGGGGGGGGGGGTGGAATTTAAATTAATATCATATTTAAAAAGAAAAATTATAATACTACAATATCCTTGTTGAAGTTATATAGTCTCTCATATGTACCTACATACCTGCATATACACACATACACACTCATAAATAATTGTGTCAGCTCACTTTTTTAACTAACCTATCTATTGTGATTCACACATTTTACTCTCGTTATTGGTCGAACATCATAATTAACTTCATTTTTTTTCTCTTCTTCCTTAAAGACTCAGTATGCTGTTGAATCTCTTGAAAGACCAACAAAAAATGCTTTGGTCCAAACTAAATTAAGAATTCTTGGAGGAAGCTATTCTAGATTTTTAAGTCAAAGTACAATTCAGCAAGAGAGTGTTCGCCCTTCGTCTACTACATCGAAATGGAGGAGTCGAATTATAGCGTGTATTAAATATCCATTCGCCGTGATAGTTTTCAATTTTGTACTTGCCATGCTTTTCAAGTACACGGTATCGAAAAACGATCTTGAAGTGGTTGTGAAAAGCAACATTCCGAGGGTGTACTAATACTAAAAATAAAACATAAATATGAAAGTAATGTATTGCAATTATAATATAATATTATGTGTTAAAAGACACTACTATCTGCTAATGTATATTTTTACTTTGTAAAAATAATGACTTCTGTGATGTCCTCTTTATATTCAATAAATTTATTTTGGGAGAATTGTTAAAAACGAGGTTTTTTACATTTTGTGTTTGTGGACAACTATAGAAATCCATATACAATGAGGAAGTTACTAAAATAAGAAATAAACATGAAAGGGATATGGGAGAGTTCAGAATGGAATTTCATACGCTTATGGCAAAGGTACATTTTTTCTAAATCTATCCTATTCTCTTCCTATTATCTTTTCTCAGTTATTTATTTGTTGTTTTTTTATTCAATTTTATATTTTAGAATGAGAAATATGAGAGTCATGTACAAAAATTATCACGACAAATTTATCAACTCAATGATACCATTCTGGAGTTGCAAAAAGAGAATAAATTTATGGAAACAAAATTGAAGGATTATGAATCGTACTCGTCAGTGTTTCGAAAACATCATCCATCGTCATCTCAAGTACTTGGCTCTGATCTACGAATGGAGGATGAGCCAGGTGAAATCTTTAACAACACTTATCTTACTGATATGAAGAACGGACGCATATCTCCTTTCGGTAGAGAATCTGTAAGGTAAATTTCAATATTTCTTTTTCAATAATCATTCATTTAAATAATGTTTTTTTTGTTTTTATAAAATTCACAGTGCACATGAGCTGCAATACAGAAATTCTTTAGCTCCACCACATTTAAGAAGTACTTATTCTGCGCAGTATTTAGATCAACATCTTCGTGAGGATGATATTAAAGTAAGTTATCATAAGGACAATCGAATCGGGAAGGAAACGCAATGTTAATGTGATTCCAAGTTTTGATAAAAAAAAAAAACAAAAAACAAAAGAAATTTGGACAAGGAACTACTTACTGTTCGCTGATTGTTATCTCTTCAAATTTTATGTAACCAAGATAATAAATGTTTTTATCTGAATCTAATCACAATTCAATTTTCATTCATTTTTGTGTCAAAGTGCTTGTCTAAATTTTATTTGTAGTTTTTAGATACATCATGCCGCATAAATGTGTATCTACTTATTAAATTTGAAAATATAATCTTTGATCTTATTACTTTTTCCTTCTTAGGATGGCATACCTATGAATTTAGACGATAGTTTAAGTTCTCTTCTATACTCTGGACAAAGAAAAAAATTATCAGGAACAACTTCATATAAGAAACCTGGCCCACCAACTCCAAGCAAAAATGCAGGTAGATTATCATTTGGAGGTTGTATTGACACACATCCGAGAGAAATTCTAAAGGAAACAAACGTGTCGGGTGTACCATTAAAAAAATCAACACCAAACAAATTAAAGACATTTTTTTCATCGAGGTCATCTAGAGATGAGGTATGTTTTTTTTTTGTATATTATTTGCATTTACAGCATGACCGCATGCATGTATTTACCTATTTATGTCACTTAGAATTTGATGTTAGTAGTAATACAGATCATTTAATTATTGGAATAGTTAAGGAATTATTTTTATTTAATAGCAGTTGAAGTAAAAATGCAAAAATCTTTTCATATTAAAGTGCTTAGTTTTATGTGTACACTGTAACCCGGAGTGATTTTGCGTCATCTTCCGCCGAGTTTTTTCATTTTTAATTAGATGTCAGCATTATAAATAGGTAAATTGTAGGGTATGCTTTGCACTACTTTGTTATAAATGAACGAATTTTTATAGAGTAAGATGATTGCCATACTTTTAATTTTTTTTTAACTGAGAAAAAAAAATAAACTTTTTTAGATCATTTTCGAGAAAACTTGTATTGCAATCCTTGTATTTTTAATTCCTTCTGTAGATTCTTTCTATCGGTTAGAATTTTTTCCGCTCATGGACGAAACATAGCCACATCGAAGAGCTGCGTTTGACTGGTGCCGGACAAACGAAAAAAAAATTCTTTTTGTCGCAAAGATCTAAATAAATTGTCTGTCGCCAATGAGTACTTTCTTGTCATCCAGTTTCTTCACCTCACCGATGGAGAGTTTCTACAACGGAAACCTTTTGATCTATTATTGTAGTTTCGTACAACCAAGGGAACGAAGAACTCAAGATCACTCGTGCGTCTGTCTGTCTGAGGTTTTGTTTTTTGAAAACGACGACGTGACGTAGGAATTTAAAAGGGGAATACCCACTTTTCTTACAATTTTAGGCCCGCCAACTCCAGACATTAGAGATATATTACACGATGCATTATGTTACTCTGAACATATTTTATTTCAATTAAGCGGGGGGAAAGCTTTGGCGACCGAATGTAGTATCAGCTACTTCTTGGGGAAAAAGTGGACCTTTCTACTTTTCTGATTGCGCGGAATTGGTGCATTATGGAAAGTGACTTCCTATGATAAAAATGCTCACAACAGAGCATTAATGGCCACGGAAGAAAGAACTGCAAAAATATATGCGAAATGTAGTAACTGGGGTGTATGTGACCCAAGTGCATGGGTTTTCTGGCGGCTGAAAAGGTTCCGAGAAAATTGTCTGAATCGGGATAAAGTACACCACCCGATAGTACTTGCCAAGATCTTTAATTTGGTATTCAACATGCGGTACTGGAACCACCCTTCCCCGCCGGGCGTTCCTACCCTCCCATAGTTAAAGTATCCACAGAAAATTTTTCGAATTGTAGCTGGTAATGAGCTGAGGCGAACAGTGAAACCCGTTTTCCGATCGAATATGATCCTAACGAGCTATAGCGGATCTAAAGTACAACAACTCTTACTAATAAGACCAACTCTTATAAAATTATTCTTACGTCCGCCTGTTTGAATATTATTCAGTTATCATAAGCAAATTGGGATTAGATTTAAATTCGGTCGATCGGCTTTTCTGGTACGGAACCCTAATTTCTAAATAAATTTTGAAATTTTCAATCGTTAACGGAAATTCAAATGCTTCCATTTTCTTAAAATATGCTGCAATACATTCTGAATAAAAATTGTCGACTTTTCAGGATACTAACTCCGATTCTGATTAAAGATTATATCCAGAAGTTTTTTGTTTGTTTTTGTAATAAACATGCACTTAACTTTTCACTGCTGTGACAAAACCTTTATGGGACTCACATTTTACAATAAGTGTCCCTTCTACTTTGACTGACAAATCTGATTGTCCATTCGTTGAATTAAACTCTTCAATTTTTTGATATTTACTTGAAACATTTTATAGTATTGACGCAAAATCACCCCAGGCTATGGTACATAATGAGTAGCATTTTTTAAAAATTACATTTTCTTTAATTTGATGGTAACTTAATGCACCTCAACTTTCTGTTTATCATCTTGATCGTGTTGAGCTTTTAAAAAACATTAAAAGTGATTTTTTAAATATTTGTTCGCATTGTGTTTGTTTTAAGTGTAGATTTAGTAAAAAATGTAAAACAGTAAAGCGCCATAACGAATTCACACAAGCTTTGAGTCACCCATCGCTCATAGTCTATTGGAATATAATGAACCCAAACACAGCCACCAGACACAGAACAGCACATGTGAAGCAATCACAATACAACGGACAAGCTAGTATGCATCGGCGCGCTACTATCAAAGTACTGAGGCCCATATTTAGAAAATTTCTCGGTTGAAGTAGGAACACCGATCTTTTATTGTGGCGTATCTTTACTGATTTATATTCTTTGGTTTTAGTCTTGAGACTTTAGTAAAAACTGTGCAATTCAGAAAGCCATTTCGTATACATTCCAGACGATATTATACTAATGCACGAAAGTGGAGTAAAATAAAAGCTCGGAAATGAATATTTTATAGCATAAGCATGACGAAAAATCATTCTTCATCATCTTCATCCTGCTGACGAAAATCCTCCCCAACCCATCAATGTACCGCCGCCAAAGTTTCCTTTCGAGAAATATCGGGGATCTTTCCTTAAATCGCGCCAGTATGAATTAATTCAAAATCATGAAACCAAGACATTGTCTCACGACTTGTATGGATTCGAGCGTTATCTTGCTGAAATGTCCACTCGATCCCGCTATTTTCCGTCGGAAAGAAACCTTGGCGGTACATCTATGGTATGGGGAGGATTTTCGTCGGCAGGATGCTTGGACTTCCGATTTACGTCTTCAAGACTGAACGGTCCTGAGTACGTCCGAGTACTAGAGAGTAGCTTACTACCATTTCTGACGGAAAATAGCGGGATCGAGTGGACATTTCAGCAAGATAACGCTCGAATCCATACAAGTCGTGAGACAATGTCTTGGTTTCATGATTTTGGAATTAAAGTGGTGGACTGGCCAGCATGCTCTCCTGATATTAAATCCCATAAAGAATGTTTGGGTTATTCTTGTACGTCTGGTTTATAACGAAAATCCTCAGTTTCAATCAGTTGAAGAACTTCGACGTGCGATTTTGGAGGAGTGGCAAAATCTCGACATTGATTTGCTTGAAAACCAGGATATTTGAATTAATTAAAGCCAATGGAATGGATATTAATTACTAATTGACGTTTTATATTGTTATTTGTGTCTAAATACGTAAAATAAAGCGTCATTTTTGTTAAAACTTGCGGGTGTCTTATAATTATGAAACGGGCTAAAAATATAAATCTCAAAATTATGAAAAAGTAACGGAAGTTTAAAAAGAATTTTTGGCGTTTTTATTGCGACATGCAAATCCTTAAACATATAGATAGATTTTATACAACAACGCTCTTTTTAAAAAGAAATAATGGCGAAAATTATTACTTTTGTAACATTAAAATTATTGCTACACATTTATTTTAACACGGGAATGAAGATTGAGGTAATTTTATTCAGTAGCCCAAAAACAGGATAAATCCCGTAAGTAGTTTATTTTATAAAAATCATTTTGTAAACCTCTATCTTGATAATTCACTTTTTATCAGTTTTAGGGTTTCGTACAACGGGAACCCTATTACTAAGACTTCTGTCCGTCCGTCACCAGGTTGTATCTCATTAATCGTAACAGGTAGACAGTTGAAATTTTCACAGACTGTGAAACAACAAATAATAAATAGTTTGGATGAGATATTGCATCTCTTTCACTTGTTTAGAACTGTATACTTTGCTTCTCTTTTGTGCATTTTACAGTATTAGATGAGCACTTCGATGAGTACATAATGAGTGTCACGATGAGCTTATTAATGAGCATATCAATGAGTGTTACGATGAGGTTATTAATGAGTATGTCAATGAGTTTCACGATGAGATTATTAATGAGCATAGCAATGAGCTTATTAATGAGCATAGCAATGAGCTTATTAATGAGCATAGCAATGAGTGTCATGATGAGTTCATAAATGAGAATCTGACTTTACGATTGATTTCATATATTTTTCTGAATTCGACGCTGAGGTGTAAGTATATGGTCATAATGTCTTGTTCAGCATATGGGCGACAGTCTTTCCGCGGAAAAACAAATCAAAAAATTAATTTAAAATAAATATTTCAAAGAAGTTTAAAAAGAATTTTTGGCGTTTCTATTGCGACATGCAAATCCTTAAACATATAGATAGATTTTATACAACAACGCTCTTTTTAAAAAGAAATAATGGCGAAAATTGGGGGTGTCTTATTTATATGAAACAGAGTGTATAAAGATATAAGCTCAACCATCAAAAGGGAAAATAAACAAAATATTGGAGAAATCGAGGACGAAATAAGATCAAAAATCCTCAGCAGAAATGCATGGGGAAGTATGTGGTTAGACTCTGTGATACTCTTACTCTTATACTTATTTCTTTTCCATCAATGTTCTACTGCATTGCACAATTTTTAGCGCATTACCCTGTATAACTTCCCCAATTTATTTTATCATCATATAATGCTTATGTTTCTAAAAAATGTTTTTTGAAAATTGTTCGGAAAAAAATTGTAACTTTTGTTTATCTGTGAGTGGACAGTTGTTAAATTTTGTAGGCATTTTCTGTCAATATTCCTTGATTCGAATCCAACTTTGATTATGGCCCGTATTGCTCAATCCGACAGATTAATGATTCCCGCCGCAAGTAAGATTCACTTCCTCTTCACGATGGGATTTTTCAATCCACCGGCGGAACTGCAACATCCAGGATTTTTTGGGCGGGCATCTTCTTTTTTCTAGTGTTTTATTGGCGGATTTCGTTGCGATTGATGCTGGAGGTTTTTTGGGCGTCTTCCAAACACACAATCACAGTGGGTCAACCCTGTCTACACAAAGTGGTCAACGTTGACGACAAGCGCCATTGCCGCATAACGTGATACCACAACCAAACATGTTAAAATATTGGATTTTCCTCTTGGCTTGTTTACAAGGATGAACCACACAACACACTCACAATGCTTACATTGACGATTGCATATTTTCTCTTCACTTTCTGGCAGTATTCACTGCTGCTAAAAAACTTTTGTTTTGGATTTCAAGCCACTGAGTGCACGTGCTTTGCTTCACTCTCCAAATCTGTAATGTCAAGAAAAGTTCGCTGTTACTGAGAGAAGTTTTTCCGCCCTCGAATATTGATGGCGTTAGTGGTCAAAACTAAAAAAAAATCGCAGGTATCCCAGCTAGACGACAGGCTAACCCTGACGACATTCCCCTACGTATTGTAATGCTGTTGGAAGGGAGGGGCGAGGGAACTGTTGATTGCCTACCTATCAGCTGCCTAGCAGGTAATGAAGAAGAGGAGAAGTCGAAATGAAAATAAGTAAAAGGAAAAGCGCAGGTGTCCAGGAGGGAAATCGGGCCCATGACCCTATAATAGTTGTTAGAGTAAGGTGTGAAATGTGAATGCGTGGTAATTACTCAATGTGGATTACAGACTTTGAGAAGATTTCCTCCAAAAGAATACTGCTATTTTTCGGGCTGTTGGAAAAATTATGTATAAAGGAGGATTTACATTATGATGGCATGCATTTTTCCATTTATTTGTACTTGTAAATGTATTGTATTTTTTATTATGAGGGCTTTTTGGAAATTTTAATGTTGCCGAAGCAATTCTACAATATCTCACACGTACACACCCCTCTAGTCTTTATGGCAAAAATCGCAAAGTGTCAAACAGTCAAATTGAATTATCTACTTTCAAAACAACTCCAATGAGCTCCGAAAAGACCACTGCCAGGACTACCTCCAAAATAACTTCTATCCTTTCTATAAACAAATATTAAAAACACTTTCAACTTCGAAATATTTAATTCTTCCTAAATCTTCCATTTTGACTGTTAGGTAATTAATAAATTTTTGCTATAAAATAATATTAAAACCTTGCAAAATATTACTAACTCTTCAGTTCAAATTCTTAGATTTTGGAAAATGGATAAAACCGTGTTATTTCCCTCTCAGTCCTAAAAACTTTTTCATGTACACACCAATTTTTATTATTTTTCGTACATAGGATTTCCAAACATATTTGTAAATGTTACTGTAGCTGTTTTTCTAAATTTGTTAATATTTTTCATGTTATTATTACTTTTATAACATTCAAATTATTGCTACACATTTATTTTAACACGGGAATGAAGATTGAGGTAATTTTATTCAGTAGCCCAAAAACTGGATAAATCCCGTAAGTAGTTCATTTTATAAAAATCATTTTGATAATTCACTTTTTATCAGTTTTAGGGTTTCGTACAACGGGAACCCTATTACTAAGGCTTCTGTCCGTCCGTCACCAGGTTGTATCTCATTAACCGTAACAGGTAGACAGTTGAAATTTTCACAGATTGTGAAACAACAAATAATAAAAATAGATAGTTTGGATGAGATATTGCATCTCTTTCACTTGTTTAGAAATGTATACTTTGCTTCTGTTTTGTGCATTTTACAGTATTAGATGAGCACTTCGATGAGTACATAATGAGTGTCACGATGAGCTTATTAATGAGCATATCAATGAGCTTATTAATGAGCATATCAATGAGTGTTACGATGAGTTCATAAATGAGAATCTGACTTTACGATTGATTTCATATATTTTTCCGAATTCGACGCTGAGGTGTAAGTATATGGTCATAACGTCTTGTTCAGCATATGGGCGACAGTCTTTCCGCGGAAAAACATCAAAAAATTAATTTAAAATAAATATTTCAAAAATTTAAATGAATCACAAAAATCTATTCAAATTTTCCTAGTAGAAATGTCATCTGACACCGTGATGGCAAGAATAACTATTTATTTATTGCTGGTTTAGTATATGGGGAGCAGTTTCATGATATCCAATGAGCCCTTCGATGAGATTGAATGAATGCTCATCAGGAGGATCATCGGGACTTATATTTCTATATGTTTCTTTATGAATTGCAAACACCTTGATGCTTTTCCGTCAAATTAGTATTGGTTTACATAATAAATGCCCCTTGCGGGACAAGAGGCAAGGGAAAACTGTGAGCGATTTCTACTAGGGTACTTTATAAGTATTTAGTATGCATTGCTAATGTGATTAGAACGAAAGCTCACGGTATTACTACTACATAGTCAACATTCTGGAAGCTCGGAATCGAGAGCTTAATTTTCTGCCATTCTGCCTTATAGAAAAGCTCTGCACAATTAATGGCGATATTTCTTCACTGACGCGACGGTTAAAAATCAAGTGAAGAATTACTAACCGGTTATTGGTTATTTTCTTCCCTGATATAAACACATTGGCTGCACGGACTAAAATAGCAGTATCGATTTCTACAGGTACACAATTGCTTCCTCTGCAAACGCATTTTAAGAAGTTTTGGATGCAAAAATAGGAAACGCACTCAAAATTTGAAAATTGCATTCATTTTAAAGTTGTTTGTGCTTGTCAAATGTTTAAACAATAACGAGTAAATTGAATTTTTGCGAATATGCAAGCCGTAATAAAGCAAACAAATTTCTTTTATTCCTTCTTATTGGATGCTCAGAATATGATGAAACTCCAAAGGCAGTGCCGTAACTTTTATGGAATTTTTAGAAAAACTATTGAAATAATAGTTCAAATTGAACTTGGTTGTTTTTTAGTTCGATATCACTTCTAAAATTTTAGATCATAAGATAATAGTTATTTATTAAATGTATGTATGTATATGTTCGATAATGTCAAAATTGTTATTTAAAAGATATTTAATTTAATTAAATCTTAGGCCGCGCTCCTTTTTTACCGCGCGCCATCAGATTATGTACAGTGCTGGATCTAGGAAATTTTTGAGTGGGGGCCGCCCCCTCTAACAGCAATCTTTATTTGGGGCAAATTTGATTACAGTTTGATTTCAGTTGCAGCATATATGATAGATGACCTATTATATGTATACTGCATAGCCTGGAACTGGAATCAGAATTGTTAAAAACAATTTGAATTAGAAACAATAATGCTTGTTAAACAAAAAGAATTTGAAATTCAAACAACAATTAAGATCTATTTCAGATCTTATTTGTCGTTTGAATGCGAGTATACGAGGTATCAAAACCTGCAGAATGTAGCTATAGCCGCTGCTCTACCTCCCATACCAACGTCGGATACAACACTGCCATTTTAGCCTCTATTTAGCCGGCAACATTTTTTTAAAGAACTAATTGCTTTGTTATTTTAGCTGTTTTTCAATATGAATTTTCCCTGCAAAACGACTAAAATTTGAGACGGTTTCAAAACAAAAAACAAGTAAAAAAGCTAGAATTGGTCTAAGACCAATTCTTATGATACCCTAAATCAGCGGTCGGGGAACTTTTTTAGTCATTACCCAAAAATATTTTTGTGTAAGTCGATATTACCCCACATTCTTAAAAGTAAAAAATAAGGCAAGGTACTTTTAGATTTATTCATTATTCATTGAATTTATTGGAATTTACATGAAAACTCTGTATAAGTAAATAAAAATTATAAACATCATTCTAAACGACTATTTTTTTGGAGAAATGATGTTGTTCCATCTTTAACAGAATAACTTCAAAATTGGTGCATTTTGAAGTAAGGGCAGTCGATTTCTGTTTTTCGTTTTTATGTTCATTAAAGTAGAAAATCCTTGTTCGCAAAGGTTCTGATATCCAGAAAGACGACAGATCTGCTTTGCTCTCAAATTGTATGCGAGCATCATTATTGCAGCGGAGTTCAAGAAGTGCTTCTGCCAAGTTTTGAGGTTTTTCTAGTATGTTAGATATTTCACATTTGAAAGGGGTGCATTTTTTATAATCCAAATTGCTATATAAAATAAACAAACTTTTAGCGCCCCGCTTATTTTCAGATAATATATCTTGGCGTTTGTATGACTGACATAATTTAGGCAGCAATTACAATTTCATAAAATATGAAATGACAGAAATGTTGACCTGGCGCGCAATAGGCAGTAGGCCCTCTTGTCATTTTCCCCCGGACAATAAGTAATACGGTCATTGAATTGCTTAAACACATACACTGTAATCGCATGGTATCCCGCTTATTTATTCAATGTTACAAAGAATTCCCTTGATTTGGAAGACAGATGTGAATGCAAACTATCCAAATGTTTTTTTAATTGACTTTTTTTTTAAGATTCTGTAGTCAGGACTTTCAAACATACAACAGCACTGTGGTTTCATTACATCTTTATCTTCTATTGAATTTCTGAAAAATCTATCACGTTAGTCGCTCAACAATAGCGTATTCCGAATATTTTTATATAAAATAACTTTTTTAAATGTCATTACCCTCAATAATTTAATTTTTACCCCATTTGGGGTAATTTACCCTGTTCCCCGACCGCTGCCCTAAATGAATGCCCGTATGAAATTTCGTATTGTCACCCTTCTGTGCAAGTTAGATTTTTGAAGTGGTTTTGCGCATATATTTCTAGAACGGTTTGTCGGGCAGAAAAAATGATTATAACCAATTTTATAGGATTTCGTATTCTGAAGAAGTTTTTAGTACAATAAAAATGTCTTGGACTGATCATTTTCACAGTGTACGTAAAAAACCTAAATTTTTATATATCAACACCAAAGAGTTGCCCGATTTAGTCCATTTTTGAAATTTTATTTGCTAGTACAATGAAAACACCATGTACCTAATTTCAGCTTTCTATATCGATGCGTTCTCAGGCAGTATCCAAATATATAGTGGAAAACGGAAGTTTTGTATGGCAACCCCACGAAGGAGTTGCCCGATTTGTCTACTTTTCGAACTTAATTTTACTTTTTTTTTTAAAGTCCGTGTACAAAATTTGAGCTCTCTAAGTATACGCGGTCTCGAGTTATCGTGCGCACAGACAGACGGACGGACGGACGGACGGACATGCAAAAATCAAAATAACTTTTAATATTATGCATGGGTGTCCAATCCATTTTGCTCTACCATCATTATTTCCAGGTGTTACAAACGGAATGACAAACTTAGTATACCCTATAGATTTCATCTAGCGTATAAAAAACCCCGTGGTAGGAATTCTGGCCTACTCCCGTTCAGGACGAAAGGATTTAGCTGATTTTTTAGCCCGGCTAAAACGTCTAAATTTAGTTGGCATAAAAATATTTGTCTGGCAACTCTGCGCTTGTGCCTACTGTCTTATATTCTGCCTACACTCGAGATAGGATTTTTGGATGGCACGGTACAGAGAATACAACGCCTTCTCATTACGAGCCACGTTCCATTATTAGTGGACGAAATGCCGTGTAATGTATAGGAAAGTACGGTACAGAGAACAATACTCTCTCCTCTAATGTGTCTAAATTTAATGATAATACCTTATATTCTCTGTACCGTGGGGGATGGTGGGGACCATAGGGTTGCAAGCCACCCTAGTACATTTGCACAATTTTTGATTTCATTTCATTATGATACAAAGGTACAATTTGGCTTAATTATTGTATATCGGCACAATCCAAAGTATTATGTCAGCAAAGGAGTATTCAGGTTCCGGAAAGAAGACGGCCTGAAAAAAATTTCCAATTCTTGTAATTAGATTTTTTCTTGTTTAGTTATTAGTTCATAAGTCTGTCGTAATGCCCGGCCCCTTAGAGCTGGCGCCCGGGTCAAGTGTCCCCGCGTGCTCGCCCCTAGATCTGTTCCTGATTATGTACATGTAATGGAACTATACGTGACCAAATAGATACGTTGTTAACGCGTGGCGTTCTCCTTTTATGACGGGCGAACTGTAGATCGTCATGAGTACTGCTAAGCATTTGCATTGCCTGACGAGCTGCAAAATGGTCGCGCGTTATTTTAAAT
Source organism: Dioctria linearis (assembly GCA_963930735.1). Taxonomy (NCBI): domain Eukaryota; kingdom Metazoa; phylum Arthropoda; class Insecta; order Diptera; family Asilidae; genus Dioctria; species Dioctria linearis. The sequence continues at coordinate 18,192,142 of OZ005742.1, read as the reverse complement.
TAATTAAATTAGAGGCGTAGTGTTTTTGATATGATGCAAAATATTTAAATTATGAGTAGGAAAATTGATATTGATAAAGGAGATACGCCAGAGACCAAATCTTTGGGATACTAGCAACGAAATATACAAAAATCATAATAAGATATATGATAATAGTTGACAAATTATTCTGAAAATTCCTAAGGATGTTTCAAAGAGAAATGTATGCAACAAAAAGTGATGAAAAGTTTAAAAGTTTTCCTACATAATATAAAAATAAGACATTATTTGGAACATTAATTTTGATCAAAAGTTTAAATCAAGCTAAATAGCTTTACAGAAAAGGGCAACATAATTTTGCGTTGTGTAAATAAAATTACGCTCGTGTGATATTAATGCGCAGTTATTTTGAAGCTCGTGTGATATTGTCCTTAGAATCTCACAAGACTTTAATTTTTTAAGTGTCATGTGTAACAGTCGTAGTAGACTTTATACTTTTAATTCATTGCTAATAGTTTTCACAGACTTTTATTAATGTATGTAAGTATTTAAGTCTCTTCATAAAACTCTCATAAAACTTTTAATTTCTTAGTCTCAGCTAAAAAAAAGTTCCATTAAGACTGATTGGTATACTTTTAAGAAGTAATGGTAAATAGTCATTAATTGGTAACCAACTTTTAAGGCGCATAATAAAATAAGAGTGTCACAATTTTTTATTTAAGTCATTTATTTTTTATTTAAGTCTTAATAACAATTTTGACTAACTATAAAAGAAAAAATTCCATTGAAACTGTTATTATGAGTCTTAAAAGTTGTTTACCAATTAATGACTATTTACCATTACTTCTTAAAAGTATACCAATCAGTCTTAAAAGTCCCATTAGCTTAGAATAAAAAAATCAGTTTTATGGGAGTTTTATGAAGACACTTGAATTAATGAAAAGTCTACGAAAGTCTACTAAGATTGTTACATAACACTTAAAAAATCTTTTGGAACTCTTATAATAAGATTTAAATAAAAAATAAATGACTTAAATAACAATTTTGACTAACTATAAAAGAAAAGAAATCTGTTACTCGCTTTAAAAGTTGTTTACTAATTATTGACTATTTTCTCACTCTTGATGGGGCTTTTTCAGCTGATTTCCAAAAATAACAGTTATTTTTGGTCCCTGCCGCCAAAGATCTAAGTTTCTTCAAGTCGAGTTGGGAGGACGTGTTTTGAAGACAGAAGATAGAAAATAGTGCTCTTAATTAGTTCCAATAGAAAAGCTAATACATAGTAATACTCAATCAAAACATTATTAAAATATTTCTCAAAATTAATTTTGTACTTGAATTACTACTTGTCCCTTTGGTGTTTTCCTATTTATGTATGTATATGTTCGTCGGTGACTCATTTTACCATCCTACTATACTTAGTTATCCTAACTTTTTTTGTTGTCCTTTGGTGTCCCTTAATTTTTTTTTTTTGTAATTAAATGTAAGATTTATTAAATGAAATTTATTTCTATTGTTAGTTTTCATCACCGTGTGATCGTAAACGATCATTAAGGAACAGGAAATCAATTTCAAGACCGCTTAGTGCTCAATTTACTTCTACTCCTCGAAAAAGCCGCGTACATTTTGATCAAAGGCGACAATTGGATTTATATCTCAAAACTGGTAAAAGCGATAATACTACTAGTAACGAGCATAGTCTTCTTTCTAAACGGATTTCATGCATTAAACTTTCTAGTGATGGAAAGGAACAGAGAAAGTCTGAGAATAATGTTTGTTGGCGTGAGCCCTGCTATTATGCAACAGAAAGTGAATCGAATTCATCGTGTGCTGAAAAGACAAATAACAAATGTACTCTTCGTAATTTACATAAAAAGAGAATCATTTCAAAAGACAGACGAATATCGTTTTTTTATCGAGGCAATGTATATAATAGTCGATCAAAAATACCAAGTAAAATAATGCGTGAACAGTATAGAAAGAAATCTAAAAATGAACGTATCGCCAATTTTAATAAATTTAGAAATTCTCTGTGTGAAGTACATTTAAGAGAATCTCTTTTGAGTAATGTTAATAGTGCTGCAAATACTGAAAATTCATTTGAATTGACTGGCAAAGAATTAGAGTGTGCTGCTAATATTAACATGAACAATTTTCATTATGCACAAAATAACAACTCTCAGCAATTTGAGGTACTCGTAAAGGAAAAAGAATCTCAAGCTCCTTTCGATGTGACTGAATTAAATTTTGCGGCGGAGTCTCAGTCATCGTTGTTTGGAGATCAATGTATAATGGCAACATCAAAGACTTTATACGCTGGCAGTGTTATAGTTAATCGGAAAATTCCTTACGTTAATTCGACAATGGTTCGAAAAACATCGTTTTTTGTTGTCAGCAATAAAAACGGAAAGAGCATTGTTGAATTAGCGAACGAAAGAATTACTTTAATTGATATATGTAGGATGTGGGGACAGATGAGCTATGCCACAAAATTAGTTTTATTTTTTGGTTTTTGTATATTTTTAACACAAATGATTTTTACGTATGTGCATATTTAGAAGCTTTTTTTTTATTTTTTTATTTTACTTGTTCTGTGAAGATTTTGTTTGAAGTTTTAATTTTTTATGTAACATTTTAATCATCAAAATTCATTTTCATTTATAGTAAGTAATAAAGGTTTCGTTATTAGGTCTAATTTTTATTGTTTTCATCAAACTTTGACGAGAATTTCCTATATTTTGCCTATGCATTATTTATTTTTTTTCAGAATACTCCACCTAGACGACGGCTCAGTAATATTTTTAAAAAGAAATGAGATTCACCTGGGTTAGATTTTATGATTATGGTTTATTTTTGTGTGTGCAAAAGAATTTTAAAATGTAAGTTTTTGTACATTTATGTATTGCATGTATGATGTTTTGTAATATTTTAAATACAGAGTTTTATTTTTATGTACATATAACTTTGTATAAATGTTGTATCCGTATTTGTACCTAACTCACTACTATCTAAATGAGCTACTTATTATGTTAAATTTAATTCAAAAGATCTCATTTGGATTTCAACTCCCTGATTCTAGATATCAGTTCAGAGATCTAAATGTTAAAGTATCATGAATGATAGATATAGTTTGTTTCATTTGCATTAAGAGATGTTTGAAAATGCAGATGACGAACCAAATAAGTAGCGTTGTGACTTGTTTTCTTCAAACAACGTTACTTATTTACAGTGTACAGGCTACTCTAGAGTATAATCAGAATCGGTATAATTTGTCAAACGTTGTAGAAGAAGAACAACGATTTAATGTTTACTCTAGATGGCATTTCATTTGAAATGTGGACCTTAAAACTTAGATTATAAGCATTTGTTTTAAGACTCGAGGGGGGGGGGGGGGATGACAAGAGGGCTAGGTATTTATTTATTGTCAGTTCGACATTTCTTAATTTACGAAAAGAGGTGCGGTGTTCGTTTAGTGATTTTGTCATATATCAGTGTGACTAAAACTTATTTGGGCTTCATAATATAGTCCAGTCATTATAGACTTTTGAAAGCGCAAGTGAACCGAGAAGGCTGATTTCCCTCACAAAGTTAAAAATTAAGAGACTTTAGAGGAAATTATTAAAGTACAATATAAATAAATAAGTCAGCAAAATTATGAATCACACGCATACAATTTATTAGCAAATACATGTTTTTGTGTTGTAGAAGATGAAAATGAATGGAGATGCGTTTTTAATATTTATATTGTATTACTTGTGGTGGAACATCTTCTCTGTTTTAATCAATGGACTCGCTCAGGACAAAACAAACATATATTCCGAAAACTATCAAAAGGAAATACACCCGTAAAACTCTTCTCTCCGACTTGTTTTTTAAGTATGATAAGTCCGTTCTCGACAACATACTTTTCCTTAATGCTTTTAGTGGCTGCGATACTACATCATTTTTTTTTCAATATTGGCAAATCAAAATTCATCAACACTCGACAAACATGCGGAGTTATCGGTGGAATTATTCAAACAAGAAAAAGACGATCCGCAGGTTCTGACTTCCACAGGATAACAGTTTCTCAACGCCTTATATGGCGGTTATAAGCAGGAAAAATGTATGTGTTTTACTATTCCGCCGATTCGCTAAATCAGTGCTTAAAAATAAGTTGAACCACCTCACTAAGCCAGCACATATTCCTTACGTATCAGCAAGTGCAAACGTGGCTCGCGTTTTATCAGGAATGGGGTTGGCAACGAATATCAGCACAGCTGAACACGCGCCACCTGGGCTTGGAAAACTCATATCGTGCAAGTGCAAGGGAAAATGTAAAGCTGCCTGTGGACGCAGAAAAGCAGGGATTGCTTGTTCCATTAACATGCAAAAATCGCCAAAGTCGACATACTGGTCAGCGAGAATGATGAGGATTATTCGACCATCGAAAATTCATTTCATGTGGATGAAGAATCTCCACAATTCGATGAGTATTTCGAGCAGGAAGACTGTGAACCAGGACAAACAAAACGAAGAAAAATATAAATATCAAAAACCACCTTTCATTTTCATCTTCTATAACATAAAAACATGTATTTGCTAATAAATTTCATGCGTGTGATTCATAACTGTGCTGCTTTATATTGAACTTTAATAATTTCCTCTACAGTCTCTTAATTTTTTACTTTGTGCCCCCCCCCCCCCCCACATAAAAGTCGTAATTTTTGTCTAAAAAACAAAGAAAAAATGAAATTGCTGGTATTGACATGCTCTACAAGTTTGATAATGGACATTTTTTCGATATGTATCACGAGAAACAAGAAAACAGCAAAAAACATGTTTCAGTATCTTAATTTCTAACTTTCGCGTCCGATATCTCAACAACGATCAACGCTAGGTGAAAAATTTATATGACTTAAGTTATAAAGCGGAAAAAAAGGATCAAATCGCAATTTTTGTATCATGGTGGAGAGCTGAGTTATCGCAAAAAAACATATTTATCCCTTTTTTCATGATGGCGGAGAAAGTTCATCGGAAATCTTGGTCGACAATTTCAAGTTGAGCTTTTATAAGGCCCCCCCCCCCTTCAAAATATCTAAAAATCTGCCTTCTCGGTTCACTTGCATTTATATGCTATTTTTCCGCCATAATGACTGGACTAATAGTAAATAGTAAAATATTGTTTTGTGCAAGAGATTTTAATATAATCGAGACTCCGGAGTCTTGAATTATGGTGGTGAAGTGCGCTGTGTTGTGTTGCAGAAACAATTCGAGTTAATGCCATGGGAAATCATTTTTCAGCCAAGTTTAATGGTTTCAATAATAAATTAGTGTTTTAAATAAAATAGGAGTAAAAATAGTAATAAAAATAAACATCCGTGGTAAAACATTTAACATTTTCCAATGTTGGTTTGTTGGCAGTCTAAATTAAATCAATACAATACAATACAAAAACGCTTTATTGAAAAACCCTGGCCAAGGCCGCGTCCACAAACGGTGGGTACATAGATCGACAGTAGTTACTTAATTATAAGCAGATACATTAGCCAAATAACCAAAAAGAATGTAATTAGCAAACACTTAAAGTATGTAGAGATAACACATCTAACAGCCAGTGTAGCAACTAGAGATATATATATTTAAAGAAGTTATATAGAGACTTAAGACCTACAAGGAAGAAGGTTTAACTAACTTACAAATTATAACAATAAACAGCAGTGGGTGTCAAACCCATCAGTCCTAGCTAAGCAATAAACTAAAGAAGAAAATTCACAAATTCAGAACTTCAATCGGCCCAAATACCGGCCTTGAATCTGGCAATTATCACAAAGGTAAAACTACTATAATTAATGACATGGTTACCTATTCTTATTTATCCAAAGCAGCAACCTAAGGCTACTAGAGCAAAAATAAAGATTAAGAATTTTAAGTACATACGGTTAACAAATTTCAATAAACCGCAGCAGCAACATAAGGTTACCAAAACAGAATAATAAATATTAAGATAAAAAATTCTAAGTAAATACTACGGTTAACAAATTCAATGCGACCAGATAAATAAAGTAACTAATAATAAGAGAGATGAATGCTGATAAAAGTTCAGATCTAAAATATATAATTTCGCACATCGGTACCATACCATATCAGCCATATAAAAGTAAAAAAAAAATAAAAATGGGCCTCTAGAAAAAGTCTTAAAAATTTAAAAAGTTGTAAAAAAATTATAATATTATAACCTTAAAAGTTAATTAAACAATTTTGCGATATAACGGGATCTCCTCTATCAAATTTCTTCAATATTTAATAATGTTTCAAATTATGTGCCCGCTCTGAAAATATCTTAGTTTCATACTTCCATGACTAAACGAACTCATCGATGCGGTTCTACTATCTTCCTCCTATCCTTTTTGCTATATAATATCTGCGTTTTTTTATCTCTCTGATTTGATCACGCATTCTTATTGTTTTACGTACATAAAATTGAACCGGATCAGATCAGAGAGATAAAAAAACGCAGCTATTCTAAGCCTTAAAACAGAGAAGCTAAACTTATAAGATTAAGTTTTAGCGGATGGAGTGGCATTTGAACTGCTGCCATTCATATGGATAGAGTGGGTAGGGACTTTACCATGGTATGAAGATGAAGTTTTTTCAGGTATTGGATCGCTTGACACTTAGGCAGCAGGGTCTACAATGATGGACCGTTTAAAGAAAAACATTTTATATTTCCAACGAGCTCTGCAACATCCTCCTACACCTCTTTCTCCAGTTGTGATACGAGTAAACATATATAGGGCCTGTCCGAATCGAGGTCCTTCGTCTTCGTCTTGTTATTACAGCTAGTGACGTAACATCGAGTCCATATCTATGTCATCGAGCTTTGCTATTTTATATAACAGTTTAGACATCTGGTTAGCTTGTTAAGGTTCGAGTTGACTATTTTAAATAAACAACATATCAAATAAACAACAGATCAAGCTTGCAAACGACTTCGGACAGGTTAGTTTTCTTTTTGAGCTTGATGGAAAAATGGCGAACGCTGATAAAATGAAGCATAAATATTGCGCAGGCTTTTTATTGTTTAAATTCCGTTAAAAACACAATTTTTAATGGATATGAGCGTTCATAAAGCAGTCATAATTTGTGGCTAATAAAATCATACAAAATAAATCGTGTTGCCAAAAATTTATAAGTTTTTGGTAAATTTGACTGCATTTATGGTCAAGACATAAATGATCCTAACAAATTTAGCATTTCAAAGACAAGAGAGCTTGTTTTCAAGTTGATTAATGCATGGCGGGAATTATAGGTACAAGTATCAAGTAAAACAGCACAAGCTTTTAATCGTCTTAATCTAACTATTATAATAGCTAAGCTTGTTGTGTTATGTCACAAGCTGTAATAACAAGACGAAGACTTAGATTCGGATAGGCCCATAATATGTTGTTTTTTTTTAATAATTTTATGAAAGTAAGTAAAAAAAATTATATTTAATTTTTACTATAATACGACGATAAAAATTGAAATTATGGGAAGTTTGGTGATTGATGGTTAGTAATTGTGAATATTTGTATGTGTAAGTAATGGTGCAACTAATAATAGTAATGTGAATTTTTTACGAAATAACTATAATGGTAATTGATTTGTACAATATACATAGTTTACAACAGAGACCGTAACGGTTAGGAATGTTTTAAAAAAAAATCATATGTAAAAAATTATTTTCTGATTTTCTTTCTAAAAATCAAAAATATAAATGAAAAACTGATTTTTATTTAAAATTTATTTAAAAAATCAAATAATGATTTCCATTTCACAAATTTTTTTTTCGGGTGAAAAAAAAAAATATTAAATATGGGTCGAAATATGCCGAAGATTGTACGATAGACTGGAAATTACATTACAGGCTTTCATCTAACGTATAATAAGAATTGGTCTAGATTTTATGTTGATTTTTAAATTTGATTTTTAAAATAAAAATCAATTTTTAATTATTATTTCTGATTTTTAAAATATAAATCCAAAAAGGAAGTTACTTCTTATAATTTCGAATAAAAATTATAATTTTAAAAAGTAGTATAGGAAATTTGTGAATTGTGATTCGGTAATAAGAATCATAATACGACATTCAATCAATATATCCTATAAATTTTTCTAAAGGATTTTTTGGTTAGAAAAAAAAAATGAAAATAATTGTTATTTTCAGTTCCTGTTTTATAATGTTAAAATCAATGGACTATAGCAAAACATTTGTAGTTGTAAAACTGACAAGAGTTTGATTTGAATAGCTCCTGAGCCCTAAATCTTAAGCTTGTTTTCTTATCTTCCAAACCATAATCAAATTTTTAAACGTTTCCTAACAAAATTATTTAAAAAAATTTATCTTAACCAAATGACTACGATTTCTCAAACAAAAACTCTGAGCTGAGTAATCATTGTAATGTCGCTGTGCCGTCACAGATTCGGACTACGGCTGCACATACACACATGCAATTATTACTCAGCTGAGAATTATTGAGCGTCAAATGGTAAGGTTAGTTCATAATCAAAACTATTTTATTATTTTGTTAAGTAAGGTATATAGGAAGTGTAGCCTTTGAGAAGGTAAGGAACCAAGCTTAAAGTTACTAGAAGACTATTTTCCTGTATGGATAGTAGTTTAAACTTTATAGCATATATAAAGTCAATGTTTGGCACTTTTCCATAAGTATCAATATAGAAAATTTTAGAAAACTGACTCCCAACGCATACATATAGATCTCTGTTTCATGGCTTGGGAACCCAGTAAAAATATCTCGTGGATAATAATCATATTCGTATTGCATTCTAAACTTCCAACGGGAGAAACTGTTACCCCGAATGCACAACATCTTGAAGAAACGAAAGCGTATCTTCTACGCGATACAATAAAGTATTTTGTCAACATCCCTTCCTGGCGAGTTACTTTCATATCATGTATAAGAAACGTATTCGTTCCTTCAAAATGATTCGCTTTCTTATCGTCTAAGCAAATCGTTCAAAAAATCGTCGAAATAAATCCTTTGGAATTTGTAGTAAGGGAATAAAGAAAATATTTATTTAATTAATTTTTTTTTTAATATGAATTGGTAGAATTAAAATCACTAGAGAACTCACAGATTAATTACTGTCATGGAGTCTAATGACGTGTTTTTCCAGATGATAGAATAAGCGAAACTATTGTCTTCTTGCTTCCACATTTAAAATCAGAAAACAAAATTGTTTGTGATTTCATCTTCTTTTCGTCTACTCAAGACAAGGAAGAAATCATTTCACAGTATTTGCTTTAATTTCGCGTGGAAGATATTTTGGCAATATCATCCACATATCGCCCTGCAGATTTTTCATCCAAATGTTGCTGGGGAAGTATTCTCTTGGGTTTTGGCTGGGCGCGACCTCCCCCTTCACCCCTCATCTACCTCTCCTAGCATTCGGTTAAGTCGGTTGGTATTACCAAAGAACAAATAACATAACATGTTAGATGTTCTTTGATATTATTCTATGACGTAAAGGCTTGTAGCATTTCATGAATAGACTAAAAATTTCAGACTCATCATGTAAAAGTCATTAAGCGCAAACTGTTACACTATCTTTTCGTGAAATGCTGACTAACATCAAGTGTCTGCGACATATCATTTGTTTTTGTTAAGCACATTTTTATTTTTTGTTATAATTCTAGAGGATAGGATAACTTTCCCTATATCCTAATTTCCTGAAATTTTCGGTTTCTCCAAAAGTCACGCTGACAGAATTTTTGCAACAAAAACGTTGTTCTTTAGTTTTTTATTCTAAACATTTTCTATTTCTTGCATATATGTACATATGTTTAATTTAACCATATTGACACATCGCAGGACATTTATTCTACATTTTTAAAGTATCTATAGAGATATAATACATACATAGAGCTTGCTAGTTGTTTTGTCTCCACAACTCTATTTTGTAACTACATAGGAGGAGTCAGTACACAACATGCTAAGAATAATTGATTTTCTTAACTTTAATAATACACAAACCTTTAACGACTTAAATGCCTTTTGCGTCTGCTTTAAATAAGTTCAAGTTCAATTTCCAACGCATCCTCTCATAATAAATATTCTTATGAAAATATAAAAGTTTTTAAATTCATTTTCATGTCAAGGCCAAGTACACGGAATTATATAAACAATTAAATACAGCAAATTGCCGATCTGTATCATTTTTGCTTTCAAATCTTATAATATGCTCCCTTGAAATTGAGAAAAACGACCCGAATCATGTTAAAGTTTAGCTTAACGAAGTAAAAAAAAAGTATCTTCTTTAGATGCTTGATTTATTATTATTTATCAATCTAAAGGATGATATAAGATTAAAACCAATTATTATTATTATCTAATAAATAATCCGGAAAAACCTGTAGCATTTTTCCATTTTGCGGCAGGCAGGTTGCTCTATCTCCAGCTTTAGATAATATGTTTATTATATATTTATTTACCCTTAAAAAGTTTATCGAGATCTTGCCCACCTGCTATGCATTGCAAATATTTACATTTTTATTCTAGGATATTGTGCATTGTTGTTGCATTTTCCCATGACACCTCTCTGGTTATTAATTATTTAACTTAAGCTCGATTGAATAATGCAAAGTTATTCACATTGCAACTGGGCAAACAAGTTGACTCATTTGTTTCTATATTGAGGTATGTAATACGGTATATGTAAATATGTATATAATCTATAAATATATGCATGCATATATCTAGTCGATTCTTGGAAGAATTTGACTTGAACTCTAAATCAAAGCAATGTTGCTGCCAGGTTCTATAGGTAAAAACATCAAAACAGGAAACTGCAATGCTGTTTGTAAACAATAATATAAAAACAACTACTACTACTACGTATATTGTTTATTTTGCATGCTTAGTATTGAATATTTGTGTATTATTAAATATAACATGTATTCCTATTCCTATAACATGTATTTCTGATTGATTTAATTTTATCACTGACGGTAGGGTGGTCCTAGATGAAACTAGAACGTATGCTGGCTGAGGTTATATAAGTGCATGACAAACGGAAAATGTTAGAGAGCTGTTTTACATGAGGGACTTTCAGTCGAGCGACTAATGTCGCTATTCTTTGCGACAGAAAAAAATTAGTTTCACACGACCGCGACAACAACAAATATTTTAGGTTTAACTAAGTTAAGAAGACATGCAGTTTTTAAATATATTTAAATATTTCAAATATAGATAGAATGCAATAACTGCCCGTCTTTTAGAAGGAGGACTCCACACCGGGACTCTTCGGAAAGCTTTTAGAGTAAATTCAAATCTTATTTTCGAATGTCCATAAGGTCTTTCAACATGCTTTTGCACCTGATCACAAAAGTAGTATTAATATTTATAACGAGTAAAATTTTGCAGTAGGTACAAAACAAGTGGCAGCCCTGGGCATGTAAAAGGCCTATTGCGCACTGGAGACTTTTTGTCACGTAACTGTTCTGTAACCACTGTCAATTCTATAGACTCTAATGTAATTGAGCGCATGAAGTGACGTGACAGCAAGGTGAGTTGTTGCGTTCCTCTGGGTAATAACTTTTTAGTAACGAAACTACCGCGCCTTCATTTTTATATGGATGTGCACGCACTGGCAACATTTTTGTCGCCACTTGACTACCATTATGGGAGACGTTGTTGACTGTAGAGCTTGGAAGTAACTTACGCATCTTTTTTTTTTTTTTTTTAATGTCTGCTGCAACGATAGTCTGAGAGGAAGATATAAATAATGCAGCACTAATACAAGAAGTAGCTACAAATGAAACCCTATAAAACAAAAATTTAAAGGAATATTCTGATAGCAATTTGAATATAAAAATGGAGGGAGAAATATCCCTGAAAGTTACAGCGAGTCTCTCTTCGGGTTCAATTGATGATCGTAGGTATATTGGTACTTTGATAAGTTAGAGTAAGGTCTCAAAATCTGTAGTAGTAAATCTTCAAATCTGTCAACACTAATACGGAAATATTAAAGGAACTTTTCAGGTAGTTCATTAAATTTTAAGTGAAATTTTCGCTTCAATTTGGAAGAACCGAATAGCATTTCTTTCGTTGAAATTTTCTATGACATTATGTCAAATACACGTATCACAACTGCTTCCTCGAAATTTATATTGATGAATGGTGATATAAAACATGATTTTTTCTGGTGACAGTGACAAAAATTCTTCAGTGCGCGTTAGGACTTAACATGTTATCAACAGTATAAAAATTTTCGATGATTACCAAATACATTTAGTTTGGCTACTGAAAATATACCATGAAAAAATACTGGGATTGCAAACACAGTCCGTAACATATAAGGTATAAAAATTTGTTGCTATGTACATGTAGAAGTTCGAATATATTCCATGGTCTACTTTTAGAAGCCAAATTTAGTATTACGTGCATTTGAATAACTCATTTCACATGGAGACGCGCAGCTCACAAACTTGCTATCACAAACTTATCCTAAAATGGAAACAAAAGAAGTCAGGTCACATAAAGTTGCGACAGTCAAAAATTTATTTCCAAGGCAGTGCCATATTTACACTTGGGTCCGCTGAGCCCTGACCCAGGGCCCCAAGATACTTGGGACCCATAACACCTGCGACAGTAGATCAACCGATGACCAATTCTTCAACCAGTTGGGCAACCTATTACTCCTAGAAATAAGTTTAGCGGTTAGAGTTTGGCTTCTAAAAGTAGACCATGGAATATATTCGAACTTCTACATATAGGTACATAGCAACAAATTTTTATACCTTATATGTAGAAGTTCGAATATATTCCATGGTCTACTTTTAGAAGCCAAACTCTAACCGCTAAACTTATTTATAGGAGTAATAGGTTGCCCAACTGGTTGAAGAATTGGTCATCGGTTGATCTACTGTCGCAGGTGTTATGGGTCCCAAGTATCTTGGGGCCCTGGGTCAGGGCTCAGCGGACCCAAGTGTAAATATGGCACTGCCTTGGAAATAAATTTTTGACTGTCGCAACTTTATGTGACCTGACTTCTTTTGATTCCATTTTAGGATAAGTTTGTGATAGCAAGTTTGTGAGCTGCGCGTCTCCATGTGAAATGAGTTATTCAAATGCACGTAATACTAAATGGTAGTAATAAATGATTAGGAATTTTGAGGCTATCATCTTTAAGCAAAAGATCATATTATAAGGTTGTTTTTATTGACGAAAAACACTTTTATGGACTATAACCAGCCCTTGAACGCATTCCTTTAAAATTGTGAATAATTTGTTCTCAGCCAGCTCGGATATGAAACTCTAGAAATATATCGATGACGACAAAATTGCGACTGTTTAACTCTAATGTGAATGTATATTTATTTAGTAAATATATGATTGTAAAATATGAAAAGGGCTCCCAATGCATTAACTGCCGTCTATACACTTTTGACGAGCAAAATTACACCAAAAATAATATTTTTGAACACCTACGTGTGCTTGGTATGCTTGCAATTCATTTTCCCACATATAATCTAGAGAGTTTTGCTCCAATTAATTTTGTATGTAATCACCTAAACAAGATGGACTTGTCTGAGACTTCATTCTGTTGCTTCTGTCAGGATGCTCATGAAACTTCAAAGCACTTACTCCGTAATTGCGAAGTATTAGCCAGGCGGAGATGACTCCACCTCGAAAATGCCTTTCCTCTACCAAACGACGTAAGGATTCTCAATTCTAGAATGATTCTAAACTTTATTAACAGAACCTAGAAAGGGAATAATTTAGAACGAGGATGCAGAATAGATCTTTCAGGTCGCAGTGAATGTGAGATTGCCGCTTGCACACCTCTCTACGAATGTAAATCTAAAATCTGCTTCTGTATGCGACTCCATAAGATATTAATTAACGGTCATCAATGGTCATATACATTACGAAGTTGTGATTTTGGGTAAGCCCATAAACTCTCCAGGAAATTAAGATGGATCAAGTGGAAGATCGATTTACTAGAGTGGTTCCGCACTGACATTTATAACATGGATTGCTTCATTTTCTATTTCATCTGGGACAAGTTTTGTTTGTTCATTCGAAATTATTACTTTTATTGAAATCTTAACCCTTATAACATCAAACATTCCTTAAATCACAGGGACCGCTAGAAGTCTAATTCATTTTATATCATTACCAACGTAAGCTATTCAGCTTTTGCTTTTACAGTGGCTTCTTAGCAGCGTTGTTAGACATAATTCTTGTATATGTACGCGAATTTGTACTCAGGTACGACGTATGAGACAAAATGTATTCACGTACGCGAAAGTACGAGAATTTCGACCTCAAATATTTACCAACCACAATTTTCACGCTGCGGTAATACCTACTATACAAATAAAGAGCCGTAAAAGATAATTTAAGAAAAATAAGCAGAGCTGTAACCGTAAAAGTAGCTTGGATTTTGTTCAAACAGAATAATTTCCATAAATTCTTTCTACATGCAATTTTTTAATACCATTAGAAAGAAAACATATTGGGTTGCAATTTGTTGTAACTTTATTTTTTGTGGGAGCGATAATGACCTGATCTCACCACTTGCTTCATGGAAAAAGAACGAGAGCATCTGTAACAACTAGCTTGGGAATTAAAGCACTTTTACCTTATGAAGATGAATTATTGGTGGCATTGCCATTTTTAAATCCTCCATTCATCACCAAAGAAAAGGAAGTTGACATATTTTGGCATAAGCTTCTTTGCTGAATTCGCACTGCTGATGAAGAACATAACAACAACAACAACAACAAAAATAAAGAACAAGCTCTTAACAAAACCGTAAATAGAGACCTTTCAGCTCAATGTGTTAAAACACAGTCGAAAGATTGCTTCTTTGGGTTCAAACCTACCGCCTAAATTATAAGTCTCATGACGTCAGCTGTCGTACTCCAAAATAAACCTGCTACTGCAGTACGACCTGTTGGTGAGAGCACATAGTGACCCAATCCTATCCTGATCTAGTTGTCTTTTATCCTATCCTGATCTAGATGTCCACAATTTTAATACAAAAATTCTTTTATAAAATTTATCAAATAAAACTTTTTTAAAAATATATACATTATTTTTGTTGTAAAAAAATAAAATAAAACGTTACGAAAAAGTCCGCAGTTTTAATTTAGCCGCCATTTCTCATTAATTTCGCGATAAACCTCTTGTACGAGAATTTTTCATGACGTACGAGATTTTTGTAAAGTTGGGGCGCTTGTCGTTAAGTACGTATTTTTTTTATAAACTACCTAGTACAACCCAATTTACGGAAAGAATAAAAGGAAGTGATACATATTTTGTCTAGAATTTTTGATAGCTATGATGATGATGTATCAGATTTTGAAATCTATAAAATGTATGCCACAAAAGCTGCAAAAACACATCTTGAAGGTTTCCTGTAGCCGGCAATTTTTAATGTGGTTTTCTGTATTTCAGGTGAACTGGATCCTAATCCAATGAAATTAATGAATTTTTCCTACATTATTTGTTATTTTATTTCCTTTACTCTTCTTTATTTAAATCGTTTTCTTTTTATGATCTTTTGAGGTATAATAGTACCTAATATATAAAAAGTTTCTAAATTAATGCCCAAAAAGTTACAACAAGTTAATTGAATTATGGATTTTAGCTCGCATTTTGTAATAAAACACATTTAAATTTTAATGATTTGTTTATATTATTCATGTTTAAGAAAATTTAAGTCGTAGTCCGTGGCACCGCTCTCTGTGTTAATGTGACAGATTTATGGATTTGTAGATAAACGTTAAGGCACATACTCTCCAAGCATGCAGCTAGAGCCCTCTGAGCTTTCAAAACAAATGAAAGTCTTCTGAAAGCACATTACTCCATCTGACTATGATAGAATGAATTGAAAACGCTAAATTGTATGCAAAATATAATAAAACAAGAAATTTTTGTCGTTAACATCATTAACATTATTGACCTTATTTCCTATAATTTCCTATAATTGAACTTTCTTTGAAATAATATCAAAATTTTGATAGTTATTTGTCTCGGAAAATAGCAACTTTCAAACGAAAATATATTAGTAACGAAAATTTTTTGTCTGGTTTTCTTTCCGTCACTGCCTCTTCCAGCCCAAAATCTTCCATACTCAAGTACAAATTTATCTATTTAATGTACCATTATTACGTTTTGATGTACTAAACTTTGCAAATTTCATGAATTCTAGAGTTTTCTAAAGCTAATTAAATACATATAAATCCCCGAGATCTTTATTTTTTACACGTCATTACCTAAGTTTACACATTTTCTCTAACTATGTGCAATTTTTATCATGATAGTACGCACAGATTTGCAGCAAATTCGTATTAACTTTTCTTGTTTTTTAAGATTTCAGTGGTAACCCCCCCCCCCCCCTTAAGGGAATGAAATTAAGCAATTTTTGTTTGCCTAACCATAAAAATAAGTATGAGGGACAAAGTGTGTGTGTACGGATCTAACTTAATTTAACTTTCAGACAAAAGTAAACTCTGAATAGTTTCCCAAGTTTGAGTCTTCAGAATGAATATTCTTTATACATATGCTAATTCATAATGCGTAAAGTTTTTTTAGTGATCATATGTACTATTCAAGTGGTCATACGACTTTAGATCATTAGTAAACTTTCACCATGCTTCATAATTTGTTTTATGTACTCCTATTGCAACCTTTCTGCGACTTTTAGTCATATCCTGGAATGCTCGTTATGACAATAACGGTTTATTTTTGCTCTACCTGACCAAAGTAGATACAGTTTTCACTAATTAATGACCAATCAACAGTAACTCCACGGTAAAACAAAACAATTTTTTATTTTTTATGACTATGACTATCAGAACCAGCTTAACACAAGCTCGCTGCATGGACACGTTTAATAAATAAACGTCTCAACAATATATGCGATTCATCACTTAGTCGGTGTTAGTATTAGTATGTCACACTAAACATAAACCAAACACCAGATGAAATTACATGTACAAAACATTAAACAAAATAGATTAAATATTATATAGACGTTTTTCTAAAACATGCTTAGAAACGTCGAGAATATAATGCTCAGCCATATTATTAACAGTAATACACATGCGATTAACAGGTTCATACATGCTAAAGTTAGACCTTGAGGAGTTAACATGCAACAGAGGTAGCCTTCTCAAATTGTGCCTACTATCACGAAAAGAGAAATTTTCCTCTCACTAACTATTCAGGACTGTTTCAAAAAATATTGTAGCATATAGTAAAACATCAGTTTGAAAACAATTTAAAATTATTTTTATTTTTGTGTTATTTTTTTAATTTGCACGATAAGTAAAGCTTTAAGCTTATATTAAAAACAAGAAACTATTTAATATTTATTCAATTCCAAGAGTATAACATCATTTTTCTCTTAACACCTCTAATTAACTATTGTAAAGTCTGCCATTTTTTTACTTATAGAAATCTAATATTTTTTAATTTGTTTATATACATTTTTCTTTTTCACACAAAATATCTTTATCCATAGCTCCATCCCCATATCTTAGATCAAAGTTCTGGAATGTTAGGAAGATTGTAACTTTTTGAGGCAACCTTGCCACAATTTACTACAAAGCATTTTAAAGTTTGAGTTGATTGGTATTATGTAGCAAGCTCCGAAAAAAATATTGTGGATCTAGTGTGGGATTTAGTGAAGGACAGAAATATTTTCAGCAGCCACTTCTTATACCCATAACTGACACGTTACCTGCCAAATAAATAACAGTTTCTTCTAAAAAAGTTTCATTATGGAATGAGTTTTTTTGTATGTAGGTGGGCCCAAAATCATCATCTTTCGTGACAATAGGCACAATCAACACGAATGTATACGTTAAGGAACAGCCCCATTAGTATCAGCTTTCTTTTGACCTGATTTAGCAATTTGCCACTATGGCAGAAAAGCGAGAGATTTCTACGATGGCCAATACATACCCGTATAGTACCCAAAGAAGCGAATACTCCAAATTGTCCTTAACTAAACTCAATCGAAAAATATTGGGCTAATATTAAAAGTAAACTACAAAAAATAACTCCTCTAAGATAGAAACTTTTAAGAGGCAGTATAAAAGAGCGTCCGATACGTTTGATACTAATTATGTATATAAAAGGCAAAAAGTTCACCAATTTTATAGCACGTGGTAATTATACCATATCAGTTGTGAATATTTATATTATATTTATATGTTTTATAAGCAATGAATAAATGATTTATAAAATCATATCTGGTGCCTGCCTTGGGAATCGCTCAGACAACCACTATACCCTAAATGATTAAGTAATAGTTTAATTGAAATTATTTGTTAACAAATAAAAATGGTTTTTCTTGTTGATTTCATTATCTTCATAGGTGGTAATTTTTTTCTGAATCAGATCTTATTATTGTTATTAAGGGGAGCAAACCCTTCATAATTTTCCAAAAATCGATTTTTTTTCCTCATATTTCGAAAGTATAATATATTGAGAGTATACTGGAAAGAGGAAATATTGAAATATTAAATATTTATACTGAATTATCCAGTTATTTATACCGTACACTAACGAGTCATGTAACCGGAGCGCTTGAGGTAGAGCAACCTTTCTTTCACAATAAATTTGTATATTGTATTTAAAGCGAAAATACCGTAGTAGTAGTACATTATATATATATAGTAAGGTAAGTATAGGTAAGTCACTAAAATTAATATTTTTTTCTTAATCAAACTTTAAAACGATTATCTCGAGAGTGCATTATCAAAAACTGCTGCTGCTGTAGATCAAAATATTATAGATCGATCTGGCTGAAAATTAGAGGGGTTTCTGTCTATGATATTATAAATAAATTAATTTTTTGGGGTAAAAATTACCGAAAAAATATTCGAAAATCTGAACATTTGATAAACAGCAGATATATTTTTTTATTTTATACTTTTTTCTTATTGTATGGGCTTATCCTTCCTCTACACATGTCTGTAATCGATAAATATTTATTCTTTTTGTTTCATATCAAATCAATAGAGAAAAAGGACAGATTCAGCAGTTTTCGATGTCACGCAAAAGACGCCTTGGAGGAATACCCTACAACGCCGTCATTTTATTAAAAAAAAAGAATGTTTTTTTACACCTCAGAGCTGTAATAAAATAATGTTAAAATTTTAAAATGACGCGTTTATTTTATCATCTTAAACAAAATTCATAAAATATGCCTCATTTTCGGGCGTCCAAAGGGTATGCCCCCCTTAATACTGCCTTTGTATATCCTGATGGTGTATTAAGTGCAATCCGTATTTTATACCATTTTCCGAATATTATATTTATATACCAATATTTTTTATTATGCGCATATATAATAAATATAACTGTATATCTATATAATATAAACTCAATAAAACTGATGCAATCGTATACTAAAATTTTGCAGATTTTTCTTTTCAAAATATGTAAATTAAAAAAAAAACCTTATCCACATTCGACAACAATAAAGTCAAAATGCAATCCAAAAACTGGATTTAAATTTCAATGTGATTAAGAATAATAACTAAAATTATATGCATGCATAATATCCACTCGGCATATACCCAAAACAGAAACGAAAAATATTTTCTCAACTTAAAGGTAAAATTTTTCATAAAAAACAGTGAAAACACAATAACTACGCATTTGCAAAAGTAAATCGCAAGCCTCTCTCTCTGGTGAGCCTATAACATCCAATCTCTTCTCCAGCCTCAAGCTCCCTGCCTATAGTTTATTTTTATTCATTTGCATATATTCAGCGAATTGGAATTGGAATATATTTAATAATTTTATATAGGTAAAATATGTACACATTTTTCTCTTCTTGTGGTTTTTTGTTTTTTTTTAATAATAATTAAGCACGGTTTAAGAAAAAAATAATAAAATTAGTGCTAAGTCAGCTTGCGTTTCAGGTATTAGTATCTATCTTTCAACGATTCAAATATTTTTATATTAATGTACATATGTATGCATGTGTTTATGGTACATACATATATCTAAAACTGGAGGACAACTCATATACGTTGGACGAGTTACTTAAAATGTTAATAAGATGACGACAGACAGACGAACGACGTCTCCTTAGATCTTGGTGAATCTGAATCTGACTAGGCATACCTATATAATCCAAGTCGATAAAAGCCCCAACCAATCGAATATCTCGATTAGTTTTAACCTAGGCTGAGCCACAGATAGATATATGTAAAAGAATCTCTTATCAAAAATAGAAACACAACAAAATTCACTTAAGTTGTTGAACAAGTTAGTTCAGTGCAGTAATAATAATTTAGTGATAAACTATACCTAACACACAGCAAAATATAAGATTTTTAATTTGATGTCGCGCTTTACTCTAAGCCCTCGAGTGGATTTTTTATCTTAAGACGTGGAACGTAGTGTTAATCTCACTATTTTTTATACCGAAAAGTGTTGAAGTGTATAGTAGTTAATAACTTTCCGGAATTTTTATCAATATTATATTTATACATCCATCGATAGCTTAAAAAACGAATTTTTGTGATTATGCCAGCTAGTGGCCACAATAACATTAAAAAGTGCAGATCCACATGGAATGTTGAAGCTTCTGAACTTGCTAAAAATACGCATAATTATATCCGAAATGTTGTGGAAGGATTAAAAATTGAACCGAATCCTGAAAAGCCTATGATACCTTTGTCAATTGGTAAGTATAGTTTTTAGTGTGATACTACTAATATGTACATAGCTAGTATATCCTTATAATATTTAGTGAAACTAATTTATGTCTGATTTACCCTAAACTTGGTGTAAATGAATGCAGCCACCATTTTATAATTCAAATTCATTCTTACGAAATTAAGTATAATTTTAGTCCTTGATAATTAAATTATTCATGTGACATCTAAATACTTTGAATTTGTATGCTGATCTTTTAGAGTTAGTTAACATGAGGCAAAATTTACGTCATTTATTAATCTTTATAAAAAAAAAAAGAAATAAAATAGAACTTCTATCAGTTGAAATTTATTGCAATAGGTGCAGTGAGTGAAAAGATGAATATTTTTCAATAAATATCAGAAGCACAACATCCAAGTATTTTACTGTATAATGTTTGCCGTACAAACAGCTAAATATCACAAATTTAATTATATTAACAAATTTTTCGCGAAAATGCGAAAGTTACTGTACATCTGTTAAAAATTTCTTTTCCGCCATTTTGTTGCATTGAAATGTAAAATACAAATATCTGTGACTGCGTTAGCCAAGCTAGCTAGTACTATTTAGGCACTGTGTATCATTGTTCTAATGACATAGTGTATAATACTTTTTTTTTTAATTAACGGAATAAATAGCCTTTTTAGAAAAATTTTTCCTTTGATAATTGAACATAGAACGAAAACGATAAGTTTCAATCGGGCCCTGTAGTTTCATGCGATAGTGCTCATTTCACTCCATAAACTCTCAGTTATTGTAGCCTCAGTCAATTTGGTTCTTAGTCTTTTTATATGACTGGTTCCTTACTGATTTCAGACTTCAGTTTTTATCACCCCGTGACATATGACAAATCCTGTTCCACATTTTTTATATTTATTTCATGAGTCTTGTAATCATATGCAGAAGAATATCTTGAGTTCTTGAAATTGGATGTAAAAAGACTGTCATCGGACTGCCAAAAAAGAAACCATGAAGTATAAGTAGTCTACGGCGAGTTAATGTAAAAAGAAATTAATTCTACGTTTTAATTGAAAATTTATTCTCATAATTGACCTTTTCCTAAGGAATGCATTCTTTCATTCCTTAGAAAAAGGTCGAAGCAACTATCCTTATTGTGTAATTTGTGGTGGATGCGATCCTGGTGCATTTCAACATGGGAACTTTTTAGTGCCAGACTATGCTGACGAGATTATGGTAATTATGGTAACAAAAATTTGAAATTTATCAGAAAGCCCTTGATATAATTATGACATGGTGCAAAGAGGTTGATCTTCATATCGATCCCAACAAAACTGTCTTCGTATTTACCAGACTTTGAAACCAATTAAAGGAGGCTACCTTGATCTAAGAAGCTCAGCTCTTCTTTGTTATTTATCATATTCTCTTTAAATAATCAAACAATCAACCCAGTACCTATACTTGTAGAGGAACGGAAAACCTAAAATTTACTTAAAATTTACTATTCCCAATGTATAAATATGGATTCAAAATTTCGACGGTTGCGAGGAGAGCTGTAATTGGGATCTACTGTAGTAGGCTAGTAGTGCCCACTATCACTAGCTATGATAGGATTCTGCCTACCACGGTCTGCCATTTTAATATTGGCCAGAGATTTCGCAGCGGGTTTTATTTCATTTCGGAATGGTACGCGAATATTATAGGTTGTTCGTTCCAATTATTAATGCTTACTAAACGATAAATATATATAAATTTTGTTTGCTCCTTCATATTGGTCAGCAACCCACCAACCTATAATTCTTCATTGTTTATCATTTATAAAATGCTTTCAAGATAGTTGTTGAGTTACTTGGTACAGGATTATGCTGACATCATTGTTTACCGAGGATAAGGCCTGCCATCTACATCTGTAAGGTTTTACATCCTTTGAGCCTAACGTAATGGTTTTAATTTCACTACGCTTCTTTTCGCTTATCGTCATTCCTATTCGTAATATATTCTTAGGTTCCCCAAAACAAATCCATTAAGTTAAGGTGAAGAGTATGGTCTGCGAGACTACGACGACCCTGCCAACCCTCAAGCGGTTAGGCTAAATCTAGCATTTTACGAGCTCGATTATTGCCTTTGGGGCTAGCTTTGCAATCTTAAAGCTGCAAATGCGGGCATATGATATGCTTGTGGGTTTCGTCTTCCAAAACTGTCGGCTGTTGGATTTGCTTATCTTTTTCAGAAATGGCTGCATTAATAAACAACCTGAGCGATTGTCTGCTAACATTAGTTAGTAAGCTCACTTCTGTATACTTTACTTATACAGGTTGTTCCGTAAGTGGTGTGAAACCCGAAGGCTATGGATAGGTCATACTTAGCCAAGCAAAAAATTGTATGGGTGAGGGAGGGAAAACCTAACGGTTTCCGAGATAATGGGACTTAATTTTAACTCGTTCTTTTTAAAATTTAAATACTAATGCCCTAGACACACAGTGCCCTTAATGAAGAAATAACTAACGACTCATTGGTCTATAATGATTTATTATAAACTGCAGACACATAGTCATTTCTTTAATTAAGTTGTACTGTCAAACGCGATAAACTTTGTTTTTATTTATTTTATTTTTCAATTTAACAATTTACAAATGAGAAAAACATTATAATGAAAAGAATATTGATAATATAATTTGTGATTTGCATTTCTTTTTCTTATTTTTCAAATCGGCTGATGCACAGCGGAGTTCCAGATTTATATTATATGCCAAATCTAGCACATTTTCCTCATTATCATCTGATTTTCGAGCCACAATGACGTATACTATGTGACACACGGCATTTTAATGAATAGTTAGTACAAATGCTTCATTAGATCAAGCTGTGTGTCTAGGGTAATAATTTGCCAAAAACACTTCATCAACACGAATTTTTCATACTGGATTTAAGAAGCCTAAAAGCTTCCCTTTAAAATGTACCCAAAATGTAACCATTTCTGTTTTTATTTTTTATTTTTAAGGATATCCAGCGAAAATGGCTTAAAAAGCGCATTCCCAAAAGATAATTGCCTACTTTCTGGCATTGAACTCTTTCGTAAGAAAAAGTGCAAAAAACAAAAAGGGGTACCATTTTGGGTACAGAGTGTGGTAGGCCATTTTAAATTTAAGCTTTTCGGATTTTTAAATCCAGTATGAAAAATTGGTATTGATGACGAACTTTTTGATGAAAATAGTAGTTAAAATAAAAAAAAAAACGAGTTAAAATTTCGAAATTTTAACTTTGTTGAGTCATAACTGCAAAACAAATAGGAGGTGAGGGACAATTTATAAACCATTGGAAAAGTTTAACGATTATATGAGTACGATCTTTCGGATTTCACACTACTTACGGGACATATTCTGTGAATATATAATAGAATAGACTGACTGGACTCTTATCTTTCTACATGTGCTGGCAAGGTGAGCCTGTTTCACCCGAAAACTTCTTGATTTGTTTTATTATATTAGGTCTGCCCCCGAAGACATGCTGACAAAAACTTACTCCCAGTATTAAAAAGAAAGAATGACTAAACTTCAATGTTAATTGAATCAAATCACGCAGGTAGTGAATTACCATTATTATGGTAAATTTCAAAAAGCACTTGCTACAGGCAACAAACACTCCCAAAATTTTTTTTCTGGAACGCAGCTCTGGCGAGATTTAAGGTCGAAATAGGAAACTAGATCTATTAATAAATGAACTCCGACGATATTTGAATGATGATAATAAAATGGTTACGACTTAAAAATTTAAATCGGTATTTTTATGAAAATAGAGTTATATAAATCTGGGTTGTTTTTTTCTCTTGATTGCTGACTTGGAAAGATAACGGGGTAGTGCCATTTGTCTTCATGCATTTTTGATACGACGATGAGCGGTATCAATTTAAAACATATTAAATTCTATACTTCTATAAATTTTCTTGACATAATTTTTTGTAAATTTGTTTTGTTTCTGTAAGTAAAATAATTTTTAAAGTGATGCGAAACTATACTTTATTCTTTCCCCAAAATAAGAAATCCTGCTGTCTGTGAAAATTAATAGTATATACAGGATGTCCAGTCTTGGGTGTTACACCCGGAGCCTATATACTATAGATCACGCCTAGACAAGCAAAAAAGTATATGGTTGGGGGAGGGGAATCCTAACTGTTTCCGAGATAACTGGACTTAAAAAAAAATATTAGTGTATGTTTTTATAGATCAGCCTGTAAAGGCACTTTCACATCAAAAACAAGAACAGAAAAATGTAAACCGAAAAACTTAATTTATTCCACTTTAAAACGAGATTTTTGTTCCAATTATTAATAAAATTCAGGGAAATAGGATAAACTAAGAATTTTACTGAGAAAATAGTTATATTTATTTCAGATTTTGAAGAAAAACACAACTTTTATGTTTTATCGGCCGAAAAACTTTTTCGGCGGAAAAATTCGTCCGATAAATCATAAAAATTGTGTTTTGTTAAAAATTCTAAGATAAATATACTATTTTATTAGTAAAATTATTATGATTTTATTAATCATTGAAGCAAAAATCTTGTTTTAAAGTGGATTAAATTGAGTTTTTCGGTTTACATTTTTTCGATTCTTGTGTTTGATGTGAAAGTGCCTTAACATTGAAAAAGCTCATTCCCAAAAAATAATTGTCTACTTTCTGGCATTATTGAACTTTTTCGCTGAATATGTTCAAGAAAAACAGCAAAAAATGCAGGAAGTGTTACATTTTGGGTACAGAATGTGATACATCATTTTAAAACGAAGCTTTAGGGCCTTTTAAATCCAGTATGAAAAATTGATGTTGATGACATAGTTTTTGGTAAAATAAAAATGCTATTTAAATAAAGAAAACTGCGTTAAAATTCCGAAATTTCAATTTTGTGGAGCCTAACTTTAAAATAAAGAGGAGGAGGGGCAAATTTATAGACCATTGGAAAGGTCCAACAATTATATATCTAAGAAATCGTCAGCATAGGATATCACGTTCAAAAGTTACAGGGTTATCTATAAAAACATTACCCATATATCTTTAAGTTCCGTTATTTCGAAAACTGTTAGGATTCCACTCCCCCATCAATATAATTTTTTCCTTGTCTAGGCATGACATATCCACATCCTTCGGTTACCCTTTAGAGTCGGCTATAAATATTATACAAATAAATAAAAAATTAATTGGATTATTGTCGTCCAGTATAGATAGCTATTTTTCAAGATTACGATGGAGGCTCAGGTCACATTGAGGGCTTTTAGAATTTGGAGTATATTCGAAAAAGACAACTTTCCAGATATATAAACATTAGACCTTTGAGGAAAGTCTCGATTAAGTTAGAAATTTTTGTTTTTATCAATAGGCAATCGAAAATTGTATTCGAAGTATTTTTACGATAGGCGTGGCATGTGATTACAAAGTTCTGGCATAAAATTCGCGAAATCTTTAGCAAATCGTGTTCCTCTAATGATTTATTTTCATAACTTCTAAACGTAAACAAGTTTTATAAATATTAGCATGGTACAAATATAGATAATTCGCAAACAACAAATTAATTTATCATGGTTCGGATAACTCGTTAAGTTCTCTTTTGGGTTTTTCTCTAGCGTTTTTTTTTTATACTTATACTAAAGATTTAATTCCGCACAATTTTATACAACATAAACAAATCTTCACATAAATTATCTGTGTTATCTGTGGAAATGCCGCATGTTTTTCAGAAAACATTTTCCTGAGAATATGCCAATATGACTACAATTAGATATTTGGCTCTCGTGTAGGCAAGAAAAAAATTGTATGAATATGGGTAGAGATAAATCGGTGTCAGAAGCGACTTTACTGAGCTACAGGGTTATTACGAAAGTTTTCTGATTTTTTATACGAAATATAAACGAATGATGTCTCACCATCGGTTTAGAAATTCCTACAAGAATTCATCAGAAGGAAATACTGTATTCATATAACTAATAAGGATTTTTGATAAAAATATAATGAATTAAATGAATTAAAAATTAATAAACACAAATCTGACATCCTTCCTTATTCATACAATTCTGTGTTATTTCGACCAGACAAGTCGTATTATTTAGGAGCTATTTCACCTACACAACTAAAACCAGTAAAGTCGAATGTAACGAAAATTTGTTATATCCTTTATAAATTAAATTTTCTAATTTGGTAATGCTTCCAGAAAAATTGTCTAGCTATCAATTTTAAAATTAAGTTATTTGTCATTTTGAGCTACTGAATTCTTTACTTTTTAATTTATCACAAGTTCGAAAGCTTCTGAGATTATTCTAGAGCTGACAAAAGTAGATATTGCTAAGAGTTTTGTTTTAGCTGCTTCACTTAAGACAATAATTTCAGAAAAGTCCAACGATTTTGAGCTAAAGTTGCGCTCAATTTTAAATGAGGGATATAAAAAATCGCAAACCGAAAAAATCAAATATTATTGCTTTGAAGTAACATTTTATTGTCGAATATTCTAAAATACATAAGAAGAAGTTTTTCTGAGCAAAATTTTTGACAATATGTGGGTGAGGGCAAGAAAGACATAACCACCTTTACAGATTTTGGAAATATTTTGTTATAATAGATTTATAACTTTTTGGTCGAGTTAATTTAAAGATGTATATTTGTTGATCTGTTCATTTTGAAATTGTAGACCTCCTAGATTTTATCCAATTATAATTTTATTATAAAATATTCTTTAACCACAAGAACATCGGAATATACAGAGCGTCCCGTATGCGTTCTATCACCCGAAGGTTATGGATAGGTCATGTGGTCATGTTTAGACAAGCAAAAACGTTTATTGGGGGTTTGGGTGGGGTGGGGGGTTGAATTCCAAATAATTTCAAGATAACGGGGCTTAAAGATATTTGGGTATGTTTTTGTAAATCACCATGTAACTTCTGAACGTTACACCCTATGATGATGATTTAAAATTTGTTAGATTGATATTTGAAATTTTTATCAGAAAATATGTTATCAATACCAATTTTTCATATTGGATTAAAGAAGCTGAAAAGCTCCCCTTTAAAATGATCTATCACACTCTGTGCCCAAAATGTAATCATTTCTGGGGATTTATTTTTTTTTATTTTTAAGGATATCCAGCGAAAATGGCTTAAGAGGGAAAGAGTGAAAATTGAAAATTGACCTTCGGCTTGCACCCGATATCTGGAGAACAGGTGTGTCTTATGATTTCAAATAAATTTTAATGTTTAGATAAAGGTCCAATCCGTGAGATAAGTGTAGCAAATTTCTCAAAATTAATCCAGAAATTATTATATAATTATCTGAAATTTGTAAAATTGTTAAAAACTATCATCTCTTGCACCACTTTCCAGCTAAGTGAAAAACATTTATGACCCGATTTTGATATAAATCCAAAGATGTGTCATAAAAGGATGAGATTAGTTTTTTACTTTTTCCTTTTTTGGATCTTTTGGGCTAATATTTTAGCTAAACAAAATATGACAAAATGAACACTTTTCGATCAAAGTTTTAACAGCGTTCCAATCTAAATAAAATGTTAAAAAGTATCTAAAATTAAACATTGTAATGTTATTTACTCGTTTTTCATAAAAATTGCAAGAAAACTTATGCTTACAGCGTAATAATAATACAATTGTCAATAAATGATATTATCATGGACACATTTGCTGTTTTGTGTGATATTATCACAGACACACTTGTTTTTTTATATGCAAAAGTTTTGCTAGGTGGCGCGTGGCGCAGAAAGCTTATACAATGTACATGAATTGTAACTGATTGGAAGAATATTTTTATATATATATATATATTTTTTTTTCCTAAATAAAAAGTAATTTTGACTGCCTCACTTCACTGAAATTTGACATTTGGTACTTTATATTTGATATAAATGACAGTTGAAATCATCTAAGTAGCAGTGTGAGCAGTGTGAACAACCTCGCATCATTCTCGCATGATTTCAAAATTACGAAATTTCGACGCGGTCTGAACATGGTATTAAACTAATATGTGCAAAAAGCAAACAAACAACAAGACAGAAAAAAATGTATAAGAATCAGATTGGATGCATTCTTATGTACACAGAACTTATCGCGCAAACGCATACTTATTTTTATTTATTTCTCTTTCCGATATATTCCTAATGTTTCAACATCACCCTACTTGATGACTGACTCTAACTGGCTCTGCTGCTCCTACGATGTACCCATGCACAACCCATGACCATGAGCTTGTCCTGCTTCATGACTGCGGCTGTGGCTGGCTCTGGTCCTACCACAATATACGTGGTGTGCGTGGGACATTGCCGCAGGCTAGTTGTATGAGTGGTGAGCAGAAAGGAAATTCTTCCAATTCTCCATTTGTATACAGTCTGCGCTAGTAGGATCTGTGTTACCTGAGCAAAGGATATAGAGCTTAAAAGCACAAGGCACAAATAATTTGTTTTCTCATGCTCAAACCATGATAGTCGTGGATAGGATAAAAATTTGATTTTCCTGTTCACTGGTATTCCCCCTTAAAAAGCTCATTCCCAAAAGATAATTGCCTACTTTCTGGCAGTGAACTCTTTCGCTGGATACGCGTACGAAAAAGTGCAAAAAACGTAAAAAGAGTTACATTTTGGGTACAGAGTGTTTCAGGTTATTTTAAAGGGAAGCTCTTGGGCTTCTTAAATCCAATATGAAAACTTAGTGTTGATTACGTTCTTTTGATAAAAGTAGTAGTTAAAAAAACACAGAGTTAAAATTCCGAAATTTTAATTTTATTGAGCCATAACTTCAAAACAGAAAGCAGGAGGCGATCACCCTGTAATATTGAAAATGGCTGAAAAAGCTCATTCCCGAAAGATAATTTCTATCATTTATTGAACTATTTTGCTGGATATGCATATGAAAAAGTGTAAAAAACGCAGAAATGGTTACAATTTGGGTACAGAGTGTAAAAGAGGAGCTTTTGTTCTTCTTAAATCTAGTATGAAACATTGGTATTGATTACGTATTTTTTGATAAAAATATCAAAAATTAATCTATAAAATTCTAAATCATCATTATATGGTGTACCGTTCAGAATTACAGGGTAATCTATAAAAACATACCCAAATATCTTTTAGTTCCGTTATCTCGTTAGGATTTCTCCCCCCTCACCACCCATACAATTTTTTTGCTTCTCTAAACTTGACTTATCTATAGCCTTCGGGTGTAACATCACATACTGGACACCCTGTATAATTAACACTGTTTCTTCGAAAATAAAATGGGGTCAAAATTCAAAATCTCACTTAAAACGTGTTTTTTTTTCGTAATTGAAATTCAATCAGCTCAATTTTAAATAAGTATATCAGACAAATATACTGCTTTACGAATAATATTGTAATTAATTCAGATGGTAATTTCATTCAGAGTGTAAACAGCAAGCTCTTAACTGGAATTGAATTCATAACGTATATCAACTACTCTTTTTTAAAAAACTTAGGACCGGTTTTACAACTCAAGGTTATTCAACCTAAAATGTGACTTAAGCTTGAAATTTGGTCCTTCGCCCAAGAGCAAAATGAGAGAAAGCTTAAGCTTATGCCATACTTAAAGCGTACATTGTGAAATCGACGATTGGGAAGACTTAACCATAAAATATTCTTTGCTCTCTAGGGCAACTCTAGGCACAGAATTAAAAACGTGTCCCACTTAGTCCTTACTGGTTTTTCTATTTCCGTTAGTTTCATGCGCCCTGGGCGTACATACAAATAAATACAATATGGTCAAGCCTATCAATACGAGGCGATGGCGGATAGGCTACAGGTTTACATAATTAAATTGAAAGAAATTGAGAGTACTTTCGATCCATTAAACTTGACACAAATTTCTAATTAGAATTTTGTACACATATTAATTGGAATTTATTTTCAATTTTTAAGGGACCCAATTAACTATTAAGAAAATCGCCCTTTATTTAATTTCTTGTTAATTAGAGTTCATCATACGGAGAGCTTAATAATAATACAAATTTCCAACATTATATAGCCGAATATGAAAACTTTAAGATTTTCTTTAAAAGTAAATTAAATTTTGAGTGCATTTCTTATCCTCTATTAAATTCTTAGTAAAAGAAGTGACCGCTTGCAGCATGGTACCGCGGTATAAGTTAAGGTGCAGAATTTATTGACTTCGTAGTATAAATGCAAATTTTTCTCACGGCTGTGAAAAATTTCCACTGAGCAGTAGAAATGTTGTTGGACAAGATTTTGTTATGGCATTCGCCATCTGTGCTTTCATTATACGAATTAAATACTACTAAAAATGCGCAGTCAATGCGGTTTATATGTTGTTTTGTATATAGTTAATTTTTTTTTTTTAATTTATCTTAATTTTAACGTACTATATCTATATAATTCTTAGTGAATTTTGTTTCTTCAAAAAGATTTTCCAAACGATTTTATTATGTAATCTAATTCTCTTCAAAATCACAATACTGTTGCTATATAATTATTATATTAAAGTTATTTTTTAATGAAGATTTGAATAAATATTTAAAATATATTTTGCTGTTGCTGCGCATATATTGCATGTAACCGGTTTAGTTCTTATTTAAATAATTAAAAGTAGAAAGAAAATATGACATTTATTCCAGTTTTTGTTATTGTTATTTATTTTATTTATTCTTTGAATATTTCTGAGGATAATGCTTGGCATTACTCTGCACCTATAAAACAAACACAATAAATCATTGTAAGAATTAATTATTGCTTTTTATTCAAGCTACAAAAAAATTGGTGACGTTAGAGTCAAAATAATAGGTCGCAAAATTGGCATTAAACGTGTCTGATGAGAGTAATATGTAGTTGGGGGGGGGGGGGGGGGGGGGGGGGGGGGGTTGGAGTCCTACAACTTACAATCTTCTTATTGACAATATAAAAGAAAAAAATGTGTTTTTCTTTAAGCCAGTGGCCTCAAAAGACGATGTTTACGAAAACATGCGTTCGCTTATTAATACCTTTAGCACTGAAAGTCATCACTTTCGTAAAAAACACTATAAAGGTCGGGAATTTTTATGCACGCGGGGCCGCTGTTTTGAATGAAAATAATGTAATTCTTTAATTCTTTCGTAAGATTGCTATAATTTCTCAAGTAATCGCTCTAAGTTCATGATTTTTTTGCGATATACGCAGAACAAATCAATAAATATGAATTTATATATTAGAACAATTCGAACCCTCCTTCCAACCGCACCCGTCAATTATCACATTATGAAATTATCAAATAACGACAGCAATATGGCTATGAAAAGAGGTCATGAAGTGGAATTAAAAAAATTTAGTGGATCCCTTTGCAAAATATTCAAATTACTATCTAATTGTGGGAATATTTACTGTTCGCATTGTTGTGTGGTGATAAACTTTTTACTTTAATTCAATATGTTGTAAGCTCTGAAATTATTTAATTAGAATGTTTGTTTGTTCTTTGATCGTAGAGCGGATACACTGACATATATATAAATGGACTGCTTGATCTTCTGTTTCAGGTGGCACCAATTATGATTTCAGAAAGTATGCTCTCACTGTCAATGCTACCAACAGTCTTAAACTGGCGTTATATTTAAATTATTTGGGAATTTACGTATATGCATGTCAGTGGGATTTACCGAATTAACCACAAAAGTATTTGGGACTATTTGTATCGTTAAATTTTAATTATGAGTCGAAGTGTTTTTTACAAGGATTTTTACAAGCAATTTCTCGTTCCTAATCGTTACAGTTCAGTGGGAAAGTATGCTCTCACTGAAAGAGACAGGAATATGAAAGTGGTGCCATTTGCTTTCATTCATTTTTGGTTCAACAAGCAGTCCATTTATATACATGTCAGTGAGCGGATCCAAATTAAATATTGCAGGGTTATATGATCTAAGATTGCAGGTCATTATGACATGTATAACATAGACTGCTTGATCTTCTATTTCATATGGGTCCACTTTTGTTGACAGGGGTGTCTTAACTTCAAGTTTAATTTTCGCTTTATTTATATTCAAACTTCAACAAATTACAGATGCATTCGAAATTATTTCTATTCATGGAAGCTTGTCTCCTATAACATCAAATATTCCTTAAACATGATTTTTAAGGAAATAAATTAAGCAATTTTTGTCTGCCCAACCCTAAAATTAGGTATGTTGTAATTTTCCATCTATTTCTGTTCTGTATATTCATTTGGAAAATCCACTAACTGAAAATGGATAATGGTGGAGTTCGTATAGAGCTTATTATTTGAAGCTCAGCGGAATAAAGTACTTAAACCAAAAAGAGACAACTATAGAAAAGTGATCCAATGATAATGTAAGCGATTTCAGTAGTGTCAGCGGTCTATGTTATACATGTCAGTGGTGCAGGTTCGGTTCAATCTGCACCGAAGACATCACCAGTTAATTACAACTACTCACGTAAATCATCTCCGTAATAGAGTTCTAGCAGTACAGTACTGAAAATGTTCGACGTGAACACTTTTATAGCAGAAGTGTAACACTAATTTGCATTGAACTGCTCCTACCTTGGGGTCGACGTATTCGTAGCTCTCATGCAGCACCCGGAAATTGCTGAACTTGTACCTAGACATGCCATCCCAATAATTTTGCTCCGCAGTAGTTCCTTATATGAATACCGAGGTTAATTGTGTGTGTGTTCAAACAAGTTACAGTTTTTGATATAAATAATAACTGTTTCAAAAATTCACAGCACGTAATGAAAATTAATAAATTATTATATTATCACCTCAAATCACAGGTAAAGAACTGAACAGCCGGCCGATCAGAAATCTCGCAATTTCAATACCAGTATTGGTATGCTGCTCGTACTACAGTTCGAAACTTGGCATTTTCTCCTCCCCGAAGCTACTCATTCGTAAAAAGTGTACCCCTAGGCTTGCACTGGATTTTTCTCTGCATAAAATTCGTTGCGAATGGAGGCAAAAGTTAACATCCGATCTTGCCCAGTTCAATTCTATATTAAAGTCATCAGGTTTCTTGTACGCAACAGTTTCGTCCGATTTCATTCATGGTACACTTCAGTCTCAACTCAGGCTCTGATTTGCAGTTCACACGCTCATGGAAATCAGGCATGGCCCAGTCGTATGATTTGCTTGAACGTGTGTAGCGGAATTTAGAGCTGGGCCCTATTCCACAAAACTAAAAGTTTACAAGTCTAACAACACTTGTACTAATATTCTTGTTCTATTAGTACTTGTACATTCTGTACCACAAAAATTATTCATCTTCTTGTGGGAAATTTTAAATTTCCCTAGACTTGTAGATTTATTGTACAAGTCTAAAATATTTTCCGTACAAATCGATATGTAGCTTAAACTTGTTGTATGTAGCAAAGCATAAATTCTTCCATATACAAGAGATTGTACATATAATGAAAATATAGTTTATTAGACCCGAAAAAAAATTTCAAGTTTTAATTCAATAGATTTAATTTTGGAAGTAGCGTAGACTTTGTATGACTCGAATATATAAAACTTATCAATCCAAGGAAAAGAAGCATAAAGTATATAGGTTGAAATTAATAGAAAACCGAGAATTTTATGCATTTCAGAGAAAATTTTTCGTCAAATCTAATTGCTGCACTACACGGTTTTAAGGAAACGAAATTTTTCAATAAATGTTTTATTGTCTAATCCAAAAATATTTATTCTCTCTACATACTTTTGTTATTTCACAGAATAAATATTCACCATTTTCATCTGAACTTGAACTACTAAACAACATATTTATTATTTTATTATATATAATTCATTTCCCAAAACATTATTATCACCAACTACGCTAACGAGAAATTTTCGATGTCTTGAGCTTGATGCCGTTATTGAATTCGGCTTCTTATGATCTATAGTACTGTGTTTGGCAATATTTAATTATATTAACCGTACAAACATCAATCAGGAACAATGATTTTAAAGAAATCATGTGAAACGGTTAATGATTAATTTAATTGAATTTAATTAATTAATTAATTTAATTAATCATAAAAAGTAATCGCATAACACGATTACCGATTGATCAATCGTTAATCGCTTAATCGTTTTCAAAAATGATTAATTTATTTTAATTTCCACTAATTATTTTGATTAAATTTCAAGCATTTTTAATGTTTTTGAGTAATCTTGTTAGGCACTGATGAACGTGCCTTAATGGGGCATTGCCCCAATTGTATTCCCGTGTTCCCCGTATGTTAATATGTTTGAATTTTAAGAAAAATTAGCCAAGATAACATATTGTCAGAATTAATCTAACTTTGGATTTTCTAAAATAAAGAAGTTGTCTTTTCGAGTATCTATAAGTCCCTATTCTGCACTGAGTAGTACGAAATATAATATGTTTAATTTCATAATTTTGGTTTTAATTTCTAATACTGTTTTCATGGTTATTTCATTGTTTTTATTTCATTCTATTACATTTTTTACTAATAACTAATAAACTTATTTTGAGTTACCATTAACAAATCAACCGAAAAATACGATTAACGAGTAAAAACTAAGGAGTAAATAAGGATTAATATCTGTCGATTGAACTTCATTGTATGTACTCGCTTGATGATTAAATTGATCAATCGATTAAACGATTATTTTCTTGAGATTAATTTTTCAATTATAATTTTCAATCGTTAATTTTATTAAAATATATAATCGATTAATGCCCAACACTACAATAGTACATATACATAGTTTTGAAAGCAATACGGAAACTTCTTGGACTTTTGAGTTATCAAATTTTATTTATTGCGTAGAGTTAATTATTAGTTAGCATGTTTTGTATCCTAATTTAAATGTTAAAACTAATTCTAAATACATATATGTGTGGCAATGAATGTAGTTCACTCGAAAAAAAAATCATTTTCAGTATCAAAATTTTACTTTTTTACTGACTTGTACGAAAATCTACTAGTTTGAAAACATATGTAGAAAATTCACTAAGTTTCTACAAGCCATAATGAATTTTCAAGTCGAATTGTAGTTTTCTGGTACAGAAAGTTATACAAGTCAAAATTTCCCACTTGTAGAATTATACAATGAATTCTACAAGTATTGCTTTCTGGTACACAAATTTGCTGACTTGTTGAAAAACGCTTATAGTACAAGTACTTGTGGTTTTTTGGAATGGGGCACTGATAGCTTTTGTTGTCATTTGTCGTATGGTTAGCTTAGCAAATCTACAATTCTTAACAAAGCCATAACTTTTATCAGATATTGAATATTTGGATATTCTAACCGTTGCAGTGGCATTCAAGGAATTTCGAAAATTAAAAGTCCACCTTCAATAACTCAAAAATATTTTTCGAATCAGGTTTATTACTATTATTATTCATATTTTAAGGAAAATAATTGAAATACATTAAAAATAAAAGAAATTTTTTGGAAATAAAACGATAATAGTGCTAGATGTATGTAATTGAATTTTAAACATTTCTTTTTTATTAAATTTACGTTAATTGGCACTGCCTTATTCTTGCAGAAAGATCTAATTTGAAAGCTCTGAAACTTTCAGCATTTATGTATTTTCGATGACATTGCAATAATCAATTATTTTCAACATGATTTGTTTAACATTTTTTATAATGGCGACAACCTGAAAGAACTGCATGAAGTCAGTAAGTAGGGTTGGGGCCAAAATTGCAATTTGTAAAAACGTCCAGTTGGGACACACTAGCAATTGCTCATAAGTCTGGAGGATGAACTAAGAGCCTGTTGTGGCCTACAGAGATCTTGCCTGGGTCCTCAACCTCTTTTCAATCCCCATGATGACTTACATACAAAAAAAAAACTATATGGCGAAAAGGGGCAGTGCTTTTTAAAAAACGTATTCGTGTTTTTTAATTCTACTTGTTTAAAGCATCTATGCATATTCTCAGGGCAAATTATGTGGTTGTACCATGTAAATTTCTCCATGCAAATCATCCTTTTATGTCTACAATGAAAGCATGTGATCGCAGTTAATTTTAATGGCCAAAATGCTTTTAATCAATTTAACCAGAAAGTATGTTTTCAACCAATGTCAACTAACTAAGTCGCTCTAATATAAAGAAAATACTAAAACCTTTATTTGTATTTGTCGGGACAATTTCAAAATAAAACTTTTCTGAGACTCGATGTCCAAAATAGTATAAGAGTTGTAATAATTTTAAACAACAATATCAACGACGATAATAATTTTCTTTTTTTAGATTTTTTCTTGAAACAGTTTAGTAGAGTGACATGGAAACAAAACGACCAATATAAGTATTAATCTATGAGTAAGGTATTAATACCAACTCTTAAAAGCATCCAACAAAAAAAAAAAAAATATTTTCCAACAGGTTGCACGTGGAGATGAGAATTTTACATTCAGAAATGAATGTAGGTATGTGATTGTATGTCATTATAAAACTGGTTTTCGTTAAGAATACGAAAAATTTGACTATTTAATTCTGACTATAGCACGAAAAATATTCACTTTGCTGAATTTTAATATGCGCTTGTTTCAATATTCAATAAAATCTTAGCTAAGTTTAAATAATATTTATGCTGAAATTATAGAATTATTTAAATTCGAGGAAATAATTTGAATTTTGACAGCCGATTTTAGTTACGTCAATCGAACTTAGTGGCTACTTAAGCCACGATTTTGCTTTTTTAGTTTATACTCTCCAAATTGCTAAGACATTAAGTTATGTAGATACGCTACAAGCTATACATGATTTAAGGTTAGCGCCATTCAGATAACACAGGCATGTCTGGCTATCTTTAATTTTAGCATGAACACAAATTTACGGTTATAGTGCTACATTATTTTATTAAATCTTAAAACAATTAGAGCTCAGCATTTAAAAAATTTAAACAATTGCACTGGTTCGTAAAATTTGAACATTTTCGACCAAACGGAATAATTTACAATTTCATTCTATCGGTGATTTTGAATTTGCAAATGGTTTTAAGCCGGTATGTAACGTTGAATTACAATTACATATAGCATGCTGCTGACGACTTTTCGCGAAAATCAGATGAACTCAAATGTTCTTGAATTGCTTAGCTAGGTGAAGAAAGGAAGTCATTCTCAACTTTCAGCCTCTTTTTTTTTTAAGTGGCCACTGCAAAACCTGAAATCTCTGTTTGTGTTCAGTCAATCTTAAACAGTTCTCCATGTATAAATGAGGTTCCTGTCGTATTCATGTTACATTATTTTGCTTGAATAGCATTTCTCGACCAGTTTACTTGTATGTAAAATTGCAAAATTTATTTGTTTATCATCCGGTCAATTATACCTTCTCACGATGTGCATTGTAGCCGCAGCAGCTACGAAACATCCCCACACTATAAAAGACCCATGTTCATATATCTAACTATTTGTTTAATGTGTTTGTGGTTTTAGGCCAGTTCATTTCTTCAACCTAGTCAAAAATGATCGTCTGAAAAGTTCCTATTAATTTTAACCTCTTCTATCCAGATGACCTTTCGCTAATTCCTTGCTTCTATCGAGATGACGTTTCGCTAATTCCTTGCATCCATTGCATTTAGTAGAAGAAAACTTTTTAGCCAGTATATGCTTTTATACGTATTCCAGCTTATTCCTGTCCCAAAGTGCTGATGTTGATCCATCAGAGATTTTGACCTCTTAAGGCTGAATCACAATAGCCATAAAGGACTTTACGTATTTCAACGAGACTGAGGTTTACTTAAGAATTTTTGACATTTTTGTCCTAAATCGATATCACATTCCGTCCATTCCGTAAGGGTAATTATCTTGAAATTTAATGTGTTCAATTTTAAAAAGTGGTAAAAGTGATAAAATTAACAAATGGAAGTTGATTTAATTGAAGATTTGTGCCTTCTATTAATTCGCAGTAGCATTCTTGTTCCATTTCAGTTGTTATATTGCACTTTTAATTCATTTAATAATAATTTAATTGTATGACACATCGCATCTGTAAGTTAGGAGTGACTCTTAGCGCACTATACTTATGGAAAATTTGATATTTAAACTTGACAAAAACTCCCCACCGACGAGTTAAAGTTAATTTGGGTACGTCTGTTTAATTTAAAGAGGGCGTTTGACACACTTAAGTACCTTTACTGCTCTTGTGGTTCAGCCTTAACATATTAACTACTCAACTTAACTACTTTTTCTTCAAGCTTTGTATGTCTGAGGAGCTATTGTTGGCCCCGACAAGCAGACAATTCTCTATAGATAACTTTCAATTAAATATGGCAAAACCCTCGAGAAATACTTTCCAACCCATGAAACAGAATCCCTCCCTACTACATGAGAACCCTAACAAAGTAATAACATTCTAAAATATTTGCAGTGTTCTTATGTGAAACTGACAAAGTTTGATTTGAATAGCTCCTCCGCCCTAAACTACTATTCATACAGAAAAATAGTCTTATGATAATCTTAAGCTTCCTTTCTTATCTACTGAACCGAAATAAAATTTTTATACGTTTCCTAATAAAAATATTTAAAAAAATTTATCTGAACCAAATAACTACGATTCCTCAAACAAAAACTCTCAACTGAGTAATAATTGCATATGGGAGTGTGTCGTGGTCCAATGAATTCGAATCAATCTGCCTACAGATTCGGACTACGACCGCACGTACACTATTGCGACTATTAACTCAGCCGAGAGTTATTGAGCCTAAAATGGAAAGGTTAGTTTTTAATCACAACTATTTTATTATTTTATTAAATCTTAAAACAATTAGAGCTCAGCATTTAAAAAGTTTAAAAAATTGCACTGGTTCGTCAAATTTGAACATTATCGACCAAACGGAATAATTTACAATTTGATTCTATCGGTGATTTGGAATTTGCAAATGGTTTTAAGCCAGTATGTAACGTTGAATTACAATTACATATAGACAAATACAAAATGACGTGGCATGCTGCTGACGACTTTTCGCGAAAATCAGATGAACTAAAATGTTCTTGAATTCCTGAGCTAAGTACAAGACAATGAATTAATAATGGAAGGAAGAAAGTCATTCTCAACTTTCAGTCTCTTTTTTTTTAAGTGGCCTTTGGGAAGGTAAGGAGGCAAGCTTAAAATTACTGGAAGGCTATTTTCCTGTGTGGAGAGTAGTTTAGTTTATGGCAAATATAAAATCAGTGCCTAGTCACATTTCCATAAGAATCAATAAAAAAACATTTTAGAGAATCGCACTAGCACGTACAGATTTTATGTTTAATGCCTTGGGAAGTATTTCTCGAGGGTTTTGATGTGGGCTACTTTTGGCAGCCAACGGTCTATGTCATTGTGTGACGACATAAGTTGGTGGTTATTAGTCCTGCCATCTTCTGCAAAATAGCTTATTCTTTAGTAAAAACTATTATATTTCGCCGATGATCAAAAATGGGTTGATGCTCAATATATTCTATAGGGGTTATACAGAGTGGCCGGAAGGATGTGTTCCCACATATACCTACAGATAGATTCCATAGTTTTTGATCAACGTTTGCAAGGAAGCTCCCTCCCCACAAAATGCTTTATTTTGAGGGGCAGGAAGGCTTTGGACGTTTGCTTGATATATTTTAAATCACCCTATAACTTCTGAATCCACATATTTAGAATTTATTGGACAGATATTAAGTATATTAAGAATGTTCACGTTCAGTGAAAAATACTTAAACGGTTCAATTACAGAAAAAAATTGCC
Organism: Dioctria linearis; assembly: GCA_963930735.1. NCBI lineage: Eukaryota > Metazoa > Arthropoda > Insecta > Diptera > Asilidae > Dioctria > Dioctria linearis. The sequence goes on along the minus strand of OZ005742.1, from coordinate 18,151,817 downwards.
TATATTAGGCATTTACTAAACTTTTCTGTTTTAAACCTCCAACGATAGGCTCTCCAACAAACTTTAATGCATCTTCATACGGTATTTCGTTCACAGAAGTTAAAGGTCATTTATAAAATATTGTGGACATTTTCTAACCACTCCAAGTCCTAGCTCATTCTATGCTAATTAGAGCTGCAATATTGAAGGAGGCCTAAAGGTCTAAATAACATGCAAATAAGTCGAAATTTTTTCTAAAATAACTACAGCGATCTAATAAAGATAACGAAAGTCAAAGAATGAAAAATAACATCCAGCTGTCATGCAAAATCCTCAAAATCAGAAGAGGAATTTTCTTATGCTGATACAGAGCTTGCTTTCACTTACACCATGTTTTTTGGATGCTGATTGTCATCTCTTGGAAATTGTTGGTATGCTGTTGTGAACACTGATCTTTTACTTTTATTTTGATCTATGGAAATGTCTACTAGATGATAAGATTTTAATGAGCTTATTCAGTATGCTGACAAAAAATCAATCCCACATAGGTCCCACGGAGGGACGATAAGCCCCTACATAATTTTTTACGTTTCTAATCATGATTATATAATCAGCTCCTTCATTATTGTCATACTAACACACCTGTATTAAGTTGACTTTTGTTGTCCTTAACTTTAGTGTTTTAGAAATAACTGTCTGGTGAACTTGTGGTGTGCCTCTCCTCAAATAATTGACACGGCGAGGCGTAGTCTTCATTTTATTTCCGTTTCCTCCAGTAAATTTATGTATGTAACATTGACCAAATTTACACACTGAATTCTTCTATTCCTAGTTTCCATTAATTTTTTACTGTAAAATTTCACAAAACAGATTCGTTTTCCTTTTGTTTTGGAAGAAGTCAATTAATAAAAACATTATTTAACGAAAAATTCCTTTATGAAATCTGTCGATTGATTTCAGATTAATTTCAAATAGAGTTTCAGGTGACAAATGAATTGGTAGGAATGAGGAAAAATTGAAATTGACAGTTTTTCTTCACTGTTACCGTGGATAGATAGCCATGATAAATTTCTATCATCTGATTGCTTCTAACCTAGGTGCCTGCAGATCAATCTCAATACCTACTCGTTTTAATACCTTCACCCCCTTCTAAATATTTTCGACCGTGCGGAGCTATTTCCAGATCCTTTCTTATCTTGAACTGTACGAATTCTGGAGTTTATCCATGATACAAAAATCTTTGTATCAATTTTTGTTTTTGCTTGTACTTACAATCTGCGAAAGTTTAAAGGACTACATACATCGATTTTCGGCAGGAATCAGCCATTCTTTATACGTATTCATTCGGTTCCAACATAACCACTTTGCAATATTCCACCACTTATCCTGAGAATCAATGTACGAGTATGTTAGTACCGCAGGATATCCACTCTTTAAACCTTAGAAATACTATAAAATCATACGATATAACAAAATCACTATTTTCAAAAATCTCAATCTTGTATCTTTATTCTTTTAGGTGATCCTACAATATTTGGAAATCTTCAAGCAGCTGATGAAACCATAAGTGCAGTAGAAAAAGTTATTAGAGAAGGCAAATATAACGGTTACGCACCGACTGCAGGTTTCGACGAAGCCCGTGAAGCGATCGCTAAATACGTTGCACATCAGGGTGCCGTTTCACCGAACGATATAATCATATGCAGCGGTTGTTCATCATCACTGGACATATGCATTTCTGCACTAGCTGATAGAGGCCAACATATTTTAATACCACGTCCAGGATTTTCTCTATACAAGACTCTATCAGAAGGACTTGGTATTAAGGTGCGATACTATAATTTGTTACCTGAACGAAAATGGGAAGTCGATCTAGAGCAATTGGAAAGCTTAATAGATGAAAATACAGCCGCTTTGCTTATTAACAATCCTAGTAATCCTTGCGGAAGTGTTTTCAATCGTAGTCACTTGCAGGCAATAGTTGACATTGCAGAAAGGCATTTCGTTCCAATCATAGCAGATGAGGTACATACTTAAACCGATACCTACTATAGGAAACGAATTTATTAATAAAATTTGATTTTATTTTCTTATAGATCTACGAGCATTTCGTTTTCCCTGGGAATCAGCATATTGCAATCAGCTCTGTATCAGAGAAAGTACCAGTCATATCTTGTGGTGGGCTGACAAAACGATTTCTAGTCCCAGGATGGAGATTGGGCTGGATAGTTATTCATGATCGAGAAGATATTTTGAAGGATGCCATTAAAGGTATTAAAAATCTCTCAGGAAGAATTTTAGGGTCTAACACCTTAGTACAGGGAGCTTTACCCGAAATTCTTGAAAAAACACCACAAAGCTATTTTGATGATGTTATCGACATACTATACGTGAGTATTATAACTATTCATTGTTTCATCTTAGTTTTCATCAACTTTTTTACTAAAAAAATTACAGAAAAATGCACTGCTCGCCTATGATATTCTTAAGGAAATACGAGGACTTACTCCAATTATGCCTTCTGGTGCTATGTACATGATGATTGGAATAGATATTGAAAATTTTCCAGAATATTCAACTGAATTGCATTTCGTACAGGACCTAGTAAAGGAGCAAAGCGTTTTTTGTTTGCCTGGAGGATGTTTCGATTATTCGAATTATATTAGGATTGTACTAACCGTCCCAGAGGATATGATACGTGAAGCATGCTCAAGAATTGCTGAGTTTTGTGAAGAGCACTATAAACGTGATGATAGACTTATTGAAAAGGAACTATTAGAAGCTGTTGATATACAAAATTGTAATTGAATATTATGAAAACACTCACAACAAGGCTGTATATAATGGTGACTGCACTTCTGATTGTGATTACTGTAAATTTATTTTAGTACTGACATACTCAAAATATGTTAAGAATTATCCAAATTAGCTTAGATGTATTCAATCATCGAATGTGTTACTTAAGGCTGTACAACTAATTTATAACAATAATAAAGTAATTCACCAAAGTTTTTTTCTCTCTTCTTGATCGGCAAAATATCCTAACCAAATGTTTAACTACTTAAGATCTTGTCTGATTTTTTTTTAGGCACGTTTCACAGGCAGCGAGACTAATGAAGTGAAAATATTAGCTGTGTTAGCAACAGTAAAATGAGGAGAACAAGATCTTTACATCGGAATCGTCTGAGTCTCAATATCAACCATATTCTTCTAACCCTTCTGTATCTCATGTTGCTCTCTTTTTTTTGCTAGCTGCTTGAGCGCAGTTTCATTTTTTTTTCTATATTATTAAGCCAAGCTCAGCGGAAACCCTATGATGCCAAGGAGATTGAAGGCTCTCTTCTGGACAATATCCAATGAAGCTAATGAAGGCGACCAGCCTACGCCCAGATATGGGAATTGTATTCTATTCTAGATCTGATGTATGACTTGTAGAGGAGCACTAGATTCGATGGGCTGAAGGATTTCCTACACCTTTTCAGAAATCCAAAACATTTCGATGCTGACAGAGAAGATGTGATCTGTCCAGCTTAAATTACTGGAAATATTAATGCCAAGAATGCATAAAGACGGTGTATCGACGCGATTTGCTTTGCCCTAAGCGAAGATAATGGCAAGATCGTTATTCAATGATCTAATCATGCAATTTCGATATTTAGAGTAACAAAACGAGAAAAATAAAGTGCTAATAATTGGCTTGGTGAACCTTCCCAATAAGCAAAAATTCCAGATGTGGAATTTTCGCACGGAATTCCAGCGGAAAAAGTGACGGCATTCTTACACCCACAGCTGTTTTTACACGCTACAGCGAACGCCATTTTCAGCTTCACAGATGTGTTGGAGGTATACGAAAATTGTTAATGGCTTATATTAGCTGTGTTCTTTTGGTTCCGTGTAGTGTTCTGCAAAACACAGGCGATTGCGAATTGAATTGATTTGTAGAGTGCATAGCAGTAGAAAAAGTTTTGAAAGTATAGCGAAAATAATTTAATTCTTACAAAACCTGTCAAACTTTGCATTTTGCAAGGATTCAAGTCATGGCAGTTTCACTATTTTCTCTATACTTTCGAAACTTTTTCTACTGCTTTGCATCTTACAAATTATTTATGTTCCATTGTTTAATTAAAAAATTTAGAAAAAGCTTTGAAATCCCTAGGAATTGCATATAGAAATGCCATGGAAAAGTCTGGGAATTCCATGCGAAAATAACAAGGAAATAACATGGAAATCCGATAGATATCCACGTTCAGTTCCATCTACCAATACAATAGACTTGGAATCTCGACGCAGTTCCCTTCGGCCAAAGAAGTGGAATTCCGTACGTAAATGTACGGATTTCCAGGTAAACTCGTCAAAAATGACAAGGAAAACGACCGGAATTCAAGTTCGAATTGCTTATTGGGTTAATCGTCTACTCTACTACAAAAAATGTTCATTCTACTCCTTAAAAAAAAACAGAGCTGGTCCGAATGATGGCGCCACTCACTTAGTATCGAAACTCCGCCGAACTTAGATGGCACCAGCGTACTGTAGTACCGAACGAGTGGTGGCGCTAGTGTCGCAATTTCCGTTGTTCTTCCTATTAGTGTAGGCGCAAAGAGACTCATCCGGATGAGGGCGCCACTAGACTTAGTATTGAAACTCAGCCGAACTTAGATGGCACCAGTAGACTTAGTAGTATCGAACTAGAGTGGTGGCGCTAGTGTCGCGATTTTTTCAGCCGTTCTTCGTTCCGTAAGGTCAGCTGTCAGCTGTCATTAATTTGTGTAAAAAATTAAAAGTATTGTTTAAACCGTGGAAGAAGTATTTAGTATTTATTAATTGTCGTAGTTTCATTACAGTATTCGAATGTTGTTGTTCCTACAAATGACTGACTGATACTCAGCTATCTAAAATTCTTCAAGTCAATTAAAACAGGTTTTTCTTTTAAGGCAGGTCGCGCTATAACCGCCGCAATATATCTGGCAAAGAAAAAAGCATTGCAATATTTGCGATATGATTTTAACAACAAATGGTGCTGGCAGATCTTTTTTAAAGTTATCCAAGTGTTCTACAAATAGTGTTCTATTTAGGTTAAAAAGTGGGCAAGATGTAAAAGAAACATTTAGTTCACAGTACTGCCTGAGATTAGTCAAGTAAATTATTGGCTTTTCTATATTTCAAATAATTTAATAAAAGTAGTTCATAATTGAAGGCAGAGTGATTACGAGAATTATTTATGCACATTACTTCTAGATGGCGAGAAAAGAAGGACAGCATTTGCTGTTCGTGCATTCAATGTTGAGGTTGCAAGAGTCGCCTCATCGGTAATATTTCTTTCCCATTTTGATTAGTTTAATACATTAAAAGTTTATTTAAAGATTTCAGAGGAAACTATCGGTAGGATGAGACTCCAATTTTGGAATGATTCAATTGAAAAGTGTTTTGAAACAAAACAGTCGTATGTCGCTGATCAACCAGTTTTAAATGAAATGAAAATTGTAAGTCGTTCATTAATGGAAAATTTATTTAAAATTTTTTTTGTAGATGATAGATAATAACAAGATAACAAAAACATACCTTAAGCGATTAATAAAAGCGAGGGATAGACCCCCAAATTCTTCGTTCATGACAACTAAAGATATGGAAGATTATGCCGAGCAGACGGTATCTCCTATTTATTATTTGCTATTAGAAATTTGGGGCGTAAAAGATGTTAATGTTGACCATGCTGCATCTCATTTAGGAAAAGCACAAGGAATTACAAACTTACTTCGAGCAATTCCGATAAGAGGACGAAATGCATCGGTAAATATCCCGCAGGAAGTTTTAATAAAGCATGGAGTTAGTCAAGAAAGGGTACTTCGGGATAAACTGAATGATAAAGGAGTAGAAGAATGTGTTTTCGAAATTGCATCTATTGCACATCAACATCTGGAAAAAGTAGAATAATAAGCGGAGAAGTGTTAATATATTATTTATCTATATTAATTTTTTTAAAGGCAAGAAGTTTGCGTCCAAAGATACCAAATGATGTGAGATCTCTTCTACTTCCTGCAGTTGCTGTCGATCGATATTTAAATCGCCTGCGAATAGCCAATTTCAGGTAAGCAAATGCCAAATTTTAGAATTTGTTGGTTCCTTATTTAGATATTTTTTCAGAATTTCTGATGGAAAACTCTTGAGGAGAGATAATCTACTTCCTTTGGCATATCTTTGGAATAAATTTAGATCAACATACTAGTGACTGACAATTGTTTACATTGATACGCAATTTGAGTTTGTAGAAATAAAAGTTCTGAGAATAGTGGAAATAAATCCAAATTTATATTGCTTATCTAGATATAGGGGTTTTATCTCTCTCTCAATAGCGCACTAGGTTTTAAAAGTTTATACAGTTCTAGTAACGTGTCTACACTTTATTCATAATGGTGGGATCTCTTGAATCGAGGAATATTATTTTCAATGCAAATTTACATAACCTAGAAAATTTTCCCGCCGAACAGCAACTGAGTGGCGGACATCCGGAATTACTTATTAATGAAAGGGGAAAGCATTTTCGTTCATGTGAATATGAACGACAAAGTTTGTGGTATACAGATTAACAAGATAGAGGCCTCTCAGCGACATTGTCTTGTTTTTTTGTCGGTGAAATGTACAACAGTACAACGAACCCACGTTCCACCATTTTGACGTCACTTCGTCCAATAATATACAGAAAAGTAAGAAAATCTGTGTCAAATTTATTAATATTTTAGAGATTTTCTTTTCTATATACATATTATTGGGCGAAGTGCCCATGATGCAAAATTAACAAGTTATGAATGGTTTGAGATGAACTTGTTGTGTTGCAACGTCATTTTCAGCGAATTTGTATTGAGTTTTTCGTGTTATATACCTATTGACTGAAGACGTTTTGAATTGTGCAGTGCTAAGTTGCAAATGCAAGAGCAAGACCCGGTTAGTTTAGTTAGTTTCTTTGTGTAAATCACTTCAGGAAAAGTTATTATATGCTGGTGGGAAAGCACGGAAATGTCTAATTTGATAATCTTTTTACTTTGGTAAAAATGATTAAAATTTAGACGAACAAATTTGTGATCTTCATCTCAAACATTGTAACACAACAAGTTCCTCTCAAACAGGCCACGGCCATAGCCTGTTAATATTTATATAGAGTGCGGCAATAAATGTGATATTTCTCGTTTAAAATCGCGGAAATGCTTGACGGTGCAGAGCTAGTTCGAAATTATGTTGCAAGATTTTTTTTTGTATTATGGTCTAAAATAAAATGCGGTTCGTCACGTTAGACTTTTTCAACACCCACTAATGTGTATGAAATGGCTTATGAAACCCACAGAATAAAAATGGAATATTTCATTTTTCTTTGCGTCTCAAACATGCGTGAGTTTTTGCACGCTTGCTTTTGATGCAATATATTTGATATAAAATTTCGGTAGTAAAAGTTTTACAATTTTTGTTTGTTAATTCGATTAAATCTACAAATCTGGCAGCACTGCTCAAAACTCAAACGTTCCTTTCCTATTCCATTCTATTCCATAAAGAATTCGTATTAATCATAATAAAAATTGTATTACTCAGTAGTGTAAGCCCGTTGTCGCTGTCTTTTTTCGATGTGATGTCTAATGTCTGTTCTGTTGTCTGATTGAAAAGTTTTTTTTTTTAATGCGATGGAGTGACAATGCCGATTATCGCACGCGTACTATTTTAGTGTTTAAATAAATATATTTCTTATTTAGAGTAAAAAGTTTAGGTGTCTATTTACGCTAGCACAAGTTTCAGTTTATTGAGAGTTTGTATTTCTACTAAACGAAGCGCTTGCGGACTGCAGTTTTTTTTTACTTTACAACTTGATGGGCGCGTACATTGCGTAAACAATTTGTAAATTCTTGCCATTTTAAGGGCAACGCCTCTTGTTTTCATGTTAATATTCAGTTGTGATAGTTCATAAAATTTTCTCACGGCATAATTAGTGGCATAGGAAAACAATAGAAACGAAAGCCTAACTATATACAAAGTTGCTGGAGGTGCCGCAATTGAGAGACTGATTAGAAGGCAAGGAAGTGCCTGTGCCTGCCTATCTTACGAACTACTTAAAGTTAGAAAAAAATTAATTGTGGTGTTACTAAACGGAGTATCAGGGTGAGTCACTTTTAAGTTTTTTTTTTATTATGAAAAGCTTGTTAATTTATACCTACTAAAGATAAACGAAATGAATGCATGACGTGCGTGCGAACCGTGGGGTGATAATCGATTTTTTCTCTTTTTTGCTTAAATGTCAAGCTTAGCGTTCTCAAGGGGGATTTTGTATGCCTCTTGTCTTATGCCAAAAGGTCACAGATTCTAACTAATTATTCTTGTTAAATCTCAGATTTATTCGGGGAAGATAAACATAATTCATAATATATGAAGATATCTACAGATATCTCTTATGTACTTCATGTTGATTAGTGTTCTGTGTATGGAGTACAGAAAAGAGCCAGGCTGCGAACGTAATCGCTGATGTCAGACTCTGAATATTCTCAAATTGCTGAAAATTATCTGACCAATTTACGACAACCAGTTGCCAATTATTCATTGTTTATTGGAGGCGTCTTCTTTAGCTTTTCGCATAATTTATGTCATCTAACTTTAGTATGGTCCGAACAAAACAGAATACCCATTGTGTCATAATTTTCTCACATGCCCCTGGTACTGCATTCGCGTTTGCTACTTCTACTTTAAGTTCGCACTTTGTGGACGGTGGTTCACTAACCGCTTAACTGTTTGATTCGCAGCCCGTTTTTTTTAATTATAGTAATCTGGCCCGTTTTTAACTAGTTTTTTCCTCTTCAGTCTTTTGTTGCTTTCATATTGAAATGCATAAACACAACGGCATGGACTATGTCAATTCTGAAAATCTAGGGTCACCTCACCGTATAAGCTCAGAGTCGGTGTGATATGTTTAGTCAAGCGAACGAGAATGTTTACATTTACCTCGGTGCAGATGGTTTGAAATAAAAAAAAAAATAAAAAAATAAAAAAAATTGCACTGTAGCTCGTTACATAAAATGAACAATAGCGATTTTCAGCGAATGTTTCAATTAACACTGGTACATAACGCAATAAATCTTTGGAAATAATAACAAATGAGTCCGACGTTAATGGCATAGTAAACTTGAAATTTTCATGCTATGAAAGTTAAGGCTTTTTTTTTGTATGCATTACCCTGAAATTTGTTAGCTTTTAAAAGATAAACAGTACCCAAAATCTAATCAAGCAAACCTTGGTTAAAAGTAATAAATAAATAAATCAATAAATTCTGTTTTTTTTTCTTTCCAGCAAAAGCACAATATTTAAAACTAAAATAAAACAAGATGAGTAAGAAACCATCAGCAGGACCTGCCCTGCATAAAGTTATTATGGTTGGTAGTGGTGGAGTTGGCAAATCGGCGTTAACATTGCAATTTATGTACGATGAATTTGTAGAAGATTATGAGCCAACAAAAGCAGATAGTTATCGTAAAAAGGTAATATAAATAATTAGAGAAAGTTTTCATGAACTTTTGTGGCATTTCAATAGCGACCCATTTATCTCCTTGAATAGAGTTTTCACTGTTATTTTTTTTTGTATTTCAAATAACACATTTCAATGCATATTGATCTTTTTAGAAGACTGAAAAAGTTAATCGATTCCATAAAAATACAAGAAAAGCTTTGTGATTTATTTGGAGAGAATTCGGTAGTCTTTATTCATCAAGACTTCTTGATCTGGTTTAGTTAGTTGTTTTATTCTTCTGTCTGTGGCGAACTGAAATTTATGTTATTCAAATAAACATAAAAGTTCTTTCCTAAGATGATGAGAATAAGAAAAATAGTAATAGCCAATGAACAGACAGAAAAATAAACATAAACAGCATATCCCTAGACGTATCAGAAATAGCACTAAGCCATAAAGAAAATCACATAGAAGAAAAGTGTATCGAAAGTTTTTTTTTTTTTAATATTGTGCGCTCCACGGAATTCTCATTTAAAAGCTAAATTATTAGATAGCTCAACACGATTATCGATGAAACGGCAGGTTTCCATTGGGCCCTGTTCCGCGTAAAAGATTTTACCCGAGATGATCTCCCAGTTGATGTGGTTTTGTCGACCTGATCGCCAAAGTTGTTTTACACACTTCGTAGAACTGTTTCCGGTTAGCTGTTTAGTTATTTGGTACAGTTGTCACTGCTAGCAGTTCTCTCTGCTTTATGCAAGCCTACAGATTTACTGTCTTAACTGTCCGAACGTAAGGTTTAACTGCTGAAGAAAAATATTTCAAGAAATTCATAAGAAAATGTGATCAGTTCATCTAAGGTGGATAAGGAAATATTTTGATCATCCATCAAAATGTATAAAATCAGGTTATCTAAAACTTTAGTAAACAAAATTTTAAAATACTGGGTTTATTAAAGTGGCGAAATCAGCTTTTATCTAGTGTGTTTACTAATATTCCGTGTCTTAGAGTTAATTTGATACCCGCTTATGGAGATCTATGGACTTAGCATTTTTTATGATTATGAAAGCTATGGTTCCATTCAATTTGATAGACCATTAAGTCTCCTGTAGAAAGTTTCGAAGTAGCATTACATCAGTATGGTATTGATAACTGTTTCAATGCTTTAAGAGAAATATTTAAATGCCCTAGAAACCTCTATGTAGTACGAAAGCGCAATGGCTCTAGAGATGAGTTGCATAAAGAAGTTCTTGGAGGCAGGTGGCATCCGATCCGGTAAAAATGTTTTTGGCTTTGTCCTTTGGTCAAACTGAAAATTAGATCTTTTCCGAACAATGGGGTTACATTTTCAGGGTGCGGATTGCAGATTCCTTCACCTGGATGTTTTGAGATTCATCCTTAAATCAGGAAGAATTTCCAAATCTAATTAGCTTATAGCTATGTTGAATGTCAGACCATAATACGCAATTGATGGGATCATCTGCACAATATTATGGGTTTTTCGAGAGAACAAACTAATCAGCTTATATCCTTGAAATAGTTCTTGATACTTTCCTAATTTGGTCGATTATACTACCAAACTAAGAAACCAAGTTATTTTGGTGCAAGAAAGTTTAGCTGAAACAAAAGAAAATTGCAAATATGGCCGTAGTTTTTCATTGATTAGAGCTGCGAAGGTGGCACGGGCGTGAATTACCTCCCCGAGTTTTAAGTAAGACTGTTGAGTCACAACCAACTTATAGAGTCATAGAGTCACATCCGGAAGAATGTCTGAATCATATTACATATATTACGGACATCGATGAAAATTTTAGAAGTAGTGAAAAATATAAAAACATATCACAACATTGCTTCATATCTTGTTAGAAAGCTTTCTCTGAGTCAAACATCCAACAATTGGATTCAAGTGTAACATTTATCCTAATATGCGTAATGCTTACTATATATATCACCTTATCTCAATTCAGTTTTACTGCACAGTTATTTTACACAATTTTCTAAAAAATATTCCGATTTCATATAATTTAAATTTTTCCAGGTAGTCTTAGATGGCGAAGAGGTCCAAATAGATATTTTAGATACAGCCGGTCAAGAAGATTATGCCGCTATTAGAGATAATTATTTTCGAAGTGGAGAAGGTTTTCTATGTGTGTTTTCTATAACAGACGATGAAAGTTTCCAAGCGACACAAGAATTCAGGTTTAGTCGTATACAAATTTTTTAAATAACTAGAAATTTTCTTATCGTGTAGTATTTGTTTAGAGAGCAGATATTGCGTGTAAAAAATGACGAAAGCATCCCCTTTTTATTAGTGGGTAATAAATGTGATTTAAATGATAAGCGCAAAGTACCTTTATCAGAATGTCAAGCACGCGCGCAGCAATGGCAAGTTCCTTATGTAGAAACTTCAGCGAAGACAAGAGAAAATGTTGATAAGGTGAGTATCTTATACTTTATATTTTATCAACAAATTGAAAATTTATCTTTTTATTTATTTATTTTTGTTTGTTTTTTCAATTTAAAATGATTCATTTTGGCTGCGCTGCATCATTACATTTTATTCACTTTTATCTTTAAACCATAGAAAAATATTAATAATATAATATTTCCTCCATCGATACTCCTACACAGCTTTGATTAACTCTAGCGAGTTGCACAAAAGCATTTTATTTGCGTAGTTTTGTTTTCTTCTTGTTCTTTTTTTTACGGTTTTCGTTTTTTTTCTTCTTCTCTCATATCCAAAATTAATTCTAATTGGAAAGTAAACAAAAGAAATTTTTCACTCTTACACAGGTGTTTTTTGATTTGATGCGTGAAATAAGATCACGAAAAACTGAAGATTCTAAATCCACGAGTGGGCGAGCTAAAGATAAATGCAAAAGGCGGAAACTTAAGTGTATACTAATTTAGATAGGTGCATAAAAAGTTTTATTATATATTTTTTAGTTACTAACATGGTTTCATAACTTTTAGTTTAACATTTTTTCTTGGCTTATATTCTTGATTTTATTTTGCTGAAATTTTAAACATTTCCGGACAAAATAACAAAAATAACATTTGATTTGATTTAAATTAAATAGAGGTAAAATTTAGAGTGAGATATTTTCATTAATAACTATGACGCTTGTACTTTGCATAAAGGTTCGCCTTTCAGTAGTACTCAACGCCTTATTAACATTATTATTATTTTTTTTGCAAGCTAAGCAACTTTTAAATGCATTAAGTACAGGCTTTCTTAATTCACAAGCTAATGCCTTGCTACAGGAAAGATAATTAACATGTTTGCGGGCGGTCTAAATTCACATGGGGTATTAATATGATCACTTTCGAGTAGCTTTATTTCAACATTTTTAAACAAATTGACAATAGAACGACGGCAGTCGGATTCTTATATGTATGGTGAATGGTGATTACACTGCCAATTTTACCCTTTACAATTTTCCATCGTTTTGATTATCCAAATTTTACAAAAACAAGAAAAAAACTGAGTATACCCTATGATTTCATCTAGGGTATAAAAATGTATTGCATATGCGGTAGCCGTCCGCGAACGAGTTAAACTCTATATTCGGTGTTAACACACAATAGTCTTCCATCAAAGTTCGTATATAAATAATATGTTCCAGGGAGAGAACAATTAATAAATATTTCTTTGTGGAAATAATACAGCTGTATTGATGCAAGCTGGTGCAAGCTTGAAAACCTCCCCGCCAGCTATCCAGCCGAAGATTTTCATAGCCTAAAGAGAACTAAAACAAGTAAAAAGGTTTTGGTCTAAGACCAATTCTTATGATACCCTAGATGAATGCCCGGATGTAATTTCGTAAGGTCACCGATCTGTGTAAGTTTGATTGTTGAAGTGCTTTCGAATCTACATATATCTGAAACTGTTCGTCGGACAGTAAAAATGATTATAACCAATTTCATTGGATTTCATATTTTGAATAACTTTTCAGTATAATAAAAACGTCTAGGACTAATTGAAAAACGAAATTTTTGTATTACAACACTATGAAGGAGTCCCATTTTCGAACTTAAATCTACTTTTTTTTAAAAAAAAGCCCATATGCAAAATTTCAGCACTCTTAAATGAACGCTATCTCGAATTGTGCGGACGGACAGAAGCACGGACGGACATGAAAAAATCAGAATAACTTTATATTATGCATGGGTATCCAATCCATTTTGGCTCTACCATAATTATTTCGAGGTGTTACAAACGGAATGACAAACTTAGTATACCCTGGGAATTCATCTAGGATATTATAAAAAGGGATCTACTGTGTAAAGCTTGTGTCCGTGAATGAAGCTTTTCGGTTATGGGTAAACGTATACAAAACGCCGGAGAGGTTAACAAAAATTCAGTCTGCGACTTTAACTTACAGAATCCTTCCCAGTATGACCTGTTTCTGGTATCACAGAGGTCATCTGTCTTGAATACAAATCAAGCGTCTCTCCCCTCAGCTTAATTGATCATACCACAACATACAGTGGTGGAAATTTACATAAAAACACTAATGTTTTTTGATTTATTCAAATAAATCTTCAATAAAATTAGATCTTTTTTTATATATTTAAATCTATATATAATCAGAGATAATATTACTACCATTTAAAAGTAATTCCAGGAATTTTTTCGATACTAAAAACCAAGAACTGTTTTTATATAAATTTCCACCAAAATTATACAAATATTCATTAGCGCGTTCAAATAGTAAATGTGGAGATGAACAATCTCTGCACAACATAATGAATGTGAAGTTGCCAGGAAATTTATGAATTTTTTCTTGTAATTCGGGAGCAACTGATTTTGAATATTTCATTCTATAAACACGGTTCAAAACAAAATTCAAAATCGCTGACTTTTTTCCGTTCTTGTTCCTTTTCTTCATACCAACTCTATTCCTAAAACTATATGAAAAAAAAATACTAAATTGAATACTTTTGGCTTCAAAAACATAAATTTAGTGTACGAATCGAACATAAAACCACTAAATAAATTCAGACATTTGCTAGAATTTTCTTAAAAGCTTAGACTGGGAGAGTTCTCTTAATTTCGAGCGTAATATAGTAAAACATGGTATTTGATTCTGAAAATGCTCTCCATTACAGTTAATACATTTTTGCATTCAAAGGTAGAAATTTTCAAAACGATTTCTCCACATTTCTGAAGGTCATTAATTTATTTTTGCTGTAAAAGCATCGACAGCAACAAACAGCGCCAAAAATATGTGAAGGCAATGAAATATGTGCCGATCTCACTGACATATATAATATGGACTGACTACATTATCATATACCTTGTTCACATGAAGCGGAGTAGACTGGGTTAGAATTGCAAAGTAAAGTGTTCATAGTGTTCCATTCTTATTCCAGAGCTCGATAATCAAGTCTAATCCGCTTCATGTGAACAAGGTAATAGAAATGCACTGCAGAAAGAAAAAGGGCTCATTTTTATATTGCAGTCTCTTTCGACCTAAACACCAAGTACCTACCAACTGAGAGAACTGTAAACAAAAAATAAATTCGTAGGTTCGTCGAAATAAATGTTTTTAAATTAATTATTTAGAGTTATTACCGATAAAAAGTGTTTTGCCAATGGCAATTTATTTATTAGACACGCAGCAGAAATTCGAAAGATTTTATTAAAATTACTTTTCAACTTCCTGCCAATGATTTTTTCAATGTTGGCATCAATGTAGGAACACTCTGATATACAAAATTTTGCCCACATGAAATAGCATATTAAGCAGTCCATGTGCGAGTGGAACATGCAAAAGCAACAACGCGACGCTGCAGCATGCCAGCTAGCTGGGGACATGGATAAGTTTGAATCACTAATAGAATATAGCGGCGTGGCGCTTCCAGCCGATTTCCATTCTTGCATTCACTACATACTTCTATACACAATGATCAGAGATGACAGGAAAACTGCAGCTTTTTTCCGTTTAGGTTTAAGTTGTTTGCAGAAAGATTTATACTTTTATATTTCCCGATAAAAAACATCGCCTGCATTTTGATAGGGTTTATTTTAATTTTCCATTTGTAAAAATTGTGATAAATAAATTGTATCTAAAGAATCTGACGATTGCAGAACAGATGCTGAATATATCTTCGTGTCGTTGGCGAAGATAGTAATATTGCAGTTTGAATATTTTTAAGTTATAATAGACACATTTGGCTTAGATTTAAAAATAATTAAATTCAGTCGATCGACTGTTCGCTGATAATGTTCTGGTATGGAATCTTGGTTGTGCGACCCGGAATTGCTCTTAACCCGAATTATTTTTATACAGTTCTCAATCATGTGAAATATCTTTAAACAGTTTTTTTGTATCATAACATTCATGGTTGCAACATGGACATAAGGAAATATTACGGCAATATGTTTATGAGTTATCCCAATATCAAGCGAAGTACCGGTACCTGGGGTGCGATTATGAACAAGCTTTATTTTATCATTATAAACTACTGTGATAAAATTAAAGTTGTCGGTAAACGCATAAAGTAATACTATGAAATTACTTAATTTTTATCGCCAAAACAATTCACGTTCTAAAGTTATCACATCACACTTAGAAAACGTTCATAGTACCATTTTAATTTTTTTTGCATTTAGGGAACTTTATAATAAAATAAAATTCGTTCATTCGCAATCGTACACCAGATTGCGTATTTTTTAGTTTATACTATTTTGGGTTCTACTCAGGCTGCCGAACACAATAATAAAACTTTCATTAATTATTATTGAAATTAATCGTATTGTAGAACCAAATGTATTTGTCTGGGATCGTTTAAAACATTTTTTTTATCAACTTTTTGTTTTTCTCTTTTTTTTTTACACAACACTTTTCTAGCTTTTATGCTTTTGTTTGCCATTCTCCATAACAGTTTTTATTTTGTGTATTATTAAATATTATAAAATTTCCTTTTATACATATATATCTATATATATTTCTACGCAAATAGGTTTTTTATGATCTTATCAGGGAAATATCATCACGTAAAAAACTCCGTCAAACCGATGTTCGACAACCTAAGGAAACCAAATCTCACTGCTGCCAATTGCTGTAATATCAAAACTAATAAGTAAAAAGGCAAAAATATATATAAATAAATATAAACAAAAACAATACAACTGTAAACAGAAATTTAAAGAAATCTTATATAAATTTTCTTGAAAAATTTTCAACACAAAAAAAGAACTGCAGGTGACGAGTTTTGTTTTATTTTTATTTTATTTTTATATACATATTTCAAATTCTCATTTTGTTTTATGTATATATATGTAATATACATATATATATATTATAGCAATATTATAAAAGCAAAAAACACACACTATAGATAATTAAGCGGAAAAAGTATTGTAATACGTTTATCTATTTTTAAATTTATTCTTTGCATTTTCATCATTCCTGATTATCGTACTTCATATCACAGCAGTACCCTTATTTGTTTCTTAAGTCTCCCTAATTTGTTTCTTTTTCATTGGATAGAAAGAGAGAGATAAGTAAATATCAGATCTTATAGGCCTATTACATCTAGTTGGGAGATTTTTCTTTGCATTTGTATTCCAACCAAATGTTATGTTGGTTTGCAGAACTATATTTACTTATATTTATGTTTTTAGTAATATTTATGCTCATTATTTTAAGTTTGTCCTCATCCATAATTACGTAAATGATTTTTTCTTTTTAAATTGCAAACTTTTCTCTATTTTAAAATGATATGTACGTAGCAGGAGATGTTAACTTCTTTAAACAAAAGTCAGTTGAAATACGTGTGAATGTGTTTTTGTATGAAAATATACTTCAAATTTGTTTTTTTTTTATAGTGATGCTATATGTAATGTTACTCTTAGCTTGTATATTTTAAAAGAAAAATCGTAATTAAGGAATTGTCCAAGTTTTTAAAAACTAAAGAGAGAAGTTTACAAAATGCTCTTTAACAGAACAAAAAATTTTTTATAAGAAGAAAACTAGAAAAGAAAATATACAAAAAGTTTTCGAATTGAAATATGTAAATATTTTAATTTTTTTTTTAATTTTCACTAGTATTTTTATCGTACTATGATGCATTGCAGCACTGTTTCTAGTTCCTCCTTCATATTGCGGGCATTTATTCACGTGTTTTGATTATATATTTATAATACTACTTAATGAAATCGTTTCGGTCTCTTTTTAATACTTTTTTCCATTTGTTTTTTGTATAGGAAATTATTTATTTTATCTCTTGTCGATATATCAAAGTTTATGATATAAAATACTATTGTAATGTGAAGAAATGCAACAAAGTAAATAAAATGAAAATTTATGATACAAATATGAAATAAAATAAAAATACTTGTTTTTTATAAATTTAAATGTGTTTTTAAATTTTTATTTTATCCTTTTTTTTCATAGTACCTAGTGAATTTGTGGTTACAAGTATCATTAATCGCTTGTAGTTTAAGCGGGCTTAATAATAATATATTTAGTTACAACAAAAGAAACTTATATAACCTTTAAGTTTTTCGGATTAGCCACGTATTAAATAAATTTATTTATTGTGTGCTAAATCAAGTACTCACCCCCGAACGTTTAGCTTCAAGTTGCATTCCGTGTGGTCACCGGGTAACCGGTACAATCAATTGTTGCAGATTTTTGGGAATAAACATAACTCACCATGTCACTCCTTAAAGAAAGTATGTTTCGTATCAATTGTGGAACGGTGTTAAGGATGGGATCTAGGTATCATATTATATAAAAAATTAAGCTGGAAACCACACCTTGAAGACAGCGAATAAAACTCTTCGAGCCTTCGCGATGTGCCGCAGATCCATATGGAAAAGTGGGGACTTAAACCACGGATGATCCTATGGACCCACACCAGCGTTATCCGATCCATGCTAACCTACGGTTCTGTGGTGTGGTGGAAGGCAATGGAGCTCGCCAATCATCGCAAGATAATGGAGAAAATTCAAAGATGCTGTCTCCTTAGTGTAAGTGGCACTCTCAAGTCAACCAGCTCGAGGGCTCTTGAGGTCATCCTCAACATACACCCCGTGCATATAAACATCAAAAAGTGGGCGTCAATCGCTGTGCTGCGGCTACATATCAATTGGAGCTGGATTCACACTGGTACAAAAGTTCCAGATGGGTCCATCTTTGAATTCGTGCAGTCCATCGTACCTGACATAGACAGGGGAAGCGATCATCTCCTCGAAACTATTCTTAAAAGCAACTTAAATCGAAAATTCCAGGTAGGGCAGAATGGGAATCACCATTCCGCGCCTCAACCATTGACAAGCCCTTTCAACACTTTTTACAACCTCCAAACTTGTATCGGAATGTAAAACCACCCTGAATTCCCTTTCTCGGAACAACGGGGTACTGGTGCTTTGGGTGTCAGGTCACAGCGACATTAGCGCGAATGAAAAGGCGGACGAACTTGCTCGTCTTGGTGCAACCTCGGAGGAAATCTCCAGAATTGGGTCGCACAAAAATACCTTGCTTCTACTATCTCGGCTTGGGCCGATTGCTACCACAGTCAGGTAGAACCACAAAAGAAGCTGTGGTACTCACCCAACCCAAATGAAACGAAAAAGCTACTGGGACTAAGCAGGCCAACCCTGAGAGCTCTAGTGTCAATTCTCACTGGCCATTCTCTTCTCAGGGGTCATCCGCTTAAGATTGGGCTTGTTGAAGATCCGGTATGCATAGGATGCGGAGAAGAAACCGAAATGGTGACTCATTTTCTTTGTCACTGTCCGCCCTTCTCAGCAAAATGTTAGATTCCTTGGCTCACACCTCCTAGAAGAACTGCATGAATCCGGAATCCGGTTGGGCGTCAATTTTGAATTTTGGTAGAGCGTCCGGTTGTGACTTATGAGCAATTGCTCATAAATGTGGATGGTGAACAATGGGCCATGTTGTGGCCTACGTTCCAGGGACCATTTTCAGATACCAACCTCGTTTAATCCAATCCAAGGATAGAATCCCATGTTCGTGAAAGCTGGAAAGTGTTGTCGCGATTGAAATTAAGTCGACGTTTTTTTTTCTCAATCGCCTCACGAACGACCCGAGGAATAAATGAAATGAAAAATGATCTTGGGTGGTAAAAAGAAGGATTTCACCTCGTATAGCTCCGAAAAATTTCTCGCTCTAACCGTAACGCCTCTAAAATAGGGCAGGAACTCTCTTTTGGTTTAATTACTCCTGGTTTCTGTTCCTTTGAAATTCAACGGCTGCATAAGAAAACAACGAGCTTTGAAGCCTAATTTGTCAAGGCAAATGAACAGAAATGTCGAACTGACACCAAATAAAGGTCAAACCCTCTTGTCATTTCCCCTCCATGTCTACAAACTAAAATATTTTTACACAGCATTGCCTATCCTGTTTGCTATAAATCTAAGGTTAACACAGAGCTGTGAAACTTTTCAATACCAGTGTGAAATAATAGAAATATGTAGTATTATCATCGTCGCAAGAATGGAAATCCGCTGTTGGGTACACAGTTCGCTAGAGGCACTATGCCGCTGTACAGTATGATAGATTCAATCCCAACTACAATCCCTCAGTCATCTGGTATGCTGCAACATCGCATGTTCCGCTCGCACATCGGCACATATTTCTTTACTTTCCCATACCGTCGGCGCTGTTCGCGTGGTTTCGCCTTCTGTTTTGCACGGATAGTGGACGAGACAGGCAAGCAGCAATGAATTTAGTCTAGCATTGATGTTATGAATTTTATCAATCGTTCAATTCTTCATAATCACGTTCTAAGAAAATTGTGTGCAAAGCATATTTATTAGAAAAGAGAATCCCTGACTTTCTTCTTGGGAGTAATTTATATGTATGAATATACCAATTTTTTCTTCTGTTTTTGCTCTTACTCACATTCTGCTTTCAGGTAAGATAGATATACATATTTTGAATTTAAGGCCATTCCGCACAATTCCGATCACCTTAAAACGCGACCATCTCTGATTTGGATGAAACTTTCGGAGTTTGTATGGAATACGAAAATCAGTCTACAGAAAGGCTTGGCTATAGAAAAGTTGCCGGCTAACAACGCACTCTAACTCAAATTTTTCTCAGTTATGTTTGAAGAAGATTAATCATTATCCAGAGGATTTTTTGTATCGCTTCATTACTGCAGGAGAGACTAGGATTTATCAGTACATACCAGATATTGACGTGCGCCGGAGAAGGAGCAGTGAAAGTGATGGCGACTGTTTTTTTTATATTTATTGACTTGTAAAAAGAAGAAAAAAGAAAGTTACGGGCGGCGCCTATTATTGGACCTTCTGAGCGCCACCAAAGTTGGAGAGAAACAACTAAGATCGGTACTGCGGCGGCAGTCAAAATTATCACCCTTATTATGATTTTCACATTATTTCAAGTGAAACGACTATAAAATTCAGAGGAATACATAATAAACGAAATAAAAATCGACAATAGCAACGAAAACAGAAAGAAATTGCCGTGACCTCTCGACTTTTGTCATTTGCTTTTCCTTGTCGACAGTTCTCAATTTTTCAGTTAAAATCTGTTTTTTGTTCTGTTTCCTTTCGTTCCTATGAATTTCAGACAATCGTGCCTCTTGAAGTGACGATTATAATTATAAGGGTGTGTGTATAAATCAGGCTTCAAATTGTTTCCTCTCGATTCGTATTTATTGGACTTAGGATTTTTTTTTGTCATACCTATCTAAAAAAATGCTTTACAGGGGAAACTTTCAACGAACAACACAGTAAACGGATATTTTTGAGACCTTGCAAAAACATATTTTCTGGATGGAATGAAAAAAGTGAAAAATCACTAAACTAAATGTTTAGCTTCCAAAAGAATTGAAAAATATGCGCCTCTCCGGTGGAATAACGACCCAAGTGCAAAAAAAGGAAAAATGTTCGAAAAGCACAATTGTTTCTTGAGTAACAATGACCCAATGATAGTTCCATTGGTTTCCATCAGAAAGCGTTTAATTCGTCGTAGCATTGGCGCCAAATTCATCTTAATATTGGAATTACAACGCCCGATTTGTCAAGTTGTGCTCAGACTGTTGCAGTGAATGGATGTGTCTAAGAGCAATAACGTCGCAAATGTTAATTATGTCAAGTTATTATCA
This sequence comes from Dioctria linearis, assembly GCA_963930735.1. Classification (NCBI taxonomy): domain Eukaryota; kingdom Metazoa; phylum Arthropoda; class Insecta; order Diptera; family Asilidae; genus Dioctria; species Dioctria linearis. The sequence goes on along the minus strand of OZ005742.1, from coordinate 18,130,252 downwards.
TCTCTTCTGGAAGAATAATGCCATAAAACATTTCAACTTCCAATAAAAATGAAAATTTAGTGGGACAATGACGCAATTAAATGTTACTACTTCCTCTTACAGTTTGGGGTGGGGATATTATATTAAGTAAATAAAAAAAAGTATATACCCAAATAGCTAAAACTATGAAATATAACTTTACATAATGTTAATAACAATACAGAACTTAACTTATAAAATTTTATAAAACTTGGAACGCGATTTCTGGAAAATGTGCTGTCTGCACTTAAGTCATTGTACTACCGTAGGTGCGGTATCTTATCCGCATTTTCAAATCACACAGACTATCACCCTTATTATAGTTGTTGACTCACCGAAGTGACAAACTTCGCGGTCACTCACTTCAATTCACTTTTCGTATTGTCGTTGTCGAACGGTGTGACGAGACATTTTTCTTCGAAGCCTTATTATCGTTGTCACTTTAAGTGACAGATAGCGTCATTGTATCACCCTTATTACAGTTGTCGACTCACCAAAGTGACAAACTTCGCAGTCACTCTCACTTCACTTCACTTTTCGTATTATCATTGTCGAACGGTGTGACGTGACATTTTTCTTCGAAGCCTTATTATAGTTGTCACTTAAAGTGACAGATAGCATCAGGGTGTAGACAAAAGTGAGGTTTATCTTATTTCGTGGTATTGTTGTTATTTTTGAAAGTGTTTAAAAGACAAAAATTTTCAGCACTTTAGCTATATAAAATAAGTAAAAAACGAGTTTTCAAACAAAACTGAGGCCAAGCCGCATGAAAAAGTAGAGAATAAACTTTTCTTCACACACAGAGGTGGACTCAGATTTTTTGATTGGAACATTTTCCTTGATTCTTTTTTCTCTTCATGAATCAAATCACTTATTACCTCTGATTGATCATACTGAAATATATCGGTGATTGTCAGCGAAGAAAATCTGAGTCCATCTCTGTGTGTGAAGAAAAGTTTATTTTCTACTTTTTCATGTGGCTTGGCCTCAGTTTTGTTTGAAAACTCGTTTTTTAATTATTTTATTTTCTGGCTTTTTCACGTTAACTAAATTGTTATTACGTGCTGCATAGAAATATTTTAAAACAACTTTATGACGGCTGAAAAGACACTGATTTACTGAATTTTCCCAATTTTCCATGTTTTCCACAGACTTTTCCTATTACTATGAATTTTTTTTAAAAATTTACATAAATTTTCCTCGATTTTTCATGCAAGTTTTCATGATTGTTGAAGAGAAAGTATTGATGCCAATAGGATGGAAAAAAATGATTCCGCATAGCTTATAAAACTTTTTTGTCGGAAAATTTTCCAGAAAAATTGGAAAATTCTGCATTTTTCCTGAAACAGATTTATCACTAATCATATCGATGAAAATTTTTCCGATTTTTCCGATGAGTTCCCAGCTTTTCCGGGTTTTCCATGGAGTTTTCCACAAAAGCCTCAAAAAGGATGCTTCACCATAAAATCTATCATGATTTCAAATTGTTTTTTTGTTGTAATTTTTACACTAAAAATGCCAAAAATATTAATTTAATTTATAATTGAATTTTATTTTTTAATGAACAACTTAAAAGCTACCATCAAATTTGTCTTTTTCCGCGTGCTTTTTCCTTTTCCTTACTCACATCTAACATCCGTCACTTACAAAAATCATGTGAGTGAAATTGTCACTTAATTATCACTTCCATGGACAGTTGTCTACTTAATACGTCCAAAGTCGTATGTTTCGACATATGTCACTTAAAACGACAGTCATAATACCATTTTTGTGTCGTAACGCCATTTCTCACTAAAAGTGACAACGGTATTAAGGGTGTATGTACAATAAATTCGGAAATAAAAAAACCAAAGATTTTTATTTTCAATATATTTTTCTTTTCTTTTGTAAAATTTAATCTGTACATTACCTCACACATAGAGAGAGAGAGAGAGAGAGAGGAAAAAGATAGAATAATTATCTTCTTCTTCTTTTTCATGTTTACAAAAAAAAATAATAAAAAAAAATAAAACATTTATTACACTTTTGTAATCTTATTACAAGAGACAAAAATAATAGAAAAAAAGAAAAACAAAATGAAAATAATTATAAAATAAATTGGTGGTACTCATAAAATATCTTTTTTTTTATTATTATTATTATTATTAAAATAACGCATTATAAAAGAAAATCATTCAAACTATATTTCTTTCATTACAAAAACACTATGAAACTAAAAATAAAATAATTTAAGGTAAAAAATTTCTTACAATCTTTTTTTTTTCGTTTTTTTGTTTTGTTTTGTTTTTAATTATTTAAAATCTAGTTTTTCTCTTTCAAAATATCTCTTAGAAAAAAAAGCTTTCCTAAAACAATTTCTCGAAAACTCAAAATTTTTTAACAATCGTGTTTTTCGTATGAAAAAGCTAAGATTAATCAAGAGAAAGGACTAAGAAAATTGCATGATGGGAATTTCGGAGAAAGGTTCTTTTTTATAAAAAGTACACTTTCAACATGAATTGCACTAATTTGTGTGTATATATGTGTGTGTGTTGTGTGGGGTGTAAATAAGTATAAAAGGAAACATTTTTTTACAAGATTTTTGTTTTTTTCTTCTCTAACATAAAGGAACGTATAAGTAAGCGGACACGGGCTCTGATAATTTTACATTTCGAATATAAAATTTTTGATGATGTTGTTGCTACTGCTGCGATTTTATACATTACGCTACGCGAAATTCAATGACTGAAACTAATGAGATCAGTTAAATCTAGGTCAGAGGCGTTTCAATGTCATTTAGGCATGTGTAAAAAATACTTATTATTAGAGTTATATCGGCAATTAAAATGATTTTTCTTTTTCTGTTATTATCGTTAGAGCTGGAATATAATTTTGAAATATATTTTACATGAAAACTAAAGCCTTAAACACAATTGTGACGGCCGGCGGCGGCAAACTATTCGTTATAAGTTCACTGTTAAAGTTTTAAAAGGACAATAGTAGCTGTGTTCTTTTGGTTCCGTGCAGTACACAGGAGATTGCGAATTGATTTGCTTTTTGTAGGGTGCATAGAAGTAGAAAATATTTTGAAAGTACAGAGAAAATAATCAAAGTGCCATGGACTTTAATTAAGCCTAGTATCTAGTTCGGGCAAAGTAAAATTTAACGCGTTATCCAAATATTTCACATTAAAATCGCTGGTAAAATTTTGAGAACACAAAGTGACAGAAGTCTAAAAATTTCATCGTATAAAAAGTTCAAATTGTTCATTAAGAGTTTAGATTAACAAAGATATGATTTTGCAATTTAAACAATTAAAAATGATCTAACTTGAGCTAATTGACGACACGATTGTCTGTGCGGCAGCTCCCAAGTGTGTAGATTTTTGCGAAAGCTACCATGCACCCTAAAAATCAATTCAATTCGTAATCTCCTGTGCTCTGCAATGCACTGAACGGAACCAACAGAGCACAGCCAGCGTCTTATCCGAATGCTCAAAACTACAATGGCCGACGAACTCACAGTCGGGACTAATCAAATTTTAATTTGGTCGTAGGCACTGACATATATAAAATATGGACTGCTTAACTTTCTCTTTCATGTGGGCTCAATTGCTTATGTCAAAAAAAGTTCATAGGCCGGTGCCAACATTGAAAAAATCATTAGCGGGATGTTGAAAAAATTAGCGCGCAGCTCGAAAAACGATTAAAATAAAACGTTTCGAATTTCTGCTGCACATCGTATGAATATATTGCCTTTGGTAAAACAATTTTATCAGTAATGACCCTAAATAATTAATTTAAAAACATTTATTTCGGCGGACCCACTTATTTATTTCTTGTTTACAGTTCTCTCTCAGTTGATGCTTAGACCGAAAGATTCAGCAATATAGAAATGGGCCCACTTTTTGCAATGCATTTTTATGAACGTAGTCAGTCCATATTATACATGTCAGTGGTCGTAGGATACTGCAGTACTACCAACAAAATCAAACGAATGAAATTTATTTTTGGTACATATTTCGTCATTTTCAGGTTGTCCATTGCGCCAATTTAAAAAATAAAGGAAAAACATTGATGTTGAGGAAAAATTGATTGAGGAATTTACAAATCACAAAACAAGCCCGTATAGGCAGGTGGATAAAAAAGACTTGATATTTGATAAGGAGAAGTGCTTAATCACAAATGCTTAAGTTGTGACATTTTGCATTTAAAAATTTAATTAATATCTGTACTTTCAGTTGATAATTGCAGAAAAATATTTATAAAAAAAATATCGCCGGCAAGATTACATGCAATCGAGGAGCTACCGAATCTTCTTTTTTCATAATAGCTCGCCGCCGTTCGCAGCAATTGTTTTTTGAATTTATCGACTGACTGTTTTTTGACAGCTGTTCGTCGTAATTGTGTTTAAACCTAAACAGTTCTTAGGAACGTCGTTATAAACCGATATAACAAAAGGTTTAATTATTAAGAGATAGATAGATAGAGATAGAGAGAGTTTACGGCACGTAGATTAAGAAACCTCTTAGTAAAAGTTCTTCTTAACATTCTTTCTTTCTTTCTTTTTCTTTTATATTTAACCTTATCTAATAATTTATGATTAAAAAAGAAGTGAATTTCGGGATAACAGATGCCTGCGTTTTCGTCAAACACAAAATATTAAGAAATCGCGGATATTTATCATACATTGAGAATAGAATGAAATAATATTTTTAAAAAATAACGAAGTAATTCAATTGTCTATGTCTTTGCCGCAATATAACCAAATTTAGAAAAAAGTAAGTAGAACTTCAACTTAAAATATATTAAATTTGGGGCGGCGCGTTTTTCTTAAATCAAACGAACAACAAAAAATGACAATTTCGAAAATTTATGTTAGTTCTACTCAACTCACGCTCTTAGATTTATTCTTGCTCATATAAACCTTATTCTCTTCTTATTAACATTATTATTGTATTCAATGTACATCTTTTTGTTTTTTTTTTATTCTTAGCGTTTTGCTTTTGTAGATTTTAGTTGCTTCATTTTTGTTTTTTTTTCTCGTGTTTTTTTTTTAATTTTTTTGTTATCTCAAAAAATAAGAAGTACAAACTAATAATACTCTAAATTCTAATATTGTGATTTTGTAGGCACTATTTAAATTTCATTTTTTTCTCGTTTCGACTTATTTTCATCTTATTACAATCTGTCTGTCTGTCTGTCGGTCGTTATGACATGTTTTTTTTTTGTTGTCTGTATGAATCTAGTTTTTTTTTCTTTTGGGTTATCTCCTTAATAATTTATTTCTCCTTTGTATTTTTTTTTATTTAATTTTTACAATGTTATCACAACTTAATCTGATTCCAAATTAGAGAGAGAAGGAGAGAGAGAGAAATGAAGGAAAGAAGGAGAAATACAGAAATGTGTGCAGAGATATGTAACTTTTATTATGGTTTTACTTTTCTTTATTTTTCAATTTTCAGGGTGCAGGGTGTTACTTTAATTTAAAATTTAATCTTTATACTGTGCAGAGATTTTTGTTACATATCATTTCCATTTTTCAGGAAATAAAATCCATAAAAACGCCATTTTTCTATTTGAATATTTAATTTCAATACCAAATTTCAGTATTCTCTCTAAAAATCGTTTTAAAACATAGATTCAATTGCAAAAAACAGCAATAGAGTGTTTGCACAGTTTATCTAATAAGAAGTTAAGAAGCAGCCAAACAAAATTGGAATTTTTCCTTGTTTTCTAGACTGAAATAGTATATGTCATATATTTTCATCTTTTGAATGAATGGGGGACAAATTATGGTTATACATTATTGTAGTGCGACTGAGACAACGATTTAAAAGCAACAATTAAGAGAACATAGGATTACCCGAATGATAAAATCTTCTTGAATATTGTGACGGGCGTGGCCTTAGTTCGTTATTTAAAACACAATATTTCAAATGTAATTCAAAAGTTCTTTCTTTATTTAACTTTACTGTTTACTCTCACAAATTCAGAAATAATTATCAAATCAACTCTTTATAGTTATCGCTAGTACTGTACTTCTAATTATCACAATCCAAAATAGTTTACTTCGTGCACTTCACTGTCTGAAATAAGACTCGCCTCTTGGATGTGAGAAGCGCAACATTTGTACTCTACAAATTATCCTAGAACCATCCCGTAAATTCTAGTCTTCGAACTCAATGTTTACTAAGATGTCACTAACCTAAAGTTGTTTCTATTTCCAACAGATGTCGCTTGTGCCACTTTGTTGCGCGTAAAGCTAGTACTAAGGTCCGCGCTAAACTAAATTTTAGCGGGTTTCCAATATTGGCCGTTCTTTAAGCCCGGTATGTTAGAGCCAAGGAATTTTTGTTCCTATACAAAAACTATGTAAAAAAAAAGTCATGAAATGCTCAAGGAATTTATTTCTTTGCCGATTCCTTGAAGTAGTATACTAGAGACAAGAAATTCGAACAGAAAAACTCTACTTCTCGATTGACAAAAAGATGTCGTTCTTGTCGAAAAATCCATTTATGTCAATATTTCTTGAAGAAATAAGTACCGATACACTTATATCTGTCAGTAATTTTGACGTTGGTGGAATAATTGAAAAATTGATGGAAGGAACGGCGATTTTGCAAGAGGTGAATCAATTTTAAAACGAGAAATGCACGTATAAAAATTGTTTTACGTGTATCTTCATTTTTCATTGGGAATTATCCATTTCTTCACTTTCTTTATTATTTCTTTATTGTCAGAAATATCACACAATTGACAAATCCAAATTGTCAAAAATTCCTTGACCTAAGTCAATTTTACTTTAAGAAATAAGTGGAAAAATTCTTTGACCGAATTCCTTGGGTCTAGCATACCGCACTTTAGTAGCTAAAATATGACAGCGAAGACTCAGAGAAAAGATATATTAAAAAGAAGAAGAAGAAGAAGCACTTTGAAATTCTTTTTTCGGAAAAACAACGCGCACTCTAAAACCAGGTAGTTAAAATTATTTCGAAATATTAAAAATAATATGCATAATGTATACAATAACAAAGAAAATAACAATGATATTGAAATTACGGCCACGAGAAGAAATCCAATTCATCCGTACTTACAGCAAACACGTACAAAAATACGTTAACTACAAAAATTCGGTCAATAAATTTATCAAATCTCAGAATTCTGATAATAAATATTTTTAGCACGCTAAAGAACGGCCCGCGCGGATAAATTCAAGCTAAATTTTTTTGGAGACTTACTGGTGGTGCCACCTCTAAACAAAGCCCAAAGGCAAATTTAGCTCTCGCTAAAATTCAGCATAAATTTTTGCCTATATCTTACAAAATTTTGCTTAGTGCGGACCTTAGTACTAGGCTTAACAATACGCTCAAAATCTTTTCAAACTATTCATAATAATGAATTTTTCGTACATCGAGTCACACTACCTGAACTTTTTTAAGAAAAATATAAATTTCGCTTTGGCCAAGGTGTTGAAAGGAGATGTAAAATTTCTGTCAAATAAAATTCTCATTTTTCTCAAAAACATCAGAGAAGAGAATCCAACATGAGTTACACCCACTTAAACTCTTTAGAGTGTAAACGGAAGCACGTTCTGTTCAAATATCATAGGATACACTACACAGCAACAACTTTGGTAGCATCTCTCAATATACCAAAAAAAATTAAGAAATGGGGGTAAAATCTGAAAATTCTGCCCCTTTTTATCTATTTACGAAAATGAATCATTTGCCACTCCGTTTTTTTCCATGTAATCCGCGCTTTCACATTTTTTTGTCTTTATTCGTAAAATTTTTAAAGAGAGTTTTATTTATAATTTTTACTTTCCTTTTCTAGTTGTAAACATTTAAATGGAAAACAATCGGAAATTTCTTCTACTTCCTAACTTGTTCTTAAGTTAACTTTGGTGTTGGTAGAGGCTCAACTTTTGATACAAAAGCTCATAATTCCATTCAATTTATAAGTGAAACAAAAATATTTGCCATTGGTGGGAGTCGTTATTGTCTTCTCAGTTGAAGACATACTTGAATCGTGAATTACGGCGAGAGAAATCAATGATGGCCTTTGCTTTTTGTGAATTAATACAAAAACTGTTCAGAAAAATGCACAACAGCCATCCTGAATGCTGGTTCTGATCTTTTGTCGTACTTTTAGGCGTATATTTTTGTCAAATTTAGAAAACACAACAGCTGTGCTCTTTTGCGCACCTTGTTCTAGAACTCCCATATACTGGAGAGAACAAATTGTTCTGTCGATTGAAGTGAACTATTTGCACTGTTCGTTTAATTTAGAATGAATTCTATGAACATGTATGAGGCTTTCTTTTGTGTACTTTTTGTTCTGCCCTGTTCTGCGGACACAAAAGAACACAACTAATAAGAGCAAAGCGACAATATCGGGGTTTTAGTTGTCGACAGGCCCCACGCGTAATATCATAGTTTTATACCCTAGGCACACGACCCTTAAGAATGGTGAAGCAAGAATGATCATTGCTCACATCGTGTCTCTACATAATTGAAGTTATTATCATTTCTTTCATCATAAGCTATGTTCCATTGGGCTGTGTAAAGTACTCCCAAGTACTTCTACCTAGTCGCAACTACTCATACTCTTGTCCGCGAGACGAGCTGAAAAGTTTCGCAAGAATTTTCCGCTAGGTGGATTTGGATGCTAAGTGGTTATTGAAATGTCAGATAGATGAAATTTGAGAGAAAATATTTATAAAAAAAAACAAATAAAATTATTTAACTCATTGAGAACAGGAGAATTATTCAAATTTATATATTATCGTTCTGAAAATAAATACGGTAAGAACTTTTAATATAATAAATATCGAACAGAGACGATTTTTTATCCATAAATTTTCTAGGTAGTAGGTACTGCTCGAGGAAAGTAGCTCGGATATTAGTCCAGTTTTTCATAATTTTATATTCAGTAGCTTTTAATGAAATTAATTTGAGTATTTTCATAAGAAAGTTGATATAATAGAAATATAACAGAAATGTCTGAAATTGGAGGTTGTGTTTTATTCTTGTAAACACAAACTTGCGTTCCATTCGGAAAGTGCTCGCGAGTACTTTACACAACCTAATAGAACACAGATATTGATTTGAATGATATGTAGAATCAGAAACGCATACATTCGTATTAAGTAAATTTTTTGTCGGCAGAGGCGCTCGCGGTGGTAAGATATCAAATTTGTTGGAATATATTTCCAATTTCTTGTAAAGTTTTACAGCAATTAGCCGATTTCATTTCTATATAGAAGGGGGAGAACTGTATAATTTGCTACAACTTGTAAGAAATTTAGGTAAGAAAAATATGAATTTTTGGAAAAGCAGCGATACTCTGAAACTGTTTGATGTATGGAGCTCTTGTATTAGATTTCCGTAAAGCTAGAGGAAATATCCACATTTATAGTGACATGAAAAAAAAACTGGTGTCAAAGCGACCCCATATGAAATTAAGATGAAAATAAACATCTTAATCCAAAAGTATAGTAAATCGTATTATTCGATCTTTTTTAAATCCTATTAGAAACGATCAAAATAAGTACTACCATGAAAGTATGAAACTGAGAAATGGGAATGAGAAAAATAATGAAATTTTTTTTTCATATTCAAAACAATCGACTAAGAACAGCCGATGTTATCGGTTATAAAAACATCGATGTTTATAGTCACTCGACTTTTTCCCCCATTACTAGTTTTGGGCATTTTGAGATTTTAAAATTTCTGATGGACGGCTGTGCGATTTAGGTGAAAATATAATAATTCAATTCTCATTATGTGCTGTGAATTCGTGATACAGTTATTATTTATATCAATAATTGTAACTTGTTTGAGCACGCACACAATTAAACTGGTAAACTAAGTAATCATATAAGGAACTACTGCGGAGCAAAATTATTGTGATAACACACCACGATGCAGCAAAATGGTCCTTCTTCGTGCTTACTACGTGTGGGTTGGCTCATAGGGTCATTCCATAGTAAATGGATTGATCCCACCCAACCCCGAAAGAGAATTTTTACCTCTGGTTATTTTTGGAAAAAAAAAAATATCATCCAAATTTGTTATGCTATCCTTTATACCGTAAAATATTTACATCAAAGATCACTTTTCGCATAACATAAAACAGAAGCATTATATTGAGATAATTCTTTATAACAATTTCTTTCTTAACAATTAACAAAGATCTCTGGAGATCTAATGTAGAGAACAAACATGCATTTCGTGTATACACTTCGGAGACGTGTCTCTAGAGATCTTTTTCTTACAGTCTCCAGAGACAAAAGCCTCTTGCCGTGTAAATATTTTGGAGATTTTAGTCTATAAAATCGGAGACTAGAGACCAAACGTCTCATTGCATATCCTGACTTTTCTGTACATCTGGAAATACGCCACAGAAATTCCGTGTTCTATTCTATGCCAGCGAAAGCTTACAAAAAATCCCTGAAGAAATTTTATCTTCTTTTCTGTGGTAAAATCTCTTGGCATTTTATTAATGAAGCTTATTGATTAAAAATTTTTGTTGAGAAAATCATAAATATTTTCAGTTTAAAAATTAAAGCTTTCCATTAACGATTAGAGACAAGCCTTTCTAACGTATTTTAACTTAGAATCAAAGATTTTTATTTCACACATAACCCAGACTTGTCCAAAAACAATTCTGAAGCTGTTCATGTTGCCGCATCCTAATTATTTTATATCAATTCTGGTTGTAAATTAAAATTACAAATTGACGACGACATTTATTTACTATAATAAATAATTTTTTTGCAAGAATAAAACGAAAGAAAATATGATGAAGTAGATGTAGGTACTTATTACAATAGTAATTCAAAAATATCAAAATTTAATTTTTGATTACTGGCAATGCCTTTCGAAAGTTATTTAACCATTTGGAATTTCTCTCTGGTGAGCTTGATAGCTTCCTTTTCGTGGCGCGAACTATAATACACGTTTACCCACCAAAAACTACCATAGATTAGATGAACGTTTCATGGAAACAGGGTCATTTAAAAAACTATAGAAGAATAGCAAACATAGGCATTTAAAGAAACGAGCTCCTCCCAATCATATTGAGAATAATAGTAGCAGTAGCAGCAACAGAGACATACTAAGAATTAGAATGTGAGTCATATGACAATACAAGATTTTAGTGAAGCTGACTTTCCATCCACCTAAAAAATGAATTTTATAGATTACTATAAATACTGTTTCTGCTATGCTATAATACTTATAATACTCATCACCCAAAAAAATGCAATTTACCAAAATGGATAACTGCAGAGCTTTCATAATACTCATGTATAGCTGACGAAAATCTTCACGCCGCTTTGGAAACAATTAACATGAATAAAGATTCAGCGTTAATGTTTGGGGTAGAATGATTGTCGACATTTGAATCGGTCTTTTCATTTTACTTGGAAGATTGACAGCAGCAGCATTATACTGTGACTTTTTAATAAATCATTTAACCGCTTCTGGAGAGATAACAGATCTTAGAACATATAACAAGTAAGAATGCGGGTATCGTATAAAATTCGGGTATATCAGTAAAATCGAAAGATCCTAGGGGATAAGTGATAGATAACAAAGGACAGAAAATGTAGAGCAAGTAAATGCAAGAAGAAGTGAAAGAAAAATATCAACAACTGGAGGCTTGAGTGATAAATTAATGGCAGCGTGAAGAAATGAAAAAAATGTGAAAATTTGCACTCTTATTAGAATAACTTGACTGCTCCTCCTTTATGAATTTTGTTTACACCTGAAATGCGCTCTCTCACTAAAATACGTGAGCTCAACATAAATATTGACCTGTCTTCACTTAGCTGATCAGCATTCTTGTTTGTTGTATACTCTAAGTTTCAGATCGACGAATCCCAAACAGGTGGATAGGACTTGAAGGATCGACATCCCTGACCAGTTTCAATTAGACCATTGTGTATTCTAAACCAATTTATAACATGAAAATTATTCACCAGAGCTCTAGATGGATTTCAGCAAATACGGTAGACACCTGGAATAAGACTGCTTCATCTTTCATTCTATAATCTCAATTGGAGTAATCACAACGTCTCTATGTCGTTACTTTTTAATATCAAGCCTAATTAAAATTTGTAATTAGAGCTACATACATATAACAACATAGGTAACAGGAAAAATAGTAGCAGTTCTTCAAATCTTAATCGTGCAGATATTTCTTTTTTGTTACTATTATAACATTAGTCGTAAGTCCGCTAACATATTCTATTCCCAGCGTGGTGGTCTAAATGATATACCCTTGGCTGTCTATTTCATATTTTTCTTAACGCTAGTGTTTTTTTTTATCTAACACTAATTGCCTAGAGCTTATTGTTTGATTGTCTTATGCTTGACGAGAGCAAGAGTTTCAACTCCGCAAAGTGTATACTTCTCGAATTCATCAGGCAGATTTTTCCATCTTTTTGTGGTATCTTACTGAGATCGGGAAATGCGTTCACTCTTTTCTTTAGAGAAAATATGACAAACAGTTTTGCCATCTCCTTTGAATCAGAGTGTTTTACTTAAGTATGAGGATTTCTTTCTATCCTCCTATAACTTTTCCGTTCATTGACTATTTTTGAACACAACCACATAAAAATTATCAAGTCAACAGTTCAGTGTTAAATTGATCACAAAAAATCATTTCCAAACTAATTCGAATGGAACCTGATCCCCAGTATATTCCTTTTAGAGTAGGTGTAATAATTGCTTTGAAATAAATTTACATGTTGAATTTCACAGTATAAAGATCAAATAGAAATTTTAAAAGTGTTTTGAAATGTCCAAATTTCAAAAAAACCAACTGCTTTGAACTATCTAGAACCATATATTACCCATAATTATGCTTTGAAAGCTAACTAATTGTTGGAATTTCAATAAGACTAATAATTTCCTTCAATCTTTCTCTCTAGATTCGTGGAGATGTTTGCCTATGGAATTTTCGACATTATCCTTATTGGATTTAACTGTTGACAGAGTTTTAATGTTACGAAATTCCGAGAGTTTGAGAAAATTATTATATTTTGGTTGAATTACTTCATTCTGTCCTGTTGATAGTTCCGCTGCTGTTGGTGGTGATTTTGTTCTTATTGTTGTGGTTGTTCTTATTGACCCCATCACTTCTACGTCCTGTTGTAGTTGTTGTTGTTGTTGCTGCTGTTGTTGTTGTTGCTGTTGTATATTACAAATTTGAACTTTATCCTTATAGCTTGACGACACTAAATAGTTGCTGAGCTCTTGCTAATCTTTTATTAATCGATAAATATGATGCTGTGCACCACAATTTGATGCTGCTACTTCAAATACGTATGCTATGCACAGGAGGGTTTCTTGTGTTTCTCGATTTGAAACGACCTTTAAAGAGTGAGAAATAAACATTAAAAACGTATAAATCTTGATGAAAATTATTAAACTCACTTGTAGTATTGTAAAATTCTCTAAAACACTGTTCATCATATATCTTTCAGGTAAATTTTTCAGTTTTTGGATGAAATTTATCATGTATTCGCACATGGGACTCTTATGAATGCGGTAAACAAAACGGCCATTTTCCAGCCGAGAATACTCGGTTTCGACTTTTTCTACCACTTGCTTGCCAAAGGAACAAACTTTTGTTGAGCACGTTATCACCACATTTTCATTACTTTCGTACCTATGAAGTGAGTGGAGAAATAAAACAGTTTAGTTTACATATTACAATTATAGGAAAAATAAAACAAAATTCATAAATTTCAAATACTCACTGGCTGGTCACGCCATAAAAGGCACCCGTTTCATCTGTGATATTTGTGTTCAGATCCGCCCAACATTTAACTAAATAGAAAGCATTTTGCGGTCCCTTATCGTAAAGATCTTTAAGGCCGCCTGTTTTTTCAGGGAATTTATCTGATATTTGCCTAATATCTACAGACTGTAGATAGAAATAAAAATTGTTAAAATATATTGGAACAAAAAAAACAAAAAGCAGTTGAACTTACCTCTAGAAGAGGATCTGAATAAGACGGTTTACCTCCTATCTGTACAAACAGGTGCCTGTGATACTGTAAAATTATTTCCGTGTTATAATCATTTGCATAATCTCGTACGATTATTAAGTTTTATATTATTGTTATTGGCTTGTTGAAGATGACTTGTGCGTGTCATTAATTTAATAGGGTTGTCCCTACGTTGTCGATGTTAGAAGCGATCTAATCGCAAGGCAATTGAGGAATTGTTAAGGTGCACAGAGGTGTAGTATGTAAGTCACCAAGGAATAGGTGAAACCTCTTGAGAACTTTAACGAGCTGAAATTGAAAGAAGGAAGAAAACGTCGACAAAAACTTCAGATGAAAGTGGGCCAACAAAATTTCCAACACAGTAGGGCAACTTAGACTGCGTACATACATATGTTTTTGCTGATTATTTGCGCTCATTCAAGAGTCTTGGGTAAGCAGTGGTCAGATATCGGGCTTGCAGGAAGCTGAATTTTGGATTATCCATGATACCAGAAACAGAAGACCGCACGCTTGTATATAATTCATAATTAAAATAATGAACTGTATTGTATGCCTTCTATAAAAGTAGGTACTGTTCAAGTGGGGTTGTAAAATAAAGGTATGTTGTGCGGAGAAAACACATTACACTGGATTATTATTTGCTCCGGGTATTTTCTGTACGACTCTATATAACCAACACCAAAGAAGTAGCTCAGATACTTTTTAGAATGAGCAGAAGAAACTAAGCCGCTACATATCCATGTAAGTTGCGATGCTAGCCCACATAATAAAACTTAAGAACACCTGTGATGAATACCTTTTAACTTACATACTAACAATTAACCTAGTGAACTGTGGAGCCAAGTCTACATTCGGTAATAGAAGTAGAAGTGAGGCGTGTAATATTGGTATTATCACACATTTCACATCTGATATGATTATCGGGTGGGCAGCATCAAAAGAGCCATCGTGTTCTGATCACAGACAAATTAGTATTATCGACTATGTTAGACTTAGTTTGTACCCAAATTTCAAGAAAACTAACAGGGATTATTATGAAGTAGAAATGAAGAGTATAATTTTTGTGCTCTATTAAATCTCAGATGTGAAACTTGTAATATTGAGACTTTGTTCTGGGGAGTTGTCTAACCGGTCCTGGGTTCCCTGGTGGAACAAAAAGCTTTTCACATAGAAAAGATACAAATGTTTAGAGACATATTTAAGATCCCTAACCGCCTCGTTCCAATCGTGAACAATGCAAAGCTAATATAAATTGGGTGCGCTCAAGAAACCAGACGTCACTAATATACAAACTAAGGAAGAGACTACGGAGATGATACTTTAAAATTTTTCCTCGGTACAATGACGAAGTTGACTGATTCGGTTCACCTTCGTGTGAGGAGAGCTGACGCAAGGATGCAATGCAATTCACTCCTTTCAACCTTTTAAATCTCTGGAGCTAGGGGTAGGAGAGGGGGTTGCACCGACGGGTCTACAAGGGAGCAATAACTTACTGAGGCCAATGCTGTGCATTAAATTATTTAGAGCCTTCTTTGCATTGGGACAGATTGTGTGTCCTCCACTTGGAGGACCGTAAAAATAATCTTTATGACTAATCAAATGTGAATGATGAAGATCTATCTAAGTTATGTAGATCAATAAACTGAACACCATTTCTCCAGAAAACAATTATGTAAATTGTTGGGCTATCAAGTTGAAGTACATTCCCTCTCTTTATTTTCATATCTAATCCACATGCTTTCCGAGCCGGGAGCATTACGTGGTTACAGCACTTCAGAGACTTGAGGAGGTTGTTTTCGATTAGCCGACCTCTATGGATGGAGTTTTTATAACAAATCCTTTAATGCGATTGCACGTACTCTCAGAGACAGATCTGAGTAAGGCAATTTGTTGTTGGGCGGACTCGATTTTGAGGCCGCGAAAATTTATTGTGTACTGCTATGGAAGGAGCTAAAAAATATTGTTATCCTTTTTATCCTCCCCCTACTCAAATATGTCTTGACGATTCTGAACAAGAGGAATTCATATCTTTGTACACGGCTACGTTGACAGTATCGTAATTGTGACTACGAAGGAGAGCTTTAAGATTGAGATTTCTGGACATCATAAGCATAATGAGATTGATGTCAATGTCAAACCTACCAAGATTGCTCTTTTACAAGAAAAAAAGAGAAAGACTGATAGGTGGACTACTAATCAGGCAAAAATATCTAGATAGTGCTAGACTCATGAGTTATATTTGAATTTAGATATATGTAAATGCGGAGAAGGTAAGAATACCATTCTGGTCCTTCCGCATAGCATGCTAAGCGACTTGGGAACCAATACCAATGTTAACATACATATGAGATGATTCTCTAAATGATGGCGTAGTGCTAAGTTTAACATGATTAAACCCAAATTGAGCAGAATACAGAGAATGACCTGAAAAAATATCACAGGTGTCATGCACAAACATCGACAGAGCCACTGAAAACTCTGTTGAGCTTCACATCCCTGCACTTAGAGGTAGAGAAGGTGTGGTAGTCAGTGTTGTGTGTACGATAAATGTGACGGGTATTTTATCTTTAGCAAAAGTCAAACTACGATTAGAGGTTTTCGAGGAAATTTTTGAACTGTTAAAGATTAGATTAGATTTGTGAAGGGGTGTATAGGCGTTAGCCTCGCAATCACTGCGACCTGAAGGATCTATTGTGAGTCCCCGTTGAATTTGCTCCATTTATATAGGTTTAAACTGTTAATAAAGTCTAGAACCATTCTGGGCTTGAAGTTCCATACGTAACTTGGTGGAGGAAAAGCATGTTCAAGGTGGAGTAATCTCCGCCTGGCCAATGCTTCGCAGTTGCAGAGCAGGTACTCCGATGTTTCGTGAGCATCCTGACAGAAGCGGCAGGATGAAGTCTCAGCCAAACCCAGCTTGTTTAGGTGATACCTCAAGGGGCAATGGCCTGAGAAGAGCTCAGTGATCATTTTGAGTTCTGCTCTTCTAAGGAGTAGGAGTTCTTTTGTTTTTCCGCCAGAGGTGTCGATAAACTTTTTTGCCTGACGAAGTCCTTGTAGCCTTTCCCAATACAGGAATTTTTGTTTATTCTCCCAGTTATTGAGGGTAGCTCTGAGGTAACACTTTGAAGTGCCACAAAATGGCTCTGGTCCGACAAACTGAGTTTCCGCTCCTCTTTTGGCTAGGCCATCCGCAATTTCATTGCCTTTGTGGCCCTCATGTCCAGGTACCCACATGAGGATAACTTTGTTTCTTCTTCACCGATTTTTGAGGGTTTGTAGACATTCCCAGACTATCCCTGACTTGACAGTGTAGGACTTTAAGGCCTTGAGGGCAGCTTGACTTTCCGAGAGGATATTAATGGTTGAGCCATTTATGGCCCTTTTAATGCAGATGTTGGCACATTCTATTATGGCCAATACCTCGGCTTGGAATACGGTAGGGGTAGAGCCTAGAGCCTTTGATATATGGCATTTGGGGCCGTATACACCCTTCCTTGTTGGAAGGACGGTTTAGTGGAACGCCATTATTGTCGGTCTCCAAGAACCACTTGGAATGGTCTTACAAAACCCCACTCTGGGTGTGATTATATCAGATATTGTCGTCACTTGCTCGAAGCATATCTCTTTTAAGATACTTAAATGACCAATCAGATCGCCTGGCTTTAACTGTTTCTCCTTTTGTACTCTAATAGCACTGGAGATCGCTTCCTTTTTCACCTGCAAATGCAGGGGTGCAAGGTTTAATATGCCTTCCATGGCTGCTGTAGGACAGGTTATCATGGCACGAGTTATTCCTAGACGGGCAAGCCGCTGGGTTTTTTGAAGCGGAGCCTCAGCCGTCTTTTGATTAGTTTTTGGTCACCATGCGAGGGCCGCATAGGTGACCATGGATCTAACAACCGTGGTGTACGTCCAGTACATCATTTTTGGCTTCAGACCCCATGTTCTGCCAATGAAGCGACGACACGTGTAGAGAGATCGCATCGCTCTATCCGTCACTCTGGACAGATGCGAATTCCAGGTAAGTTTCTTATCTAGGGTTATCCCCAGATATTTGACTTCGTCTGAAAATATCAATTCCGTATTATCAAGAAGAGGAGCCGTTAGTGAAAGCTTCGATATTTTTGTGAACGGAACGATAACCGTTTTGTTGAGGCTTATGCTAAGGCCTTTGTTTAAACACCACGTGCGGACTTTGGAGAGGGCTATTTGTATGAGATCGGATATGACTTTGTTATGACTTTAAACTGTTAAAGGAATCACGCCAAATATCTGAAATTTTCCGATTATCCCTATGCCTAGCTGTACATGAATACCTCCAAAACTGGGACAGTTCTCCACCCCTCCACTACTGGATTGACGACCCTAGACTTGGGAAAATTATTAACCATGGGGAGAGGTATGCTACATTAATCCAGGGCAAGATTCTCATCGTCCTAAGTGATCAAGAGACGTTTTTCGATCATCCCCACCGAAGAACTAGTCTCGTATACATTGATGGGTTTAAAACTGGAAACGGCTGTTAGGGGTGGATTATCGAAGGACAATCCCCGGTTTAAAGACATTATTGAGCATGGAGGTCGAGATTTATATCATAGTGACGTGTGCCAATGAAAACATAAAAAAAAACAATAATAACATCTTCATGTCGTTAGTCAGTCACGCAACGATTAAAGCTAAGCATTTCTTTCTCTGTGGCAAAATAAAAGGTTATTTCTAAATGTCCAGGCACTCTTGGCGAAATTCAATCGGGTAAACACCATTTAGATACAGAAGTATCCAGACTTTGGTGGCACCGGAAAAGAAAATGAGCTTGCTAAGAATGGTTCAGCTATACTTCTATAGTTGGCCTAGAACCGATATATGGGTTACCTCTGTATACGGGAAAGAGGTTCATACTCAAATGTGCATCTGATGGGCAGCAGAATCGTTGGACAGACTCATGCAAGGCGTTTAAAGGCGATTCCGTGAATCCAAAGGTCAAAGGAGCTTCTGAGGTATACTAGTAGGACAGGTGTGTAGGTTCTTAACTGATCTGATCATTTGAGACTGTCAACTAAAGTAATCTTTTCACTATTGGAGTGAACACTGATCCTATTTGCTGGCATTATGGAGAACGATCAGACTTACTTTAAATATCTTGTCTGCATGCTTAGTTATAGCTACATGTAGATTGACAGTTTTCAGTTAACCACGGCTAGAGCCTGGTAAGCTGATGGACGTACAGATCACTTTGCTGGCATCTACACGATTTCAAGGGTACTAGCTTGTTTTAAAGTGATGACTAAATTTAGACCGATTATAATGTCTTTTTTTTTATATATAGTTAGTATTACCCTTTTGAACCAATTATTATTATCATATTACCGTTAATATATATACTTACAATTTCTTCTCTTTGGATCTCCATATATGCCGAAAACTCTAATAATCTAAATTTGTGCGTTGCTATTGCTCTACCCTCCCATGGAGGCTGCGCAGGAGGAAGTCCTGTTTCAATATCACCTGAAACAGCTGTTGATGGTTTACCGGCGGGATATGGTGGTTGTGCAAATGGCTTTATACTAGAATGTAGAAAAATATATTCACTATGTAAGGTATAACTCATGAATCTCACAGATAATTTATTACAAAAAGAACTTACTCTTGTGAAGTACTCGGCTGTAGGCCCGGCTGCCAAAATTGCTGAAATAATGATAATGAAAAAAAAAAGATTAATTAAAAATTATCAGCAAATATAAAATTCCAGTTTTAGTATAGGCATTAAATTAGTAATGTACAAAAGCGCGCACTTAAATTACGACTGACATCTTTTCAATAAATAATAATAGAAATAAGTTTGAAGCCTTGAATGGTGTTGTTTGTGTGTTTGTTTAAAAGAATTTATAAATTCATGAACTTGATATTTTACAATTGTTTAAGTTGTGTATATTTCGAAATATTGATTTCGACCAGACACTTGAGATCTGTTTTATGTATGGCTTATGAAAAGCTTGCATGTTTTGGAAATTTATTAAC
Source organism: Dioctria linearis (assembly GCA_963930735.1). Taxonomy (NCBI): domain Eukaryota; kingdom Metazoa; phylum Arthropoda; class Insecta; order Diptera; family Asilidae; genus Dioctria; species Dioctria linearis. Next base: position 18,110,212 of record OZ005742.1, on the reverse strand, counting down.
CTCACAAGAAAATCACACGTTTGCATAAAATTATGTAAATCTACGAATTTAGTTCGACTATTTCGAAGTGTGAAGTTTTCACATGCGGTCACAAGGTTTATGGTCGGCTTTCAACATATAAAACCGGGAAAGATTACTTTTTGCGGAAGCTTTATGATATGAAAGCCTTCCGGACATTGGACACACCCGACCGTTTTCTGTCTTTTATCGCCGACTTATCTCACAACTTTAACTACACCTGTAGCTAGGCAAAATTTGACAGTGATTCGAAAGAAGTTGCAGATTATTTCATGAAAATTAAAAGGCAAGTGGCTGGAGTCTTTCTAAAAACAGGGAGAGAGAAAGAGATTTAGATTATTAGGCGTTTTTGAATTGATGTGGTGCTCTTACGTTCGATATACTCTGGATTTAGAGATAGAGAGATGTTGATTACTGGGAACGTATAAATCATAAAACGACATTTTCACCGTGATTCCCAATATACTTAACTAAATAAAAAAACAAATCAACAGCTGTATGTATGATCACTAAATTCGTCCTCGAAAGCAGTTGAAGAAACACCGAAAACCAATGGATAGATAATGGAGGAAAGTAGAGTTTCGGAGTTTGTCATTGCCGGGGAGCGCAAGTGATGAAATTGAAGGACAGCTAACATTTTACTGGGGTGAATTTAGTTAGTGATGACGAAGATGATTTGACCAGACGTGAGGCGGTCTTTAAAGAGCAATTGTTTCACAGTCGTAAGGTAAATGTTCTTTTCAAATCCTTAAGTATTATAAATCTTCGTTAGTTGCGATGAAAATTCTGTTTGCGAATTGTTCTGTGAAGTAAATTTGAAAATTTACCAGCAGCAATGGACATTCCTAGGTTCACACCTCCTGAACGAACTGCATGAAGCTGGCAAGTAGGGTTGGGGTTAATATTGAACTTTGTAAGAGTGTACGGTTGGGACCTAAGTTTGGTGGGTAAACAATGGGTCTCTTGTTATGGACTACGTTCCAGGGACCTCGTCGGGATTTCAACCTCTCTTCAATCCATCTATCAATGGACAGTTCAATAAATGTATTGTGGAGAAACTGCGAACAACTAATACATATACACGGTCTGCATTAGACCGAAAAACGTGTCAAAATCAAAAGAGTAATATTGATAAGCCCTTTGAGTACCTTGCCCAGAAAACTGACATCACAAGTGCAGTTGCGAGATATCGAGAAGAAGAGCACTTAGCCAAATTTAAGTTGTTCCCGTGTTGGTGACGGAAGGAGGAGCTTAAACGTCCAGATATGTCGCTAAACATGTGACACGACTACTTCGTTTTACCAATCATGAGAATAATTAATATTGAAATGACTTTTTTTAGCCATGAAGCTAGGTTTGACTTCAACTGCCTGAATAAGCATTAGATTCTCAAATTTATAGAGCGCAGCGAAACCGGACACCTTTTGTAAACGTAGCCTGCACGGTTAAAATATAGAGATGTCTGGTATTCTATCTCTTGTTACTACAGAAATATTTAGAGACTGCATTTACACTGTTTATTTCATTATAGAAAGCAGATAAACGGGAATTGTGTACATAGTTATTCAACATGACAACATCATTGTGTGCCAGCAGCGAGTGACAGTGCGCTTCGATCGCTTGGTTTCAATCGAAATATGCACCGAATTCTTTTCACGTTTCGAGTCTCGAACTGGATTTTGTAACTACTTTCGACATATTTATAAAAACTTACATGATGGTATGCGGTTTTCTGAGGCCCAAGCTAGACCGAGAGATACTTACTACAAGCTACAAAGTTTAGTTTGCACATATGGCATACCGTAGAAACTGTTACATAGAGACCTTCAAGCTATACAGTGCAGCTATAGCTGATATTACGCAAATTTCTAATTTTGTAGCTACCAACATGATAATGAAGTAAAAGTCGTTTGTTCCATATCAAAAACATTCTGTGGCTCAAATATAAGAAAATGTCACTTTATTAATGTTAAGTTGTCAATACGAATATGAGTCTTGAAGCTAGTAGTGCTCATTGTAGCAGATTGCGCTTCATGAAGCTGAAATAGAGCTTCGTGTAGCTCACGGCTTGTAGCACGATCTAGCTTGGACCTGAGATTTAAGTATTTTTAATAAGAAGAGAGAGTGACAAAGGTAAGGAATATTTTTTATGAAAAGTTGCAAGAAGTGATTAAAAGACTTTTTGACCGATAATATATAAAGGATAATGCAAATTTTGGTACCCCCTCTGTTAGCTCTTTTTCAGCTGAATAGAAGTTAGTATTGCACCTAGTTCCAAATCCCTGTCCGTTCAGAGTGACACTGTACTATACATGTCAGTTTTTTTTTTTTGTTATTTCATAATCCACCATCACCATGTGCATCATTAGAAATGATTCAGCGTCACATGCTACCCAGAAATGGGTCTTGAGTTCACTCCTTCCTTCTTCTTCTCTCTTCGCTATCTGTTAGATGCAGGACCTAACACTTCCAGTCTCTGTATTTTTAGCAGACCCGTCATAGAATACCAGAAGTTATAAAGATATACATAATTTGTGTATACAAGAAGTACATTCCGAAGATGCTAGAGTGTATCGAGAACACTTAGAGAGTAACAACTGGGCCGAACTACCTCAATTCTGCAATGTCACTCATGCCTTCAGTGCAGCCCACCTCAGAGTGAAATTAGTGACATGATGAGGAACGCTTAACAAGGAGGTTCTAAGCTAGATTTAAACACGAGAAGTGCTGTGACGCAATTGCGATCAATTCGATTCAATGTTGGAGCAAACTCACTCACTAAGCCAGAGATGTAAAATTTCAAGAACAGCTTTAGGTATATTTCTCAAAAACTGTGCGAACTGGTGATTCCAACGAAAGACCTGCGACATTGTTTAATATGTCAAGGCAAAACCTTGAGCGGTTGATTCCTATAGCCCCCGTGAATGCATTATCAATTACTATGTTGTCATTCATGTAGGACTGGACCCTGTAAACAGAAATGATATTATAGATCGAAACCTGACTACACCAAAAATTATATATGGCGACGATGAGAACAACAAAGCAATTGTAATATGTGACGGGATTTACATCTACTATATGCATAAAAGTGCTATTACTCCGATCGGAAAAGGAATCAAGACAAGCGCCATCGGAATTCTTGTTCCAAATGTTTATACGTTTCCAATGATTAATCACTTATTTCACTATTGGAGCGAGTACCAGAGTCTATACATTTACTGGCATCATCCTTTGATGGAGACCAACCAACAAAAACTGTCAAAAATCCGTAGGTGGGCTTCGAATCCTTGAGTCTCTATAGATTTTTTCCGAATAAAATACTTTCTCATATTAATCATTCGTAGGGCCATTCTGGCTGGATATCAGTTCCAAATCACCAATATTGTTTCAATTTTGATTTTATACCTTAAATTTTTTTAGCATTACTGCCCTTGATACACCCTACAAATCTGACTTGCTGCTGGCCAGCTGCAAATAAGTAAGATTTTATTTTAAACTCGTCTTAAACCTGACTACGAGTGAGTTTGATATTTTATCAAGAGAGATGAAGAGATGATATTCTTCCATATACAAAAGAACTAGTAGTGGCCATTTCTCGTCATTGGATTTTGAAGAATTTAGTTATGTTTTTAAAATAGCGAGGAATTATTCTGGTCACTTTGTGCATTTTAAAGTATCTCATACACTCAAAATAAGTCTACTAAAGTCCATACCCTAACGAATTCAAGCTTATAGTTTTGTTACTGTACGTAAAAAAGTGAGTAGGATTTTTTCTTTGTCTTTCTTTTTTATTTATTCAAGGCAGGGGAGACGAAATATCCCGATCACGGAGGCCAAGAGGGTCCATTGTGCTAATCTATTAAACAAAATAGAGTAATCAACGAAACCTGTCCTGTCTTCTTACACTGGACAAGCTCACATAAAGTGTTCAGTTGTTTCAAGCTATCCTTCTAGGAAAGACAGACACTCGGGGCTCTCAAGAATTATCATATTTGTTAGATGAGCGTGAGTGGTCTGTGGCAAGTGATGATATCTACCACAGTTTTGAAATTGCTTTCTTCTGATCTCGAAGAAAAAGTCCGTGAACTTTCTATTTGGTCCATCAAGAAATAGTCTCGTACTCCTGCAAATGCAGAATTTTGATATAGTAGCTGTGTTCTTTTGTGTACCTTGTTCTAGAACTCCCATATACTGCTCTGTCGATTGAATCGAACTAATTGTACTGTTCGCTTCATTTAAATCTTCTATGAAAATGTATGAGGCGTTCTTTTGTGTACTTTTTGTTCTGCAGAAAAAAAAGAACACAGGTAATATGAAGAGCGGGATGGTTTACCAGTTCAAGAGCTACAACCCCTGCTAGAGCCTGCACCAAAAACATATTTTCTTAATTGAATGCGGGAAAAAAGAAACAGGCCGGCTGGTCACAAAGCTCGGCTCCTGTCATAATTTATTTCCTATATGAATTCCTAGTTACAAAAAAAAAAAAATTAATAGTAAACAAAGAGCCTAAAATTAGCCTAATCACGATAGATATTAGGATCTCGACTTAATATTAATTAATCTATCCATCTCCATCCATATATTTGCTGCAAAAAACTAAAGGCAAGGCACTGACCACTGTACTAAATCGTTCATCATTTATGATTGTATCTCACCATAAACATTTGAAGATTTTTATTCGAAAACATTTTTTTTTCTTTGTTAATTTAAATTTTTTCTCATCCTCGCAAATTTAGTTTATTCAATCCTGTGGTGATGGTGACAATTTATTGCTTCCGAAACGAAGAAATCTTTTTTTCAAATAAATTCACTCTTCCACCGCGCTTCTCTTTTGTATACCGAAAAGTCTTTCTCTTCTGTGGACAGCATTTGAGTAGCAATAAATAAGTAAAAAAAGAAAATTGAATTTTTATATAAAAAAAAAAAAAATCTATTCAATTTAAATATCTGCTTCTCTACGCCCACGCGTGCATATTGATTAATTCGCTGATGATATCCATTTGTTATTACATTTTTATCGTCACTAAAACCCATTCATTTACACAAAATAATGCGAAATTCATGTTCAGTTTGCGCGCATTTGTTTGATGCGTGTGACTTGAATTTTCTTTTGAATTTGTAATTCTAGCGACAAAAACTTGTCTTCTTTAATATGCCGGCGGCATTGATACATTATTTTGCTGCTTCATATATTCACAGGTAAAGTTAATAATTATTCTATTGCATAGCAGCAATAAATTCTTACAAATAGCACAACATATAAAAAAAAATAGATTTTTTTGCAATAAATCTATTTCCTAGCATAGAGCCCTAGATAGATCACAACCTGTTCTCCTTGCGGAGAATAGTTAAAGCAAGTTAAGTGCAGTTAAAATTAGTCAGAGATTTTGTTGTTGTTGTTTTTTTTGTTTTTTTTTTTAAATTCTATTACGATGAGACACTAATAGCGTTATGGCAATAATAAAAAACAAAATAGAAATGATCGCGAGGTTAATGAATTCGCTACCATGAATGAACCCAGATATAAAAGTAGAAGCCCCAGGCTGAATTAAGTAAAAAAAAAAAAATAGAAAAGAAAAAAAATGTTTTTCTCTTCTGTTTTTTTTTGTATTTTTTTTTCTTTTGTTTATAATGAAAATTAGAAGCTGGCCTTATTTGCGATATTTATGTTGAGCTGCAGCAATTATTGCAATGATATACGATACACACTTTCGCACACAGATTAAAGTTAAATTTTTATTATTATTATTATTTTTTTTTTATAAAGGATTAATCGAAGAGAAAAGTTCTTACGCCAGGATAACCTAACGGTGGGTGGTGCAGGGGATGATGTGGTGGTGGTGGTCCAGCTAATGAAAGACCTTTGGCTGCTGTCATAGAAATAATTTGTGCACTTGACATACTTGACATTGTCTGAAGTGCTTTCTCCTTGCCACCAATGTGATCCTAGAAAATTTGAGGAGTTTACATGAATTTCATGAATAAAGATTTATTTTTTGTTTGTTTTTTTTTTTGTAAAATAAAATACGAATGAAAATGGAAATCGGGAAAAATATATCTTGAAAACCGGGGGATCACCGATTGAGATTCGATACTCTCTGATTTATATTTTTGTGCCCTGGCGGCTTGTTAGCTTAATTTTTTTTTTAAATTTATGGAAAAAGCCTCGCTCCTATTTAATGTTTATTAGGTCAGATGTAGGTTGCTCTTAAAAGTTTTTCGAATGCAAGTCATACTTCAATGAAATGAACCTAACTTCATTATATTTGTAAGATGTCATTTTTTTTTTTTTTAGATAAATGACATTGACAGATTAGAGAAATCATTTGGGGGGTTTTGTTTTGGCAGTTTGGAATGCACAGTGTTGGGAGGTTTTTGTGTCCGAAAATGAGAATTACTTGAAACTTTTCCCACAGATTATTATCCAAATTCCCACAATTTTTTCCTAGATACCAAAAAGTATATGAAATACACCAAAAGGAACAGTTCACGTAACTTTTGAAAACTAAGTAGTTTTTATTGATAGGAGAGACCTCTATAAAAGTACATTCGCAAATTAAGACTCTCATCCCTAATCAAAGTTAGTCATTTTAACTATGTATGCATAAGCTAATTTGAGCTTATTCTCATCAAAGTTCTCAAAGCATTTCCATTAAAAAAAAGCTCAACATTTGAGTTTCACGGTCATGCGCAATTAATTTAATATACTTGTGCAGGAAAATTCAATTTTGTGTGTCAAACTTAAAAAAAAAAAAATTCTGAACTTTAGGTAGGTACCTAGGTATATGATTTTTCCAATAATTTTCTATGGGGAGACGATATTATTTCCTTCTCCATTTTGAAATTTGTTCCGGTCAGAAATTCGCACAATATTGGAGAATTCATACGATCTCCCAACACTAGGCATGCATTTAAAGAAATCGATACTGTTCCAAGTTGCCCTCAATCGCGGTCGGACGTTCTTATGTAATCCGTTTTGCATATTTTTCCCTAGTGATGCTTTTCATGAATCATTAGTCTTGTAGTCTCTCGGATATATTTCAGTGTTCGTTTTTTTAGTACTTGTAAAACATTAGGTTTATTCTTCATAGACTCAAACAGTGAATTGAGCATGGCGTCCATTAACGATAGTTTCCTTATCATGAAACATACTTGTCTTTCCGTCAACGTAAAACAAATTATACTACTAAGCATCTACTATTATATCATAAGACAAATTAATTGGTCCCCCAATCTACTATAATCAACAAACTTTTTGGCGCTATACCTCACAAGGTCGAACCAGGAGTGAAGGATACCCAGCTCCCATTTAGTGGAGCCCACAGTTTCGATTCTGAAGGCAAGAATAAAGAAGAAGAAATAGTTTCAGTGACTGCAAATAAAGTGCGAGCATTTTCTAGTCATATGGTTTTTTTTTTTTTTTTTTTTCAATTATAAGACAATTAGCACAAGAGACAATTTCTTCAGGAGGAATTCAGGAAAAAAAGCATCAGACGTAAGCTCTCACTTAGACCATTTGCGGTCTATTGTGATACCACTTTATTGGGACCCTACTTGGGAAAGATACCTCAGATTTAAGGGTGCGCTAAAACCTGCCACATGAGTTAATTCACCGAAGAAGTAGCTGCCGAGCGCATTCTTTCAACGCTTGGCAAGGTTAGGGTATTCAGACAGCAGATGCTGAATGTTCTCAACCTCTTCCTTATCCATACAGCTTCTGCAGAAGTCATTTTATGGAGCTTGCATGCGCTCTGCATGTTTACCGAAGAGGCAAAACCACATAATAACTGCGATAAGGTTACGCACATCATCAGCAGGGATTCTGTCCTCCTAGGACAAACCTTGGGCCAGAGCTGTATTGAAATCGTACATTTGGTCAATTTTTCGTCTAGAATCCTCTTCAGTAGTTCTAGGGATCGATTTACGGGTTTCTCTGCTAGACATATATTCATAGCGGAACTCTTTCTGGCCAGGGAATCCGCTGTCTCGTTTCAAAGTATGTTACTCTAACCAGCCACCCAGCAAAAAATAACTCTGTGGTTAGCGTCCAGTTTCGCGAGGAGCTCACAGTGACACGGTTGTAGAACCACCGCCTGGAACAAACTACAGTGGTCCGGTAGGCGGTACGATTCCTGTATTCCAGGGAGTGCTGGGTATATCCCGGCTCCCACTACCACATCCATTTTCGAACCGTCCGTATAAAGACACACATATATCATAGTCAATTGTCACGCGATTAACCTCCCATTTCTCTCTACTAGGAATGCTAGTTGAGAGGACTTTCTCGAAGACTAGTCTTGCAACAATGTAATCCGTAGCTCCCCGTATACAGTCTTCAGGACAAATTTTCAGTATTCTGCTGTGATCAATATCTACTGCTGATCAGCAGCTCGACTCCTTAATTCTTAGTGCACTCTTTGCAGCTATACATTTTCCATGGATGTCGAGGGGCAGGAGTCGGAGGATAATCTCCATTGCTGCTGTTGGTGTTGTTCGAAGAGCTCCTGTAATGCCTAAACAGGCAGCAGCTCTCTGTATTTTAGTAAGACTTTTCAGGTACGTCGCTTTTTCAAGAGCCAATTTGATTTACAATATTGTAACAGGTGACGAAAATTGGATACACTGTTCTGATCAAGAAAGTAAACGTCAGTCGACCAATGGATTTTTCCACAGCTTCGTTTTTTGTCGATGTGGTTCATTTAAAGATAGATCATCGTATGGTCGCTCCTGAGCATATGGTACAGAACCATTTATTTTCTAAATGTGTAGAGAAAAAAAATTACTTTGGTTGCGGATCATTCTACACCATGACAACCCGTCTTTCCACCAACCAACATCGCAAATAAATGAGCTTTTGGCATCTTGAAATGTAGAATTAATATCTAAATCGTTCTAGAGCTCCGCAATTGTTTTATTGTTCCCTAAAATGAAGGAGGAAGGAGGGCTCAAATGTGCACAGATTGTAATGGAGATTATTTGGAGAAACAAATAATTGCAAAAAAATCTCATAATAATGTACCATCGCCAAACTTGCAATCTGCAACATCTGATTACCTCTTTACACATTATCCAAGTGGATATGGTAATCATCAGATGTTGATTTCTGGAATCTTCGTTATTTCCCTTATGGACCACATTTGGGATCCTAAAATTATTAATTCTGAAATCTAAGTTTGCAAAAAAGTAATATATACGGAATCCTGAAGATTAGCATCTCTGTCTCATACTCCATCGTATAAGGACCAACGTGAAATGTGTCTACGGAATTTTAGGTGTAGTAAAAAATATAATGAGAATTTTTGAATTTCGCGCTCTATTCATTTTCAACAGAATCCATCTTTTTTCTCACACCTTTGTAGCACTGTAATTTTTTTGTCATATTGGACGTATAGTTTGTGTTTGAAAGTCAAGAATTGATGACACATTTATAGGCACAATCGACGAGTTTTTGTATTTTCAAAATGACGAAACAAAGAATTTGTATTAAATTTTGCATTAAAAATGGTAATAAAGTACAGTGAAGTGGTGCGCTAATGTTGGAGAAAGTTTTTGGGCGGGTATGCTATGTCTATGAAGAAGGTCGCGAAGGCTGAGGAATTTTTATTTCATACGTCTTATGAAAAGAAATTTTTATTGAAATTTTGAGCATGTAAAGAGTGGCAGCCATTTTTTTTCCCAAATTTGTTGAATTTTTAACAAAAGTTGCATTGCAAAAAATATCATTGGGTAAATGTTTTTTTGAAGTTGTTCATGTCCCAGAACTACTTAAGCAGGATTTACATTATGATGACATCCAATTTTTACAGAAATTGTGAGGGAGATAGTTTATTGAAATTTAAATGCTGCGGAAGCAATCATCGCAATACCTCACACGTACAGTCCCCTCTACTTTTTATGGCAAAACTCTTAAATTGTCAAACTGTCTACTTGGAAATTGTCAAGTTTTTAATCGTTTTTTCGTAGATATTCAAAGACGGATCATGAAAAGAAGTATAATTTTACAATTTCTAAAATATTGCATGAAAGCACGAAGGAGTTCGAAGCAAAGGATGAGATTATATCGAAAAAATTTCTCGCAAAATATCTGGTGGTACTGTAATTCAGTTCTGCAATCATCGTTTTGTACGATAACGAAATTTTTATTTAATATTTATTTCATGTAATAAACAAAAAGTTCACTCAAGTGCTCACATGAAAATAATTCCACTCCACTACCGAACTAACGCCGGTGAAGATAATTCCAGCCCGGTTCGTGTTCACATGACGGATTATCTCAAAGGCGGAATAATTCTAGCAAATTGTAAAGGAAAAAGACCACTGCAGTCAATCTCTGAACACACTACTCTCTGCTTGTGGACAAAAAACTACCTCAGAAATAACTTCAATATTTTCTATAAAGAAATATTTAATAACTTTCTATTTCGCAATATTTAATTACAAACTCAAACCTTACTTTTGTTTATTTCGACAAATAATTTAACCTTACAGATATGTATATGCCATAAAATTATAGTAACAAAATAACAATATGGCAGCTCCAGTAGTCGAAATTGGCAAATTAGGGTTGCCAATAACAATGCTTTAGTTTCAGTAACTATAAAAACTCCCTATGCTTGAGGTCTTTTTATGGTTCTGGACACGCACACAGTGACAAATCGACGTCCGAAAAAAAATTCCGGACGAGTTTGCTTCTCTCGTCGCTCATAAATAAATTTCCGTATACGATGTACTATCTCCCTCACAATTTCTTTAAAAATTGGATGTCATCATAATGTAAATCCTGCTTTAAACGAGTTATAATAGGTATCGAAACGTTGGTATGGCTATGACACGAAAATAAAATCTCAAGCGTTTCGATGGAAATTTCATTGAGAACCAATACACTGAAAAAAGTCACCAAGTTCGATCAAATATCAAAGTTCTCTTGACTGTTTTCTTCAATTGCATAGGCATAGTGCACTATGAATTCTTACAGCGAGTCCGTGTATATTCCTTGAAACTTTACGTCATTTCCTTGAGGTAGAAATCCAAAAACAAACCGGAATTGTGGGCAAACAACTGTAAAATTTTATAACACAGTTCAAACCTCACTACTAATTTGATCAATTTTGACCAGAAACATTATCGTTGTTGTGCCGCCACAATCACCGCACCCTACTCCCTATGCGACTTTTTACTATTCCCAAAGAAATTGAAAGGAGAACATTTTATCAGCATAGAGGAGATAAATGCAAAATCGTATGCCACAACAGGTCTTAAGCAATTGCTTGGTAGATGTTATACTTACTTTGAATTTCACAAAGATGCGATCTTATAGGACGCCTCATCATAGAAACAAAGTCTGTATTACGAGATATTCAAACGAATGTACGTGTACTCAAAATTCCAATCACTCACCATAAGATTTTGTCTAATTCCATATGTAGTTAAAGTAATCCAGTATGTACCCTATTTTGTCTTTTCTTATTGATTTGTAGTCACACAACGTTTACATAAACAGCCATTTATACTACCAATTCTATTCCAGTAATATGAAAATTTCCATTTATTAAAAAATAATTAAGTCTTTGTGTATTTAAGTTATATTGAATTCTTCCTTCTTTCTTACCCTACCTATAAGACTTGCAAATATGTGAAACTCATTCCACTTCCGAATATCGTACCCAATCTATACATAACAATTATAAAATCTAACTACGTATTAACATGTAATAAACCTGAATCGCATATTTAATTAGTCTGATATTGATTTTGAGGATTTAAGTGATTCACACAGGAAAAAGTATAACGATTCTTCGAATGAAACTAGTGCCATATCTCTAGCTTAGCTTAGCAAAACTCTTAATTTCTTCTTCATTCTATACTCTCTAAAAACACCCTCAAACGCCAGTTTACTTTGTTATAGAGAGAAAACAACCTAATTGTCTACGAACTGTTCGCGCAGAAGATTTGTCTACTTTATAACAGTTGTTTTCAGAAAAGCTTGTTTTTGTGCTCATTGATCAACTTTTAATAGTCCAAGTCATTCATGATTGAATATAATTTTACCTAATGTGTTTTTCTACACTATAAGCATTAAAATATGAAACTTTGCACACTTCTCCCCATAGATGGAGACATAAGTAATAATCGGTAGAATATTTTTGAAAGCGCTATGAAATAGAAAATTAAAATAACGCGCCAAAAGTGTAATTAATTTTTTTTTTCAAATGGCGATTAATATTAGTGGAGTGAGATGAGAAATGTATATTACGAGTACGATATACATAATGTGCGCCTCAAGATGGCGAAATAATAGTGATTATATATTTTTATTATTAGAAAAGTTTTGTAATCTTCCAGGACATCCATTGCATAAACAATTCGATGTTTAGTGGACTGATTTGAAAATAGTGATACAGCACGATATAGTTCCGTTCGCCCGAAAATATCGTAGCTGTAAGACAAGATGTCCAGGTATCTGTTCTCGTACGTTGAAGAGAAAATGGGAAATGCAATTAAGCATTTCTAGGTGGTCCCTACAAGGATTTTGACTGTAGACTTATAATAGATGCTTCTAAAAAAAAAAAAAATCAGTTGGTTCATCATTAGACTGATGCTGTAAAGTGTAGAAAAGTTTTACAGCTCAATAATGAAATTCAACAATTTTTATTTGTCTAAAACAAACTTTGGGCTTTTGGGGAATTGAAAATCTTTGCAATATCTGTGAGACATTTTACATTCACAAATAGTCAAAATTAAGTGCAATGGCATTTATTTAAAACACGTAATTTGAACAATATTTTTTTTCGAGAGAAATGATGATATGGATGGCGACCATTTTCTAATACCAAAATTGAACGAATTAGGCTTAGAGAATTATGTGGTTGCACATAAGATCATGCCACGATATATATTTTTTAAGAGAAGTTTTTCCAAGTTTTAAAGTCTAAATAAACATTTTCAATAAAAGAAAACCAATAATTTTTTCTATACTTAATTCAAAAATTATAGGCAAAAAAATCGGTTATTTTTCTATGTTAGAAGAGCTCACAGATATCGGCTTACTTGATTAATACCCACGCCACGGGACACCTGATATAAGGAAGCCATGAAATAACTTGTAGAAATTTGGCCGAACTCCAGATAAAAAATATCAATGATTACTCGGAAATATCGGCTCAATTTGCTCAATACCTTTGGTTGACTTAAGATATAAAAGTGAGTCGCGGAATCAGGGTTCCGTACCAGAACTTTATCAAAATGAACAGTCAGATCGACCGAATTTAAGTATATTTAAATTTTATCCAAATTTGCCTATGTTAAGTGAATAATTTTTCAAACAGACCAGGCGCAAGAGTAATTTTATAGTAGTAGGTAGTTAATATACAAAATATTTTTTTGCAGCAACTATGAGACTGACGGAAAAAGCTGCAATTTTCCTTCTATGTATGACTCAATGCCTATCCTAACCGTGATAATATCAAATTAATAGGAACCCAGAAGATTGAGGGGGGGGGGGGGCTTTTCTTTGCACATTTTGGGCTATATTTTTATAACCAAGTTGCCAACAATTTTGAAAAAAAGAAAAAATGGATTTCTTGTAAATATCCCTTTCAAACGATAGCCGATAAAGGTGGTCGAACCAGGGGCGGATCCAGGATTCTAGTGAGGAAAGGGCGAAACTATGGTTTAAATGGAAACATGTCAAAGTTCCAAAACATTGGCCACCTCTCGCAAATATCAAGTGTACACAACTTATCATTTAAAAGATACCTGTCGAACAGATAAGTGAGTGGCTACCACTCGGAACGAAGAAAGTTGCTCAACGTTCAACTTCGGCCACCCGCGAAAGTCAAACGAGGCGTTAAATTATTTATTTTGTTTTGGTTTGTAAATGGTGGAAGTGTAAAGCTTTCGAATCATCCATTTCGGTTATTAAAATAGCGAAATACATTTTATTCGAATTCCCGAGTTCATCATAAATTGTAACTTTGCAAAATACAGGAATTAAAGCGCTGCGTACTTTGCGTCTATTTAAAACATCAGTCCCAGAACAGATACAATACAGATCTTGTAAGTATATAAATTCATGGAAAAGTTAAGAAGGTTTGACTAAGAAGCCAAGCTGAGAAAATACCCATAATGCAAAGCACAGCATGGTGGGAAGGACATAGGACAAAGAGCGAACGGCATCCAACATTGCAAAGACGCTCGAGTGAGTCGATCTGACTGACAAGTTGTTGCCAAATCGCCAATGAGCTCAAAGACTCTAAAAGCTAAAACTGTGCGACCAGCTCCGGCTCAGATATGGGAATTGTATTCCATGCTAGATCTGATGTACGACTTATAGAGGAGCACCAAATTCGATGGGATGAAATATTTCTTAAACATTTTTAGAAATCCAAGACATTTCGATGCTTCTTTGGCAACCGAGACGATGTGATCTGTCCAGCTTAATTTACAGGAAATATTAATGCCAAGGATGCATGAAGACGGTGTACCAGAAATTATCAGTGCTCCATTAAAATAAATGGGAGTGTTAAAGTTATGATTTTGTTTCAAAGATAAGAGACAGCTTTGGGACTTAGATGACTTGAATTCGACATGATTCGGTTGATCTAGCGATGATATTATCAAGGTCGTTAATCAATTATCTAATCATGCAAGCTCTATTGACAGATGTGGCAGTAAACGAAATCAAGGGTACTGTGATAGGTAAAACTATGGATATGCTTAGAAGTAAGGAAAATCAGATCAGTAATGAAAATTAAGAAGAGCGATGGAGAGATAACAGAGCCCTGAGGTACACCGACATTCACAGCATGAGGTTCTGGTGAAACACTATCTAGTACAACCGGTATTAGGCGATCAGATAAAAAGCTTTCAATATATAATAAAAGAAGAGGGAGAGACTATGTGCTTCATGTTTAATAAGAGGGCTGAATGCCAGATTCTATCAAAGGCCTTTGAAATATCTAGGGTAGCGATTTTGGACCATCACAATTGTGAGGAGTGGCGTTCCAACGATCCGTAAGAAAGGGCAGCAAGTCTCCAGACGAGCGTCCAGTCCGGAAGTCATATCGGCGATCATTGATCAGTTGTTTGGTAGATACTTCATTAATTTTAAATTAATAAAACATTCAAAAACCTTTGAAAGAATCGAAGTGATTGCAGTTGGTCGATAATTTGCGGGATCGCTACCCGCTTCTTTCTTGGGAATAGTTTGAACGTGAGCTAGTTTCCAGCTAGTTGAAAATTTTCTTGTCGAATACGACAAGTAGAATAGTTTGCGCATAGGTTAAGACAAGGATGAAGCACACCTTTTAATTAACAGGGTGAGAAGCCATCAGGACCCACGGCTTTAGAGAAGCTTATAGACGCTATAATGATCTTGAACACAACTCACCTACGAATAGGTACTGGATCTTGTATACATCCACACGGGAGATACAAAATATATGTCTGTGAAGTGCACAGAAAATGAAATTTTTAGGCTAATCTACCATAATATATGCTTTATCCAGGGAGACAACAACCACTTCACAATTGTTAAGTAGTGAAGCTATAGAGCAATTGGTGAAGTTGTTGCTGATGGTTTTGGCCAGGGACCAGAAGGCTTTGCTACCCTTGATTCCAAGATTCTTAGTCGAACATTTCTGTTAAAAATAAATTTTCTCTCTCCGGAAAATGGACTTGGAGAGTGCACCTTGTCGACTTGTTTCAATTCAGGACATGAATACAGTTAAGAGTTGTATATGTTTTACATCGAAGAATCATCAATTGGGATCTGTTTTCAATTAAAATAAACCTTCCATTGCTTTTATCCGAATAAGCTCTTCCTGCTTCAAACACCCCGAGAAAGGCCACGCACATGTACATACAGGTATCAGCACTTCCTGTTTCCTTTATAGGATTTAACAACCACGGCTTTAAGTGGAGCGAGGGCTGAGACGCTAGCCATAAGAGCTGCGTTCATATCAAATTGAACGCTTCCACAAATTTTTAATATTTTTAAAATAAAGGACAGTAGAATACATTTTGTTAGGAAAACTTCAGAAGATCTGTTGCAATTTTTTTTAGTGGTCTTCAGCTAGCTGGATCCGCCACTGGGTCGAACTCACCCCCATAAAAAATATTTAATAATCTTTGACTGTCGAACGCGGCACAAAA
Organism: Dioctria linearis; assembly: GCA_963930735.1. Classification (NCBI taxonomy): domain Eukaryota; kingdom Metazoa; phylum Arthropoda; class Insecta; order Diptera; family Asilidae; genus Dioctria; species Dioctria linearis. The sequence continues at coordinate 18,094,039 of OZ005742.1, read as the reverse complement.
TTGTACCAAATTTAAATGCTTGCGTCACGTCGTTTTCGAGAAAATGGTTTCCTTTTGTTTCTTTGGCTGTACGGAACTCTAAAAATGGACCAAAAAGTTGCCGTTGCAGAAACTCCTCCTCATCGGTGAGGAAACTGGACGAGAAAAAAGTACTCATTGGCAACAATTTACTTAGATCTTTACCGACAAAATGAAATTTTCTTCGTTTGTCCGCCACCAGTTAACGTAGCTCTTCGATGTGACTGTATTGTAAGGAACCCTAAAAAAAAAGGGTATCATTTTGATATAATAAAAAAAATTTTATACTCATCATAGGGTGTAGCGTTGAGACCTCATAAGGTGATTTATAAAAAAAAGTAAAACAATCTTTAAACTTCCGAAATACCCAAACTACTCTCTGATGTATGTATGTATATAAATTTTTCTCGTCTCACCGAGAACTGTCTATCTAAAGCTGTCAAATATTTCTAGAACACCCTGTATCCGTAAAATTTTGAAAATAATAAAAAAAAAGGTAAAAAAATAGGATTCGGTGTCGCCAGTATTCTATTGCTAAATAAAAACTGAATAACATAGGGGAGAGGTCAGCCAACAGAACCGAAATGCAGATTTTTGATGCCACTAACCCCCCGTCTACACTGGCCATAAATTATGGTGTACAATATGTTATTGCTACGGCATTGCCAGTGTAGACCGTGTAGTCATGGCAATATAGGGTATACCATATTGCCTACCATATATTGCCAAGAAAATTGCTTACCATAAATTTGACGTTTATCATAAAAATGGCTGAAATTAAGCTAACGCGTTCGGAACTAATTAAATTAATTAATTTTTACTGACTAAATGAGTGCTTGTGGAACTATAAAGGTGCATATTCGTTTTCTTAATTTTTTCATCTTTTCTAACTCGGCGAGCTCCAAATTCTTTGATGCAATCAATCTTCTGATCGCAGTCTTTTTCGGTCTTGATAACGCCATCGGCCAACCAAAAATAAAATGTCATAACATAATTTGCCCACACCAACATTTTTTTTTTCCAAGATGGGCTTTACCATAAAATATGGTAAGCAATTTTTCATGGCCAGTGTAGACAGGGAGTAATTTAGAGCGAGGCAACCACATTTTTAACAATGGCTTATGAAATAACTAGTGAGTAAGAGTAGTATGACAAGTATGTCGAAAAATTTTTGTCGGAGATATACCACAAATTAGGGGAAAAGTCAGAGATATGTCATAAAAAAGTTCTCAGCACTAGTTCAACATTATGGCATATTTCCGCGTATTTTACCACACATGCATCATGGAATCAAGAAGAAGACATACATTTTTTTAATCATAGAAATAAATTATGTGATTTTCATACAGCTACTACAAATATCATAAATAAATTTTTAATTTTTTCGGTGACCATCTACATACATCAATAAAAGAGTTCTGCCTCCAGGAATTGATTGCTTGTAGTGAAAAATTCATCCTAGAATCTCACCTTTTTCTCACTGAACGAATATAATACTATGAAATTAATACCAGCGAATTTGAGATCTTTATATAAAATATTATTACGCAGCGATATGCAAATCTATGTAGGTAGCGTAGGTAATTGTAGGAGGCAACTTCAGTGTTAATTTATTTTGAGGGATAAGCCTAAAACCAAGAGAGTTCATCGGGATTTAATATATGGGGCTCTGGTAGCCAGCTATGTATACATAGGTTTCGGTGAGATTATATTAAAAAATTGTATGCCGGTGGGAAATTCTAATTGTTTTTGTGGTAATGAGGATTAAAGGTTTTTTTCTACATTTCTTATAAATCACTGTTATTTCCGAAATTTATAATTGGGTCTTCCTAATCTTCTCTTTTTTTCGGTATCAATTTTTCACCCCCTGTCCTGTAACAGACAATTGCTCAGACTGTTTAGTAATGCAGTCATTGTACATGACCCCTTCCGGTATTTCTTGAAGAAAATAAGGAAATTCAACAATGGACTGTGTCTAAGAAATAAATTAATAAACAAAATCTTACAAGGAAACTTAAGATTTTAAAGTGACATATCTTTGGTGGGGGATAAAGTTTCAGCTATAGAAACATATTCTTTCAGTCTTGGAATAGTTTTATATATAACTATTTCGCTTTAAATCTCCGCAAAATTTAAATGACGCAGTAATGAAAATCCGCCTTTGTACTCCAAAAAGCCAAAAACAATTTCAAGAATACTTTCTACAGCCCTAATCCATAGATATTTCCGGTTCGGTTCAGAAATATAATCCGTATTAATCCAAATTCATTTCAAAAGTAAGAATCGTTCCGATTCTGTTCCAATTCCATTACAGTCCATGTTAAACATTACTCAATTATTAAGTAATGCACCTTTTATGGAATATTTTTCCTCTAATTTCTTTAATGTTTTTTTTTTCGCAAAGATAGAAAAAATAATTGAAACTGTTTGTATAATGAAAAATACTATAATTTAGTGTAATTTCCAATTAACAGAAGACCTCACATAACATACACACGTACTATGTACCTTACCAATAAAAAGTAGCTCTACATTTAATTTCGAAGTTCAACAAATAAAAGCTTGCATCACTTGGATTTTTCCAAAGCAAAGAAACAATTCCGCAGCAGTGCTAATTAAAACTTTTCGTCTTTTGACTTCTATTGTCTGTCAATTCCAGCAGTGTGTTTTCAATTGAACTCTGGCAAAAAGAAACAAAAAAGAACTCTCTCGAACTTTACCCATCACAAGCAGACAAGTGCGATAATCCTTGAAGTGAAGTTCACTTATAAACTGTTTTCATATGGAGTCAGGACAAAGAGGAAATCTGTTCTTGGTCGATGGTGAGTTTAATCATTTCAAAGAAACATAAAAAAAAAAAAAACAACCAACGAAGGTGCAGAACGTATTGGTAAAGAACATGAAGAAAATAGAAAAAATGAAAATGTCTTGTTTCCGGTTTTCGAGGCGATTCGTTTTTGTTTTTTTTTTTTTTTTTTTCATTTCTGTAAGGCACTCACTCACTATACGACGAGATGGTGGTAGTAGCTGGATACTTACAACTTTTAATTTAGCCTGGATCTCTCGTAATTTTCTCCTTGCTAACACTTGAATATGTGAACTAACTTGCTTCCTTGTCCTCGTCTTTCCTGTCCGAAGTTTTATGTACCGTGCTATCAGCTCATTTCGTCCTGAAAAGAGAAAATGTGTGGGTTTTGTTGTGTTATTTTAGTCAATTTAGTTAGATGATTTTGAATAGAACTTTAAAAATAATTGTTTTATCTTTGAATTTGGGAATATATATGTATGTTTGCTTAGATAAAGTAGAAAAAAAAAGTGCAAAAATTCCAAAGGATTGCATTTTGGGAATATTTTTGATAGATGACAGCTTTGGAGAGCTTTTTGAATTCGATGTGAAGAATTAGTCGAAACGGAGAGGAGAGGGTAAACACCAATGATTATCTGTCTTCTAAATCATCATCATAAGGAGTATAAGTATGGTTCAAGAGTTTTGGAGTGTAATTTATAAAATATTAAACAAAATTTTTCAAATGTTCGTTTATCTCTTCACCTCTCCTCCTGTCATTCCTTGTAAAATTTCTACGGTTAGCGAAGACACCCTTTTCAGAATTTGTTAGCTAATGTAATTTTAACACTTCAGTGAAATTCATTAAAGTAGTAGCATTAAGATAGCGAAGGCATAGCAAGTAAGAGAACTGAACCGCTTGAGTGAGACCACCATAACCCCTGAGGGGAGAGGAGTACGGGGCTGGTCGACAATCGTTTGAAGGCCATGAAGTTTTGCAATGAGCTTTGTAAGTGACCGTACGTCTTGAACTTTTTAAGATAGAGGGTATTTTGTGAAAGACTTGCATATTTTCTTAATCACCCTGTAATTCCGAAATGAATGCCGCTCCCCCCTTCCCTTGCCAAACAATTTTTTGTTTGACTAGGTGACTACTATCACCTCCTGTCCTATGGACCACCATGAACGAAACACCCTGTATAATTGGTACTATACGTTTACATTTTTTTGTAAGAATGTGCACGTTTCCGCCGCTGCAACTCGTTACACATCAGACTTACAAAAAAAGTGTTTGTACAAAAAATTTAAGGAATTTAGTCTCCTTCAAATTTGTATCAGCCATTTTTATTGTAGGATCAACCATTGATGAATTAATTTGAAAAACAAAAAAAAAACTATTTTTTGTACTTTTAATCTAAGATGGCGGACCGTGCGGACCATCCAAGGGGTGAAAGCTTGGATTTTTCATCTGGGCCCGGAACTAAAAAACATATAAAAAAATCACAACTACCACACCTTTATTTAGTCCCTATTGAATGGACTATACCTGAATCCTCAAAACTAAAAACAGGCTACCTACTTTCAAATCATTAGTCTTTATCAGCAACTATTCAAAATGAATTCGAAGTATGAAGACGTGCGTCGTGCAATTTTGCACAAGTGGTTGGAAAATAAAGGAAAGTCATTTTCGCAAATTGCATGAGAAGTTAAAAGAACGCGTTGGACAATCTTCGCGAAACGGAAACAATTGCGGCGAGAAAACCAAAATGTGGTAGGCCGAAGGGGACAATAAATAGAACCGTTGAAAAAAAGGTGCTTAAGTTCATTTAAAAGAGCAACAAGTCGATGTCTGCGCGGGATGTAGCAAAAATATTTAATATATCGAAATATCTACTGTGGACAGAATTAAAAAGGATATAATATAAAAACTTTTAGGAAACAAAAAAAAATCCAAAACAAACAGAGAAACAAGAAATTTCGCAAAAACACGCACAAGAAAACTATACGAGACGTTGTGCGAATAAAATGGTGCCTTTTTAATTATAGACGACGAATCGTATTTTAAGTATGATTTTTCGACCTTACCCGGACCTTAATATTGTAGTGGAAAAAACAAAAAAGAGGTGCTTAATGCTGAATAATACGGCAAAAAGGATACTTGGTTTGGCAAGTCATCTGGCAATGTGCAGAAGCAAGCCTTTGTTTTGTGAAGGACGTATAAATACATATTTATATCAATGAATGTTTGCTGCCCTTTATTCAATCACACAATATGCAGGCGCGTATTCAGGTGGAGGCTCACGGGGGTCATGACCCCTCCCAAAGCACTAGCTCACCTTCGCAGTGAATTGAATGGGACCCTGAACTGTAGTGAGTTGTAAAAGTTTAACAGGACGATTTGCGTATCGTATGGACACAATTTGTAGCTGACATCGGCGATTAATGCTGGCAATGTAACACACTTTTGCAATCTACAGCGACAGCTAGCGCTGGGTTGGGCGTTTGTTTGTCTTCTTTTCAGTAGTAATAGTGGGCGGGTAATAATAGTCATTCGCTCATAGCTCTTCGTCTTTGAAACGTGTACAATTTTTTTAGAATTTTCTTGTGTTTTATATAGTGTTGAAAAGTCATGCATCATACCTATCACAGGATGGTAAGTAATTTTGGAATGCATATTTATTTTTGTATTTGATTATTTAGAAAAATGAACTCAATGCAGAGGAGCCCGGTTATTATGATGACAAAACAATTGGGTGGGGAGCTCGCCACAGAAGCATACAAACTGACTTAACGAATTTTGATTTAGGGTGCTTCCAGTGGAACCCTAGTTCCATGCAATCACCAACGTATAGCCACCCGTTGATTTTTCATAGCGACACTGATTGAAGCCAGAGTCATTCAAAATTTTTACGTTCGTAGGGAATTAAATTTTTCTTAGAAAAATACTTGCAAATTTTTCTTAAGAATATTAATGAATAACTATTCATATTCATATTCACCGACAGCGGTCCACACGAATTGGTGGATTGATTCTGGTGATTCACTCTTTCGGACAAGGGCACAAGCAGTCAGTTTTCTCAGAAATATTTGACATTGGTAGCTAAAGATATTTATGAGCGTTGGCAATCATACATTTTGTTCTTAGAAGTTCACTTGAAAATTTTTCTTTGGAATTTTTATACACTATTGTTGGCTCAAAACCATCAGTTGGATTGATTCGAGTGCTGCCAAAATTGATTCTACAAAATAAAATCCATTCGCTTTCCTCTGCGATAGTTAGCATGATAGTGTTGTTTAATTTAACTTCACGTTTACTTTTAATTTGTAGGAGAAGGATAAAAATGTAGAGATGGAGGTAGAAATAGTAGCGAAAGTATAAAACGGAAGACTAATTAGACTATTTCTAACTTTTTTCAGAAGAACGTAAGATCAGTTAAGTTTCCATCAGAAGAAATAGTCAGTAAAATATCATGTACTTCTACTTCATTCATTTGGACGTGACTCAAGGTGCAAGCTCACTCTCAGTCAATTACTTCAACCATGACATAAACGCTTGCGACAGCAACTATTTCTAAAATCTCTGCACGAAAAGGCGTATCGGTTATGAGTCCTTAATGTCCTCCCTGAGATCGACATTGATGTGCATAATATTATCGATAGGTTTTCCAAATCAAGCCGAAAATTGGATTTTGTGATATAATGTAAATATGATTAAAAAAAATTTTAGGAGCGACTTTTTCCGACTTTTTCCTCCCCTTCGAACATTTTAGTTGTATGTTCTCCTACGTTAAACATCTGCCTAAACGCTAAAAAATGTCAATAATATTTAAGTAGGTATTACACATTTATTTTTTTTTCATTTTTTGGAATTCGTGTGTGCGCGGAAAATTGTTTCCAAAATGGCCGACTGGGTGCTGGTGGTAAGCCAATATTGCTATGAGGACATGAATTAGGTTAGTTGACATATATTTTTTATTAGAAAATGACAGCATATGTTAGAAAAACTGATAGAGGGCGAACAGAAAAGGAAGTAATGGAAAGAGCATGTCATGAATTGATCATAGAAAATAAAGAGCAAACAATCTAACTAAAGGATTAAATGCTAATATTGATAAAATTCCCTTCCATCAATATCAAGTTTTTGATTATTAAAAATATTAGCGATCATGGTAAAAATGGTTATACGCCATTATCAATCACAAAATCCCATACAAAACGTTACACAGATTCGTAACAAAAATGCATGTTTGATAGTTTGTCCTCTATGGTTGATTACTTCCATTGCTATTTACAGTTTTATGTACATTTTGCATTCAACGGATAATAATAAACGTTGATTATTATTAAAACAAAACAAAATGGTTTGTTTCAGTTTTTTATTATTATTGTAGCTAATATCAGATGAAACCGTCAGCATAGTCAACCTTTGGCGTGTGGGGCCAGTTGTTGTTAGCCGACGTATCAATGGAGGTGAATGTCTTTTCATCGCTACCTTCCTGAATGCTAGCTAGATTGACTTGCAGGAGTATAGAGCAGCGATAACCGAAATTTACATTTCCCACTTCAGAATGGGGCGCCTGGGAAACTGATAGCAGCAGTCAGCTGAAGTCTCGAAAAACCGGGACCAAGAAAAGGGGATCCAACGTCCGGGGAGTATGTTGCTTGTAGTATTAGTACCTGTTCCTAATAGTTATAGAAAGCCCCAGTCTACTTGCTGCAAGACTGGGGGTTATCAGAAAGCTAATGTTCAGATTCAGATTGTCCCTATGACAACCTCCTGGAGTATTCGGATCTAGTTGAGTCCAAATGCTCTCGAGTGTTGGGTTTCTGTATTCAGAGCATCGAATGAACTGGGTTCGACAGGTCCAGGTCCCTGTGATAACCTGGAGGTGTAACAGATCTAGTCGCACTTGCGCACTCTTGAGGACGTGCCCTGAGGGGAGTTGTTATACGGCTGCGTGTTGATAATAGACTAGTGCAGATTAGCCAAGTCGACTCTCTGTCGACGAAGCTGAAGCAGCGATGATAGTGCTAGAGAATCTCTGTGCTAAACAATTATTATAAAAGGCATGAACATAAAGACATCAAAATCGAGGCTTACTGACGAGACCTTTTCTAATTCTCAAAGTGACTTTTGAATTGGGTTTACGAAAACCCTACAAATTCGGTATATAGTTGCCCAAGGCCGTTTACACCGTGAAGATGGTACTGTCAAGCCGCCACAAACTTTTCTCCATGCCATGAGTTAATCAATTTCGCTACCGGGGTTGGTTGAATTATATAAGATGTTTTTGAAAAAAAAGGTGAAATTTTCAACTTCAAATTAGTTTAGGCAATTCAAAGGTATACAAATTCTTGAAAGTACAATAAATTCTCTATTAAGGACAATTATAAATTTCTTATTATTTTTTTTAAATTCTCTGTTTAGTTTATAAGCAAAGATCTAAAAAGTTGGTATAACTTCCCCGGTCTCCTATAGAACTGAATTTAAGCCGTTGTCTTGTAATAAGATGCTTCGAAAAGAGTAGTTCCAATTCCATCATATAATTTGAAAATTAGATCAATTCCATTTTTCATTAGAAGACATTCTTATTTTTGTTAAATGTCCATACAAATACCAATATTAGAATGATTCGTTCATTTTCATCCATTTCACTTTGAAATACTGACTTTGGGTGATATGGTGGCATTACATCCGCCGGGACCTACAACATATGTATGTATATATGCTTCCAGTAAGCTGTGTACCTATGTACATACGTCCTTCGTATCCATTACTCATTTTGGAAAATACATATAATCAAAAAAGACAGAACAACCACAAGTAAGAATAAATCTGTGTAAATTATAATAGCAAAATTAATGATAAGTCACACAAGAAAAACAAAAAATCTAAACTTTTGAGAAGGACTATTCATCAAAATAAATAACTTCATTGAATAGTTTTAAATAGGAATGTACACTTAAAATGTCATGTGCTAGGCAAGCTCTAAAGATAATTATTATCAATTTGATCCTGTTATGGAATTTTTTTTTCGATATGACAAAATATTAACTTCGCCTACAGTTTATAATTTAAAAAGGAAAATGTACACTCAGAAGTCATTAGTTAATTAAAAATATCGATAAAATCTATCAATTAAAATGCTTATTGAGTTAACCTGATTCCATCCTGGAACACCGGACATTGGTCCTTCGAGCCGGATATTAGTTTAAATACCACTAATTTATTGCAAGTGAGGAGAATTTTATGCTTCTCTTCTATTCTTTCTCGTCAGGCATAAATCAATTTTTTGTTCAAGAAGAAATTTAAAATTTTTCTGCAATTCTGTTAAATCTTAACACGGTTCTCCTCTTTAAATCGTTTGCCTCAATACTAAAAAAAAAAAAAAAAAAAAAAAAAAATCTATTCCTTTTCTTCGTTTTATGTTTTATGGAAAAGGTTTCTCAAGATTTTTAAATATCATTGATTCCTCCCCCCCCCCCCCACTCCTTCAAGATGGATAGGGTAAGCAAAAATAGACTAAAATTTTACCCTCTTAAAAAAAAAACAGATTCGGCGTTTATCGGTGTGGTTGCTCCATGTTTGATTTTAATATCAATCGAACAAATGCCGGGCTATAGGATATACTCTATATTGCGAAGAAATAAATCTACAACCCTTTTCGGAGTCCAATAAATGTACCCACACACACACACACGTATATGACTATACACATGCATACATTCAAACACATCTCAGAGCTCATCTCATTTTTATTCTCTCCTCAACTGTTTTGCAAGCAATCTAAATCTAACACGTTCACAGACAACATCTTAAACGGGGTGTTGTTGCTAGACGACTTTAAGAAGAGCCAAGCGTAAATAAAATAAAGAAAAATCTCCAAATCATTTGACTTCCTTTTGGGATCGGCATCGTAAAAAAGGATCAGAGGCGATGAAGAGGAAAATCAAGGGGATTTAGTGGGAGTTTGAAGTACGAAAAACAAAAAAAAACACTTATTTCCCTAGAAACGTTTTCGTTATATTTAAGTGCAATAAAACAATGAAATCGAATACAATCGGAAGGAAAAAGGTTGTTAATCTCCAAGGAAATTATGATTTCTTTGTCGGTGCGTAGACCGACTTTTTATCTCTAACACTAATATTACGTTTCATAAAATTCAGAAATTAAATTAAAGCAAGAAATTAATCTGAAATCCTTTAGGAAGCGGCCCAAAAACGGACTGAAAATAGGGAAGAAGGAAACTTGGTGGAGATGATGATTTTTTTTTCTTCTCTTCTCTGTAAAGGAATTTGGGAGCTCATTAATCAGTAGCAGCAGCAGCAGCAGCAACAGCAGAAACGTCTTCTTGTGTCATGAGAGAAATAGGAGAAGGGGGAAGGACAATTTTCTTGGCCATTCCTTACGGGGAAAATGAGAAAATACTAAAAATGTGTCCTAATCCTAAATATGACCTCCGAATTGCTTCTGGACAGGGTCATAATGATTTAATGCTCCCCTTATATGCCAGAACCATATGGGCTAACATCCGGGATAAATATAGACGAAGCGGAACGGGAGGAGTGTGTTTATAGTTTACGCATAGTCGCATAGTTACTAGTAATAAATTAACGAAGAAAGAATTATGTGATGTGAAAGAGGGAAATTATTAGATATTTTGGCAATTAGAAATCCATTTAGTATAAGGGTGGAAAAGGAATTTCATATAAATTACGAATAGAAGAAGGATTCCTTTTATGTTGATATCTATAGAAATTATTATTAAAAGGGGATTTTCTCTAGGTAGCTACTACTAAAGTTATGTGTACCTACATCTGATGAAAATATTACTTTTACGACAGGTTACGTTCCAGGAATATTTGACGTAAAACGGAACACGACGTAAAGTGAACGCTTTTTTTTTATACATTTCTATACAAAATCATTTAGTTAGGTTCTTAGGTATGAAAATAGCAACCCAAAAATCACAAAATAACAGTGACGCAATTATTACAATTAGGTTTTTCAAATAGAAAAAGTCCACCAAAAGTTTCTGTTTCGCATCTTATTTTTTAATTTCCAAGTACGGTCCTGTAACATTTGCATATACATAGGTGAGGTAAATGTGATTATTTACCTCGGAACTCCGTTCAAAATTAGGGAAATTTTTCTGGAATATTTAAAAAAAAAATGGTTAAAAGCTACAATTAATTTTTTCGAAGCCAGTTGCTTTGCCTCGTTATTAGATTGATTCTCTTTCAGTCTTTGTTTTTTGAGTTCCATTAAATTCTCGTTAGTCAATTCTTGCGAATGTGAGCACAGCGTCGCCATTACGTCTCCACTCTCGAAATCTATTCCCGGTAAGTTATTTGCTATATGTTTACAATGTGCGGGCTCACGAAATGCGGCCAAATTTTTTTCCATCCAATAAAGTTGACATCCTCCCACGACACGTACGTAGCTATATTATACTCACACCGTCTAAAATGTTGAAAGTTTTCCAGAATGTTTTAAGATCTATCCCAGGGCGGATGACTTTCATATTATCCAAAAGCAATAGAATGTAAGCAAAGTTTTTTCAAACACACTAATTCGCGTAAATCGTTCATCAAAAATAGATTTCCAAATGACAGGAAGAGTATCTTTAGTGTGACCCAGGACACTCGGAAATTGATGGGAATGAAAAGGCACACTTACCGGCCAAAAAAGGAGTATTCATGCCCCTTCTAGGACCAGAACCCTTTTGCGGTATCTCCTACAATACCGTGAAGCTGAATGACAAGAATCAGACAAACCCAAAAGATTCATTAAAATACCTTCCTCAAAAAGAGCCTAGATCTTTACGGGCTATCTAGAAATCAACTCAGAATCATTACAGGAGTTCTAACCGGACACTGTAAACTTAACAAACACATGAATCGGATAGGCATATCTTACCTATTGATGTGTGTATAGGTTATGTTTCGAAGATGATGAAACATCGGAGTACGTTCTGTCGCATTCACACAATGTAGCTTCCAGGCTTTTGGCTCTTACTGCTCTTCCTAGGAAGACTGGGTTTGTTGGACACGAACTGTAATTCAAGCGATGCACAATAAGCCAATGATGCGGTGCAATGACCACTCACCCCACTAAAAAAAAAATCTAATCTTTAGCGTACTTTTTAATCCCTGTGGGTTCTCGACGCGAGCTTGTCAGTGTCAACCAGTGCATGCGTGAGACGTAAAACGAACGAATCGAGACGTAAATATGAGCGTTGGTCTCAAAATGCTTCTTGACGTAAAACGAAACGCTGTAAAGCGAGGACTGCCTGTATTTACAAGTAGATATTTAATTAGTAACATTGCGACACATTATGCTCAACGATTAACAAACTTATGTTGACAAAAGGTATAGAAATAAAGTTTTCTTTTTTCAATTTGTTTTGGTTAAAATCATTCTGTTATCCACCAATTTCTGGATCATTGTGGTTGGTAATATAAAATTATCTGGTCGAGGGGTTAAAAAGACCTACACAGATTCGTTTGTATATTACGAGTTCGTAAATCGCAAATAAAATTTATAAATTTTATTAAATAGTTCACCCCCCTCCCCCTTCCCCTACTAAAGGTTATTACTTCTAAATGAATTTTGCCAAGGCCACATTCAAACAAGATAGATTTGCCTCATTTCATCAAAATCACCCCCTTTACGTCTATTGCCCTCTAAATAAATTTTCTAAAGTCGAGACGTAGACAAAACATTTGCTTGCACCCGAAAACGGTAAATTCTTTACATTTCATCAAAATCGTTATAGGCACGTTTGTACCTTCTATACTTTGTTTGACAGTTTTACATATGATGCTGCCATTTTTCCAAATCCTTTTTCCTGAGAAATATTCGAACAGCATTATAGGCTTGAGTTAAGGAGCTCCAGTGCGGGTACCCACCCTTTAAGTGTTCCTTTAATTGATTGTCTTCATATTTCTTCCAACCACAAAATCTACCAGATTCACTCCTTTTCAATTCCAGAAAATAAGTTATTTTTTTTAGTCGCGATGATTCTCTTGATAAACGTTTCATAGACTGAGTTTTGTTATTTGGGAACTAGGTACTGATAAACCAACGGCACATCGCCATCGTGACAATTCTTGAGTAAAAATTCTCCAAAGAAAAAAAAAGAAAAACTAATAGATGTCGTTGTACCAGGTGTTCTGGAAGGCACGATTTTGGTACCTTGGGACGGTCTTGCACAGTTACTTTGACCGCCTCCAAAGCTTTTAGTTTCCAGATGTATGAATTCAAAAATTTTAAGATCTGAGAAAGAAAAATTTTCACATATTTCTGCGACGCACAATTTCCTTTCTATATGCAAAGAAGAATGTTATTTTTTGACAGGAAAAAAAAACAATTTTTTCCTTTTTTTTTTTACTTTTCTTAAAAATATGTTTTTTTCTGCCAGAGAGTCATTATTGCACATGGTTCCTTCCAGTGATTTTTGTGGAGTCAAGCTCTTCAATGCGATGTCCATCGAATGTTTTTACTCTGCTAAAAGCGATATATGCTTGACCTTTGCAAAGAGCTTTGATCCTAACGATACGATAACGTGATCTACAGTACTAACTTGCATCTTGTGTACAGTATAGATGTCCATGATAAGGCTACCGGTTTCATTCTCGTCGGCCGTATTGGATTAAGAATGACGTTACATAGCTCATCAAATTCTACTCGTAAAGCTCTTTCATTTAATATCCATGACAAGGAGATTATGTACAAAAAAAGGAATCCGCCAACTTGGGGGCGTCTGTCATATTGGATTTAAAAGGATATTAGATATTCTATATTACACTGTCACGGAACTTAAACACGTGTGCAAAATTTCAAAGCTCTAGTTCAATTAGAGATAGTCGACATTTTGATTACAAGATTTGTTGCAACCAGACAACAAAGAAAATTAAATAAAAGCTTATAAAAAAGAAGCGCCCTAATTTGTGGATTGTACGGAAATAAGCCAGCCGGATTTAACTTACATCGATTTCGATGCGACCAGTACAATGCAGTACAGACGCATTATATATCCGGAACTGTCAAACGTAATAAATGTTCTTTATTAATATACAGAAACAAATTCCATTTTTAAACTTTATGCAAATTACCCAAATAAAATCTTTTAATTCATTTAACTCAAAAATTTCAAACATAATCGCAACAGTACACTTTGACAGAGCAGATGGTAATTGAATTTGGTGTTGCACTGAAGTCCCATCGAAATCGCTAGTTAGTTTGTCTTATTTTGACGTTGCTGAAACTGAAATTTCAGAGCTCCGGGAGATCAGCGAAACTTTTTAAAGGGGGAATGCCCACTTTTCATACAACTTTAGGCCCGACATCAACAGATATGAGAAATGTTTTAAACGATGCATTATGATACTCTGAACATATTTTATGTTCAATTTTTATTTCAATTAAGCGCGGGGCGATCGAATGTATAGCTTGAGCGACTTTCTTGTGTGAAAAAGTGGACTTTTCTGCTTCTAGTGATTTCATGGAATTGGTGCGTCGTGAAAAACATAAAAAACATGTTCACAACAGAGCACTAATGGCCATAGAAAAAAGAACTCCAAAAGTATATGAAAAATGTAGTAACTGGGGTGTATGGGACCCAAGGGCGTGAAAATGGATTTTCCGTCAGTAATAACGTTCTAAGAAAGTTTTCTGAATCGGGAAAAATATACACCATCCGATAGTATTTGGCGAGACCTTTAAATTGATATGCAACATGCCGTTTTGTAACCACCGACCCGCCGGTGATTCCTACCCCCACCCTAAAAGTATTCAGAGAAAATTTTCTTCAACGAATTGTAGTTGGTTGAGGCGAACAGTGAAACCCGTTTTCCGATCGGACATAGCCCTACCGAGTTAGAGCCGATCTATGGTGCGAAAAATCTAGTCTAAATCTAGTAGTTCGAATAAAAAAGAGGAAAATATTAAAAACGTGAATATGGGGATGGCTATATTTAAGCCTCCGAGTATAGGACTGTAGGTATTCAAACTTCTTCTCAGGACCTAAGGAATTCGATTCTGTACTAGATAAAAATTATAAAACAAAACTAGCGATATTTAAAATAGATTGGTAATTGTTTGTCAATTTTATAAAAGTAAGCAGTATAGTAATAGAGATCTTGTGAATTATATTTGAAATATTGTGTTTTGCATAACGGACAAAAAGCCATGCGCGCAACGATATTATATTTAAAGAAATATATCAGATCATGTTGTATTAATATATATATCTATGTGAAAAAAAAACAAATTAAATACATATACTATAGCAGAAATAGAGAACAATGCTCAAATTTAAGATCAAGTGCAATTTGCTTACTCGCGATAGATGTCAGAACGTTTCTTGTTAAGTTATGGTTAGGGTTTCAAGGGCAGCCCTATATTTGTTTTACTTAAAGAAAGGTTTACACAGAAATTTCGAATATAAAAAAAATTCCCGCCTTCAAAATGTCACAATTTTATTGACGAAAACGAATTCAAACACAGCACACACTAATACATTTCGCGAGAGGTCTCAGTCCAGTCAATAGGCCGCTTTCTGTTTAGTTCTTTATTGAGGGAATAAATCATACAAAATTTCTGGATGACAGCTGTCAAATATTGACGTTTTTCATTTGACTGTTCGGAAATGTCATGAAATTTCAAATGAAACCGGCAGAAACCTATGAAGAGGCTGTAAGCATTTTCTAAAGATTGCATCAATTTTTCAGTCCTTCGAACAAACAAATCTATATTTCGCAAATTATAAATCTTAATCCTATTTATACAGTTATTCTCGTCAGAAGTTCTCCATGCCATCAAACAAATATTTCTGTTATTGAATAAAGAAAAAGCTATATATGTAGGTATACAGCAATAGAGACTGTAAATACAATTAAATTTCAGCTCTCTGGGAGGTATGACAAAGGCAACTAATTAAATTCTATATGTAGGTATAAATTTTAAAAATTTTCTCTTCAAGCAGGTGAATATGATCAAAAAGAAGATAATTTTATATAAAGTAAGTAGAACAAGCAATTAAATTCTTTCCTTCTCTATCTCCCTCTCTCTCTCTTTTTCTCAATCTCTCATTCTTTGCTTTTCTCTTTCTTTTCATAAAACATCTCACTTTTGTGCGTGCCAAAACGTCAACGCTCATCGGCAACAATTTGTATTTATTTTACAGCAAGGTGAAGGGCAATATTGCGAAGGTAATAATTGTTCTGGAGGGTTTGAGTCAACCAGGTATTTCGCTTGCACCCCACCCCTCTATCTCCACCCGTACCACTGTTTATTTATAAATGTTTCTTGCCAAGTCTTTTCGAAAATAATAAAAACACATATCAAAGGATGATGTTATTTCAACTTCATAGCGCAATATTAAAGTTATATACTCGTCGCCTATAGAATGTAAAACGGTTGTGTTTAGCTTTTATCCTTGCCATGCCATAGACGTATTTATGTATATTAAAGGTTCTTATATTGCTAGATATATTTACGTGCATACGTACAAGGATATATAGAGCAAGCGAACAGAAGAGAGGATATAGAAAGCGGCTGCTGAATGTACAGACAAATGTATTAATGTATATATGGATGTATACATAGCGAAGAATATTTCAACATAAGGAGAAACGTATAAGCAGCAGAGCCCTACGGCTCTAAAACACGCTCCGTAGTCACTAATTGCACATTCTTGGCATAGTTTCGTTATGCCATCCCTTTTCTTCTGTCCCCCCTTTAGACCTTATTCAGTACATATAAGACTATATCTACGGCACTGTGAACCTCTATATTTATATGTACATACATATTTACATAAAGAGCAGGATATAGCTATGATGAGTATGGCGGTCTTTTCTTATACGTACTTTTAGCAGATATAAACACATAAATGTTGAGAATTCCGTATATATATATATATATTAATATGTATGCGTAGAGCTGTATAACTTTGACTTTGTATGGTGGTGGTGCTGTGCAAGGACTCGCTTCGTCGGCGGAACTGTGATCCTTTCTCAACCCTCAGTGGTCGGTCGACTTTGCCACCATTATAACATCCCTGGTGTTTGCCTCTTTCTTCCTTGTTGGATGATATTTTATACTGTGTTGAAGAAAATCTACGTCATTATATATATATACATACACCCATACCCATACACCCATAAATAAAATAATACATAAATTTAACTGAGGCGAATTTGGAGCAGTTTCAAAGTTCGTCGATTTTACTTATGCACACACACACACACATCCATAAATAAAGGCGAACAAAACATATATTTCGTTTATGTTTCTTGGTGCTATAAGTATACAATATAATAAATTGCAATATAAACACAGTAGCATTCTCCTTGACGTATTGTTTCACTGAATTTCTTATATTTAATGTGTCTAACCTTCAGGTCTCTCTAAGGATACGAATAACCAAAATGATAGGTATACACGGTACAACACAGTAGCACACCACAGAGGTCATACCGCATAAATTTTATAATTCAAGAAATTCACCATTAAACGGAGAAGGGGGGGGGGGGGGTACTTTGGAATTTAGGTTTCCGTATAAATATTAAAAACTAACTAATTAAAAAATGGCGAACTGGATATAAAACTGGCTATGGGCTGTCTCATAAAAGTACTAAATTTAACACTAATCAAAGTCGTATTCATCTTATATCATTACCAACGTAAGCTATTCAGATTTTGCTTTTACTTACAAAGCCTTGGTTTTAGTTCTCTACGGACTGCTGATGTGGTAAGTACTATTTTTTCTTTTGTTGTTGTCGTGTATGGAGTGGTCTGTAGGACCGCGCGTCTGTCGCTATGTAAGTATTGTTTAAGGACTGCACATTTTTAGTGAAATGTCAGTACGGACCAGATACCTAGTATTAGCCAATTTACGGAAAGAATAAAAGCAAGTGATACGACCTAGAAGCTCCAAAAGATACTATGGCCAAGAGACTTTCTTTTGAAAGAGGTTACAAGGTAACCATTAATGAAAGAAGCCAGATACTAGACAGAGGACTCCAGCTCCCGCAAAGGGCCCAAGTCTGGTATACTGACGGATCCCGGAAGGACGGGAAAACAGGCGCAGGTGTGGTTGGTCCAGAAGTGGAACTATCCATTCCGCTTGGTGTCTCACCTTCCATTTTTCAGGCGGAAGTCTATGCTATAGAGGTTGGAGCTCAGGAAAGCCTAAATAAGGGCTGTAAGAACTCCAACATCTACATCTGTTCAGACAGCCAAGCTGCGCTCCTAGCTCTTTCCTCTCAAGCCTTTGAGTCGAAATTAGTTTGGAGCTGCTATTCGAAACTCCAACTACTGTCTAGGGACAACCAAGTAACCTTGGTTTGGATCCCTGGACACGAAGGAGTGGACGGTAATGAAAAAGCGGATGAACTGACTAAAACCGGAGCTGATTGTCCCTATATTGGTCCCTATCCGACATTTGGCCTACCAAAAAGCCACTTTAGTGGGAAAACAGGCAGCTGGATCTCCTTTGGCGTAGCGCGCCCGGTATGAGGCAGGCGAAGAAATTCTTCAATCCTTTCCATTTCCTGTCGCGTCAACTTATTGAACTAAGCAAACAGTCGCTCAGACTATTTGCTAACACAGTCACTGGTCATGGCCCCTTCCGTCACTTCCTGAAGAAGATAGGCAAATGCGACAGTGAACTGTGTTGACTGTGCGAAGAGGAAGATGAAACCTCGATGCACGTTATATGCGAGTGCCCAGCACTTGCAGGTCTAAGGATGCAAATCACTGGAAGAGAACTTATCTCTCCAGATAATGTCTGCAATCTAATTCCGAAAGCAATAATCGAGCTCGTTAGAAGACTCGATTTTGCCTAATCACTATAGGGGAAGGCACAATAGATCAACTATGCTCGCGGTGTCCGCAAGGTCCTGGAGGCCTAGTCGCCCCTACTCTTAACATTAACATTAACAAGTGATACAGATTTTGAGAATAGAGTGTCTAGAATTTTTGATAGCCATGATATATCAGGTTTTGATATCTAAAGAAATGCATGCCATAAATGCGGTAAGAACACAGGTTTCCTGTAACCGACAATTTTTAATGTAATTATCTGTATTTCAGGTGGAATGGATCCTAAACCATTAGAGAACGGTACGTCACCGAGAGGAGTATGGCTGATGTAGTAACTTGTTTAGTTTGAACGTTAGGTAATGTAGTTTATGATTTCGGTGTTTATTTTCGCCCACAATTGTGTTTATTTGATTAATGAGTAATTTTGTAAAATCTTGTCATAGGTTCTAATAAGGCGCACTGGAGTAGACCGTGGGCCTTATTATCCTACCTAACCTAAATTCTCAATAAAACTAATGTCCCTATATAGGATTATGATTGTGACAATATTTTTGTTCCAAAGAATGAAGACTGTTTGGATTTACTCTGGTGTACGTTAACAAATTTATAATTAAAGTTGTTGGGGGTAAAAAGACCCATTTTTATTATTATTCCAAATTATTAAAAACAGCCGAATTTTTTTGATTTTCTTCGTTTTACCGAGTTTAAAGGGAATCGTTCCGTTGATTAAGATTTTGAAAAAGTTAATTTTTGCTTTGGGCCTTATTATATATAGTTTTTCTATTTTTTTAGTTGTGTAAACAAATAAACTTCACTGAAAACTTATTTTTGTAGTTTTATATCACCAAATACTTGATTTATTGCATTTTCAAATTAGGTGGGCCTTATTTGCAGCATTATATGAAAAGTTCCCAAAGTTATAACAAGTTAAATGAATTATGGTTTTAGCTTCCAGACTATCCCTGACTTGACAGTAGAGGACTTTAAGGCTTTGAGGGCAGCTTGACTGTCCGAGAGGATATTAATGGTTGAGCCATTTATGGTTCATTTAATGCAGATATTGGCACATTCTATTATGGCCAATACCTCCGCTTGGAATACGGTAGAAGTAGAGCCCAGAGCTTTTGATATATGGCATTTGGGACCGTATACGCCCAGTCCGACTCCATTGTTCGTTTTTGAACCGTCTGTATATCACACCATCGATCCTTGTCGGTCTCCCAAAACCAATTGGAATGGTCTTACAAAATCCACCCTGGTTGTGATTATATCAGATATTGTTGACATTTGCTCAAAACATATCTGTTTTAAGATACTTAAATGGCCAACCAGATCGCCCGGCTTTAACTGTTTCTCCTTTTGCACTCTAATAGCACTGGAGATCGCTTCCTTTTTCAGCTGCAAATGTAGGGGAAGAAGGTTTAGTAAGGCTTCCATGGCTGCTGTAGGACAGGTTCTCATGGCACCAGTTATTCCTTGACAGGCAAGCCGCTGGGTTCTTTGTGTTATGAATAAATCAATTTAATTAAACTGCAGACACACAGCAATTTCTTTAATTAAGTTCATTGTCAAACTGGTTTTGATATACTTATGATGACATTAAATAAGCGATATGGATCGAAATAACGCGATAAACGTTGTTTTTATTTATTTTGTTTTTAATTTTAGCAATTTACAAATGAGAAAAACATTATATTAAAAAGAATATTGACAATAAAGTTTGTGCGTTGCATTTGTTTGTATTTCTTCTTCTTATTTTTCGAATCGACAGATGCACAGCGGAGCTTCAGATTAATATTATATGTCAAATCTAGCACATTTTTCCTCATTATAGCTATAATGAAGGGAAAAAAGTAGTTCATTATGATCTGATTTTTGAGCCATAATGACGTAAAATATATGTGGCACACGGCGTTTTAATGCACAGTTAGTACTAATGATTCATTAGATCGTGCTGTGTGTCTAGGGTATTGATTACATAAATGAGGTTTTTGTAATTAAAACGATATATTTCCACACAAAATGTCAGCAACATTATTATAATATTTTATTTTATTTTAAATTTAATCCTTAAAAGTTTATTGATACTTAAGTGTATACAACAAATGATACAGTTTGACAACAAGTGGAAACCGAAAATGGTCGGGCAAATTTTCGTAACTTCAGACGGAATTTAATTGAAATTACGCAAAAATGAGATGATTTTGATTAAATTTTTTGTACTGAAAATTACGTGATTTCGAGGGTGAATTGAAAGGAAATTCAATTTGCGAGGACATCAGGAAGCGATTTTTGTCAAAAATTTATTTACAAATAGTTTTTTCGTCCGTTGAAGCAAAAAAAAAATAGTTTTTTTTTCAAACGTGTAGCATGTTTTTATTCAGAGGTTTTTTTGAAAACGAAAACGATTTTAATCATTTTCAACCCTAATTGTTTCGAATAAATTGGCAAATCTGTGAAGCGCGCCCCGCACAGACCAAAACACGCCGTGCACGGTTTTGTTTGATGGGTGCTGGAGCCGCCATTTTGGATTTTTTCTTATAAATAAAATTAGAATTTATTCTTCATTGATAGAAGAATAAAATACGTTAAAAACCCATTTCCAAAAGTATTTATTTTATGTAAAAAATTTTTTTTTCAAAGTTCATGCATTTTTCATGCCTCTCGACGGTAACCTCCCCACAGATTCTGAACAATTTTGAATTTCTTATTCCTTCTTACAGTTGTTCTTGATTCTGATAACGTCATTGCTGTTGTCAGGTTTTTTTTTGTTGTTGAGTCGCTTACTGCCAGAGTTTTGTTTGAGTGACGTTTCTACTTCTTCTGTTATTATTATTATTTTTGTGGTCGTTGTTGCGGCAACTATTGTTTCACAACATTACGATTACATTTGAAGTCCCCCCCCCCCACTCTTTAACAGCCTTCTTAAAACTACATTTAAGAATTTTTATTTATATAATTCTAAGAAATCCACCGATAATCTTAGACCAAAAATTGTTTGTTCACAAAATTATTTTCATTTAGAGGAGCTTTTACAATTCACCTCAAAGATCACGTAGGTACCGCAAAAGCAGGTAATGCTCGAGTTTTTCCCCAACATCAAATACTTAAATAAGGTGGCCGCCTTAGTCGTGATAAATTATTGCTTAAAAAAATAAAAAAATAAATAAAACATTTTGTGATAAAAATGATTTTTCTTGGTTTAGTCACGTCTAAAAACTTAGCTCTAAACACAAGCAAAAAAAAAAAAAAAAAACAGTTTCCACTTTCTAAGCAGAGTCCACGTAAAGATTCTTAAGTTTTCAGCCGATTTACTTTAGGGCCATTGCCCCATAAGCTTTAAGGCCAAATGGCAGTTTTAAAACTTTTACAGAAAAGGCGACTTTGATCGTCTGTAAAGTACTTTTTAACTCCTTCTCTTAACGCCTAATGAAATTACGCTGGCATTTTGCGAAGCTGTAAGAGCTCTGCCTTTTTTACTTTAATTTTTGCTGCTGTTTTTGTTGTTGTTATTTTTACTTTTCTATCTCTTATTAAGTATTAGACGCCGGGTATACTTCCATTTGAAAACTTTTCACCGTCGTCAGAAGAAGAAAATATTATTTGTAAGTTTTCCTGATGGGATTGCCCTTTGGTTGCTTTAGAGTAGACCCAAGTTCTACAACAACGACGACTACGTAGACGACAACGACGACGAGCATGAGCCCCACTCAAGCCATAATCGTCCAATACACTTCGTTGCCGCTACACTACATGAGATGAAGCCGGAGGGTATAGCAAACAGACAGTTCCCAAGTCCCCCTTTCTGTAAAAACGAAGCAGCATGTTGGGGAAGTGAGTTGAGTGAAATTGAAGCTGATTAACCCTTTGACCTAGAACTAGTTGTGGTGAGCTTATGGTTAGAGACAGATGGGATGACAGCATACTCCATTTAATGCTCGCAGCGCTATGGTGCTTTTGTTTTTTTTTTTTGTCATGTGTGCATATGGAAAGAAGTCAATTGGGCTGAAAGACTTGACAAATTTTTGCCATGTTTTACCCGCCATGAATGATATCGTTCTTTTGTGATTTTCGACTGCATTTTTGATATTAAGCTAGAAAATATTTGATAATAGTGCGGATTACGTCTACTCTGTGTATTGATTTAAGCTTCGAACTCAGACTATACTTCGGTATGTATAGACTTCCAATTGCTATTGGCATGGATATGAAGGGATAACCATCTTAAATTCAAGCTATGGAATTTAAGAAGCGGATTATTATCTTTGATGTTTTTTTTTCCGAGATTTGTTTAAGATCTTATCGAAGAAGGAGACATCTACTTGTCTTTCATTTGCATAGTAAGTGCGTACACATGTAGGTACATCATAGGTGTCTCCTCTTAGTTGACTTGTTGGATATTAGACAGTGGTCCATATTACTGATATCTTCCTATAGTAGGATTTTAAAATGGAATTCGTTTTCAGTATAGGAAATGTTAGAAGAAGGTTCTCCACACAGGCAGCGCTCAGTGAAACGGAGTCTAAAGGAGCGTTTACAATGGCAGAGTAGAGTGGAGTCACCAGATTGCATTGTCTCTCCTTGTCTCTAGCTTGCACTCTAATATAAGTTCTTCGCGTTTCCCACCAGAGTGGATTTCAGAGAGTAGCGTCAGATTAAAAAAATTCCTAATCTCATGTTGGTGAGATGATGAGAGAATATGCAATCTGGTGACTCCACTCTACTCTGCCATTGTAAATGCTCCTTAAGAGGTGTGTAAATTGTGACCATACATTTCAGTTTGTCAAAATGTAAAAAAAAAACTGATCAATCATTCTTGTTTTATTTTCTTCCCCACACTTGTTACTTTAAATATATTAATTCTCAGTTAGTCATTTGGCATTGTAGTGACAACAATGGAATCAAAAAGTCAGAGTCAGGCAAAGTTGGTAAAACATCTTAAAAGTCCCTAAGAGCACCATCCAAAAGGTTTTAAATAATTTTAAGGAAAGGCTACCAACTCACAGAGGAAACCTGGATCGGGGGCGAAAAAACGATCAAGTGATGCAACAAGGAACAGAAGATTAAACTTCTCTTCAAGGACATTCAAACCTCTAGATCAGGGATGCCACAGCGAACCACAAAATCCCGAAGTCTATACCATTTATGGGCCGAATTCACTAACACGGAGAGTTGTGGAGAGATAAGAGTTTTTTTTAACACTTAACTCTCCACTCGGAATTCTGTAACTCAGGGAATTTGTATTGAGAATTATCAAATTCTCTACTCCACTTGTTAAAATTTTTCGTTGTTTTGCAAGTGGAAAAATAAGAGGAAAAACTCTCAACTGACAGTATTGTCTGCTTTTGTTGTGTTTTTTAAGGTATTTAGGTACATAGGAATTTGTAAATTAAATTATGGATTCAACGTATTTTCTAGCTACATATATTTACAAAAACAAATTATGGAAATCATTGCAATACTTACAGAGAAATATGGATTTTGGTGTCTCAAGGTACCCGCTAATAATTTTATATCACGCGAAAATGGTCAGTTTGATCGTCTTCCAGTACACTTTCACTTTCCACGAGAAAAATGTTCACAACAGAGTATTAAGAACTGAAGAAATAAATGCAAAATATAAAAACTGGGGTGTATATTTGATACCAAACATGACGTATTTTGGACAACCCCCAATGAGGGGTGATATCCCCATAAGCCCATCCCCCAAAAATTATTCATCTATATTTCTGTACTCTAGACCCTAAGTTCGTAGAAAAAAAACCACAATGCTCTAAGACCCTCCCACACAGAGTTAGTCGTCCTTCAATATTGCGATACTTCCTAACACCCCAAGTATGTTAGAGAATCGCAAATACAGTGTTAAGGAGTTTTAATCGGAGAAAAAGAAAATTCTCATCTCCCAAACTCCCCAACTTTCCGTGTTACAGAATCCTGCCCACTGAACTATCTAGCTTACCAGTTTAAAATCTAGTGGAATATTTCCCATACCTAGCACGCTAATTATACCCCCTAGATGAAGTCCCAGGGTATACTAAGTTTGTCATTCCGTTTGAAACGCACAGAAATAATGCTAGTAGAGAAAACGGGTTGGAGACCCCCATGCTTAAAATTAAAAGCTATTTTGATTTTGCATGTCCGTCTGTCAGTCTGTCTGTCTGCACGATAACTCAAAAACGCTTGTACTTAGGGAAATTGAAATTTTTTTGCACACGATCTTTACAAAAAAAATTAAATTTAAGTTCGAAAATGGAACAAATCGAATAACTCCTTCGTAGGGTTGCCATACGAAAATTTCGTTTTTTACTAAATATTTTGACAATGCCTGACAACACGTCGATGTGGATTTCTGAGAATTGGTACACTGTGCTTTCATAGTAAATAAAGCTTCAAAAATGGATTAAATCGGACAACCCCTTCTTGGTGTTGCCATATAGAAATTTAGGGTTTTTACATATACTGTGAAAACGATCAGTCCTAGACATTTTTATTGTACTAAAAACTTCTTCAGAATACGAAATCCTATAAAATTGGTTATAATCATTTTTTCTGTCCGATGAACCGTTCTAGAAATATATGCGAAAAACCACTTCAAAAATCAAACTTGCATAGATCGGTGACCCTACGAAATGATATATGGGGGCAGTCAACTAGGTTATCATAAGAATTGGTCTTAGTTACTTGCTTCTTTATAAATTTGGACTAAATAGCTTGCGGATAAAATTAAAGGATGTAAAACGTGTTTGTGTAGAGCATTTATTACCATATATTCGTCTGTTGAGCATTGATGCATCTGCTAGAGTTGGTGTAGAATATATTGTTACGTGCAATAGGAAAGGACAAGCGACATCTATAAAGTACAGACATAAACAGCTTTAGGTTCGGAGAATCAATGTTTTTTAGAATGGAATCTTCGGGAGCAATTTGAGGGAGTCTTGTGTCTCAGACAGTAAAGTGAACGTAGTAAACTATGTATTTGGATTGCGATAATTTGAAGTGCAGTACTAGCGATAATTAAAGTTGATTGGTGATTGGTTGTGAATTTTATAAAAGTAAGCAGTAGAGTGTAATAAAAAGAATTTGTGAGTTATATCTAAAATATTACGTTGTGAATAATGAACTAAAGCCACGCTCGTAACAATATATAAGGAGTCCATTTTTGTCGGCTTAAATATGAAACGATTCATTTCGTCTGTAGATATTTGCACTTGGTCTAAAAGCGTTCATTTAAACTGTCTTGGTAATGCTTTATGGCTTTAAAGTTTTAGTCAATGGCACTAAATTTAGCCTTCATTACGCTTGATTTGTTTTTCCATTAAATGTACATTTTCTGAATTCTGGAAAGGTCTTTTAGTTTTGTATAAATAGTTTTAGCATCCATATCATCCATAGTACCAAAGAACATATAACAGAAAGAATACGCATAACATATATTGAAAAGTTTTATACGGCGGGTCGTAATATTACGACCCGCTCTCACAAATTGTACGAACATTTTCTTTTTTTTTATGACCCGCAACTCACCGCGAAGGTGAGTGGCGGGTCGTCAAATCACCAGCGCCTGCACTCCGCATCATGCTCATGCATTGCATTCCGTGTTCTCTTTGCTTCCCTACTTGATCTCTAGAAAACCGGTTTCATAAAGAATACTTTGTTTGAGAGAATTTTCATTTACATTGCATGGCTGCAGTAGAACAGAGGGAGAAAAGTAAGATGAGCGAATGGGATAAGAATTAGTAGGCGACAAGCAGTCTAGTCCTAGTCACAGTCACAGCACTGTATAAATACAGTAGACCAGCTTAGAACAAACTACTGAAAAGTGAATTTTAAAATTTTAATTACAAAAAAAAAAAACCTCAAAATATTTCCCATAAGAGTATGATACGGAAGAAAATGGGTGAACAGTAGCTAGTTGAACAAAGGTTTGGGAGAAGTATTAGTTTTATGTAAGTTCACATCTCACAAAAGTACTGCAAATGTATTGTTCCATTACTGAACAGCTGTTTGATTGTAAAGTGGTGTTCGTTCCATGGACATAGATAGCATAACAGGCAAAATGGCTGTAATAATGCTTGTGACAGTTTCATAGTTCTACCCTACGAGTAAGAAACTAAAGGAGAGGCCCATCAACAACAATTTTCCTGCCAATCTCAAAAATGTGTAAGTTTATACACATACTATAAAAAATTCGCATTGCAGGCGGATGGAAAAAAGACTTTATGCAAAGGATTTTTGCGCGGTTTTTGAAAGTATGACGCAAAATTCTATACCAGCAGGAGCATAGTGAGAGCTAGTAATACAAAACAACTTTTTGAGATTGCTGGTTTCCCAGTAAGCCTATTTCCATCTTCGGTTGCCCAATAACTTGCCTTAAAATTTCATTTTTGTTAAATCCGTCATAAAAAATATATTAAAATTCTTTTACTTTTATCAAAATTACAAACATTTACCAATATTCTAATTCCCAGCTTATTATTAAAAAAATGAACAAGTACAGTATTACTAAATTTCCACATAAAAGAATGTAAATATTTTTCTATTTAGTACCCTTCCAATTTTAACCTTACCTACGGCTTTTGTGCTAGGGTAAATTTCGTTACCGAACATAAACAAAAGTGACACCTAGGGTACATGTAGACAGAGATAAAACCATATGTTAAAAAGTGAGAAACAGCATCACGTTCGGCACGCAAAAATGTCATATATATACACGCAATGGCCTCTCCTTTAGTTTCTTACTCATAGGTTCTACCAAGCGTAATGGCATGGGAAGTGGAACAAATTGTTTTAGCTTTTTTTTTTGCAGAAATAGTTTTGATTCTCATTTTGCCCCTCTTCCTCTAGTAGTTTGTGCATGCTGTAAGTTCTCTTTCTTCCACTTTAGATTTACATATTAAAAATTGACTAGTGTGTGAGTTAAAAATGTTGAAAGAGAACCTATAGTCACATTATATTATAGAGGCATCCTACTCATGTGACAGTTTTGACAGAGTTGTTCTATTGTATGAATATACTGTGGTCACAGTTAGTTGCATTGATTCGTGTGCTTGGCCTAATATTTTTATGAAAGTACGTAGCCAAAATATGCTGTGCAAAAGTTCTTATGAAAATTTTTCGAGTATCTAAATTAATAGAAAAACCGGGTCGCCCCACTTCAGCCAGGCGGCATAGTAAAACATAAAACTGTGGTGGCGGAGAACAGAGAGAACAGAGCAATGTTCTCTTAGTCTAAAATCTTTGCTTCTTCCCGTCTGTTATCTCCCGATCGCTTTCACAATTAAGCATACAACTTGTGCATTTTTAGAGTCCAGGTGAAGCTTATTACTAACTGAGATGTTCCTTGATAATACCAAATAAGAAATTTCAAAACCTACCACTATCCTTTAACTTGTCGATCTAAGTCTAATCGGTGCTTCTTTGTAAGTGACAGAGACGCTCCATTATGTCTTCGCAGTAGTTAATGAATTTCAACGCCTCCGTTTCTTCGGTAATTTGCATTTTGGTATAAGCTCATTTGGCTTCATTTGATCTGTATGGACTTTCATGATTTGCGGTTCTAGTATCAGGACGACCTGCAATTACTGCCGAAACAAATTGTATAATTGGTAACAATTTTCAGGTCGCATAATCTATCCAAACTATAAAATCAATTAGGTGATTGATTTTAGCGTTTGGTTGGATTATGCGACTTGAAAACTGCTAAGTAGCAAGATCTTGGTACTTTCTTTTATGGAGGCTCAGATCTATGCCAGTAAGCCAGTCACAAACAAATTCATGAACTCAAGACTGAGATCGAAGGTATTATTAGTGAGATTGAGTCGCATATCTGCACAAATGTCAGCAACAATTTTATCAGAGAAGAACATACATAGGTATGTGTTGGCATACAGAGTCATGAAGGACATTAGGCAAACATGTAAAAAAAAAAATCACAAAAACACAACCTTTATCTCAAATACAAAACCATACCAGGTTCATAGATTTACGAGGAGGAACCGAATTGAAAATTCACGCTCCTTTTCTATGTTACAATTTTGTATAATGGTGCTTGGCTATTTGTACATGAAATTCCCTAGCTAGCTCATATCTATTAAAATACCTCTACGGAAATATAATGGGTGAGCTTTACTCACTTATCCATTTTAATGCTGCTTGCTACTACTGCTGCTACTATGTAACTATATGCTACGGGTCCGGACTCCGGTTGCTTTGTTTCTATCACAACCGCATCGGTGTACCCTGCGGAGGGGCTCGTTTCTTAACAACAAATTTCATGTTATGGTTGTGCCACTATTATTCTACCGTCACCACTACTACCACAAAGTTGTCACGTGACGAAATTAATTACTTTCCAAAAACTGAGGAAACAATATGCGCTCTCCAACAACATAAATTACCTTTCTTTGGCTCAAAAGCCTCTTTCATGTCATGGCGGGTTATGGGGATGAGAGACAGAGAGAGAACTATGGAATGGGTAACGACGATATAATACCTGGCGCCAACCAGAGAGATTCGGGTTCAGAGTTAAACTCTAACGTTTTATGCGGGCCCGGTTAAAGTTGTTTTAATCCCATCATAACAAAGCGCTAGGCTGCTTGCTTGCTTGTTGCTATATCTGCACAAAAATACAACAACTACAACAGCAACAACAAGAAGTGCTTAAGCTGGGACAGATTTTTGAAAAGGAAATCAGTGGGAGGACAGCATAAAGTAACCAGCATCAGCCAGCGGGTGATATGTAAGATGGTGACTAGTTTATATTCACATGCATAACATATACGGGTGGAGGGGGGGGGTGGCCTATGATGACAGGCAATTAGGCATTCGCTATAGTCGAGCACTCATTGAATGTAGTAAAAGGCAAATTAGGGCCGCAAACTGCACATAAACTAAAACGAATTGCGAACCACCTACAATCGCCCGCCTAGCTATGACTCTGCACACAGAGTTTTCCCGAGTCTTCTGGTTTTGGTGAAGATTTTCAGTTGCATTTTGTCTTGTTCCTGTGCTGCAATGATTCATGAATTCTTGATTAGGCTGGTTGTCTTACGAGATTTCTTATGGCTCTCGTTTATGATTGCGCGCATTTATAGTCTTTATACCTTCCTGATCTCCACTTATTATACACACACACCCCACCAGCAGCTGATCACGACATAAATGAAAGGAAAACAGTGATGCATGGATGGGATTTAGTTTATCCGTTAATAGCTATATAGCTACATATCGCGGCTACGATTTCCTCGTATGATCCTCTCTCAACATCAGATTAGGTCATGACTTTATTTTATGTTTTGATAGTTGATGGCGGTTGAGGGGATAGTCTTGATAGTCTATTTCTTAATAATTGCGACATCGAAGCAACTATGAACTGCGAGCAGAAAATGTAGTTTAAATTACTACTAAAGTTGGTTCTTACTATAAAATAATAACGTCGTTTAGAAATGTTTGTAAAACCGGTTAATTTGGTATGTGTGTGTGTGTGTGTGTGTGTGTTTATTCAGGTGTTCATTTGGATTTGTTACCATTGAAGGAAACTACTGGAAGTATAGATCTCCCTTTCAATTACTTGTTAATGATTAATAACGGTTGAGCTATTGAATTCAATCAAAAACATGTTGAGCGATAACAAATTTGTGGGTGTAGTAATATAAGTTGACTTGATTTTACTCCGTTAACTAATTATTGTACGGTCGTAAGTTTTTACAATTTAGATTTTAAGATCTTAATCAAGTCATACGATTTGCATGAACATTTATAGCGGCTTTTACAGTGAAACAGCTTTTTTTTTTTGGTATTTTAAAATTTATTTTTGACAGTTCTGTTGCTAATTATGTTGAATTTAAGAAAAGAAAACTTGAATTCGGGAAACTCTTGTGGATTACGGTATGTAGAGGTGATAGACAAGTTTTAATCCAGCTTATTTACCCACTGAATAAGCGCACTGTTACAACTACATGGACTATTTAGGTTTTTACACAACAAGTATATATCGTAGAGAAAATTAGGTTAAGTCCTTCAGTTTCAATCTTTTTCTCCCTATAAATCACCAAGAATCGATAGCATCCTATCATACTACAGAAAGTGAAAGAAATTGTGATTCCGGGGTTGATAGTAGGTTGCTTACTCCACTCCTATATCCCAGCATCTGGAAGCAAACCAAAGTGATCTGTATTCCTAAGGCTGGTCGTAGCAGGCACTTGACTGCTAAAAACTTTAGATTCATCAGCCTTACCTACATCGTTTCTTTTGAAGACTTTTGAAAGGTTGTTGGAGGCGTCTCCATGGGCAGCCTGTTTAGGGGAAGCGAGATTTTTAGATCACAGCACGCTTACTTAAAAGGTAAATCAGTTGAAACTGCACTACATGACGTAGTAGGAGAAAAACGAATACACAATAGATGCATTTCTTGATATCGAGGGATCCTTTAATAATGTTAGTTTAGAGAGACCATCCAGGAGGGGTCTAAGAGTTGATTCCTATATATGTAGGTGGATTAACTCAATGCTCAATAACCGCCTAATAAAGGCAGAGCTTGGTAACAGTAAGGTTAGCAGGAAGGGTGTCTAGAGGTACTCCATAAGGAGGAGTATTTTCACCCCGACTGTGGTTACTGGTATGGTACACTTATCTCTTTACAAAGGGAGGGTATAAAAGCGGTAGCATATGTTGATGACTTAGTCATCCTGATCTCGGGAAAATTTCTACCAATGATCAGAGTATTGTAAAAGCATCTTAACTGGGCTATAAGTTGCGGTCTAGGGCTTAATCCCGCACAGAACGAACTAGTCCTTTTTGCACGGAGGAGAGTTATACCGAATTTCACACCCCCAGGGCAATATTACTCTTGATTTTAAAACTGAGGCCGAATACCT
This sequence comes from Dioctria linearis, assembly GCA_963930735.1. Classification (NCBI taxonomy): domain Eukaryota; kingdom Metazoa; phylum Arthropoda; class Insecta; order Diptera; family Asilidae; genus Dioctria; species Dioctria linearis. The sequence goes on along the minus strand of OZ005742.1, from coordinate 18,062,529 downwards.
AAGAGTGATACTAGATACTAGACTCTAAACTAAATTGGAGGATAAATGTGAATGAGCGTGTCGGGGGCAGGGCGGGGGGGGGGCATTGCACTGTATGCCTGCAAGAAAATTTTTGGCAAGCGATGGGGATTACACCCTCGTATCGTGGACTGGATGTAACCGCTATCGTAAGACCTATCCTTACATATGGGGTTCTAGTGTAGTGGAATGCTCTTTCACCGGCGACGCACCTGAAAAGCCTAACTAAAATACAGAGAGCTGCCTGTTTAGGCCTTATAGAAGCTCTTCGAACAACACCAACAGCAGCAATGGAGATTCTGCTCCGGCTCCTGTCCGTCGACATGTAAAATGGGGAAATGTATAGCTGCAAAGAGTGCACTAAGAATAAGGGAGTCGAGCTGCTGGTCAACAGCAGAATACTGCAGATCTGTCCTGAAGACTATACGAGGAGCTACGGATTACATTGTTCCAAGACTTCAAGAAAGCGTTCTCAACTAGCATTCCTAGTAGAGGGTAGTGGGATGGTAATCGCCTGTCAATTGACTCTGATATATGTATCTTTACGGACGGCTCGAAAATGGAGGTGGGAGTGAGAACCGGGTATACTCAGCGCTCCCTGGAATACAGGAATCGTACCGCTTACCGGATCACTGTAGTGTGTACCAGGTGGACGCCCTGGCCATTTGCAAAACAGGAAGGCTGCTGCGTACAACTTACGTTGTAACAGATATATGGGTCGCACACATCGCCGTAATTACATAATAGGTCTACTCGGGTACTTCTCATGCAAAAACTTCCTGGGTAAAAACTAACTCGTATGGTGGGGGAAATATGTACAAAGTATGGAAATGTAGTGAACGGTTTTCTTGCAACTTCGTTAAAAACAAGAATATTCTTTTCTTATGCATTATGAATGGCTAGCGATCTATAAAGTACTTACAGTATCGACTATATATACCTGAGGAGTTACAAGTTCCATTTCTGATCAAAAAAGGTCCCTAAAAATTTAGCTGGTGGGCCCTTGAATTCTTAACTCCACCACTGTATAACATCTGTCAGTTTTCCTTGAAAAAATGGTACAGCAACATATTATTGCCACCATAATGGGCAATATAATGCCATCACGTCACTTTTTCCCCACCTTACCTATATTTTTTTTTTATTTATTTATCTACATGAGTTGAAAATACACAAAAAGGCTGCGCATGTAAGGCTCCTGTAACTGACAATATTTCTTGTGGAATGTTTTTGAAAAACTAAAGCTAATCGCAACGTCGATAAATGATTGGAAAGAATCTGTTACAGTTACTATCACTGAGGTTTGAGTTCACAGATAGTGGAGTCAATTCGCTTTCAGGGCAGCTTTTACCACAAATCACTGTACTGAATTAAGTTGTCATTCAAATCAAAAATTTACCAATAACATCAGCATAGATAACAATTTCAAAAAAGTTTACCAGAGAGAGTAATTAATGAATAAAATCTATAACAAGGGATATGGATGACGTCCCAGGGGATTGCCTACAGTATCGGCATACTTGACAAAAAAAAAAAACAAAAAAAACACGCTTGGAATTCTATCGCTCATATAAAATGTACAGATAGAAAGAATTAGATTCATGTACGTTTACAGTTAAGTACATATTGAAGATACCACCTCCAGCACGGTTCTCCTCGATATCTACTATGCCGTATACCAAAAAATTCATTAAAAAATGAAGGAGAAACAGAATATGTATATAAATATAAGGATAACCTTGCCAAGATGCTAGAAGACGTTATACTTTTATCCGAAACGAAATTAGACTTCCCTTTATAGCAAGATAAAAGTAAATCCTGTAGAGCTAGGCAAAGGCAAGTCCCAATAACAACAACCAGAAATTCAGAGCTTCAATGATGACGCAAACATCAAAGGGTTTTGAAATAGACTCTAAGGGTTCCAATTAGGATCAAAAGTGCTCCAATAGGAACACTGAAGGTGTATGAGACAAAAACTGATGGGGAATTAAACAGCGCGCTTCAAATAGTTGATAGATAAAGAAAATGACGATCCAAATGAGTTCCATAATGTTATAAATAAGGTCAATCAAGCAAACCGAAAAAGCGTCCACAAAATTCCGCTCACAAAGCTTAACCCTAACCAAAAGCAAGAGAGCAAAGAAGAAGTAAAAGTCGAACTCCTATTCAACAGAAGTTTTCCCATTATCTCAAGCCATTACCTAAAAAAAGGAAAAAGATCAAACTTTAGACCAATTGCATTTTACTTAATTTTCCAAACACTTTTGTGCGTTCGGCTTTAGACAAAGTCTAAAAGAAGGGGGTTTCTTCAAACCTTAATTTCATAAAGTACCAGCGTAGTGTCGAATGTTTTTCATTCTTTTATCGCTACTTCTATCGTAATTACTTTGACAAAATCTCTGATTATTTGTAGAAGATTTTAAGTATAATAAGCATATGAGGCTAAAAGACACAATTGTTTTTTTTTATTGTATAAAAATCTACTCACCATACATCTTTCCTTCATCTGATAAAATTATTTTCCGCCTACCACAAGGCGGATATATGGCCAAGGCTTCTTGAAAACTCTGTTCTATATCTGGACTCCAAACACCTTCAGCATCTGCTGAAGAGAGATCTTTTTCGTCCTAAAACAAAAAATTAAAACGAAAAAACTTAATTAATTCATCACTGTATCACTCTCTCTCGATTAATTATAATCTGTCAAAAAATTATCAATCAAAAATAAATCAATTAACTTACGTCACTCATATCACCGACGTCTAAATTTTTGCTATCTGTCATGGTACCGTTGGTGTCTGCCGGCCCCAACGGACCTGGTGGACCGGCACTTACAGGTGTCCACGGTGAGGTTATGGTGCCGGTTCCGACTACACCGTCTGAAAATTAAAAAAAAAGAAAAACAGTTAAAAAAACATTTTGATAAAATCTCGCAAGCAATACATAAAATCCCCTACCGCCTTCCTTGCCATCTCAAAAAACAAGCGAATAATTATATAAAACAGAGAGCAAGGAAATTTCAATTTGGTGGGCCCCTTTTAATCTCCCGCCAAATAAACAAACTTCCAGAGTCATGGCCAGCGCGCTTAATTTAGTTATAACTCAAAGCGAATTTATTATTCCATTTAAGCGGATTTGTGGGCATACATTCATACACACACACACATTCTACTATACACCCGCATCCAATCTATGTATCCCCATTCCCCAAATAGCAGTCATCCATCTCTGGAACTGATGTGTGGCATTATTCTCATTTGCAAGAGAGCGCCATTGATAGCTTGTTGCCTCTCGTAAATTATTTTGTGCACTGTTTAAATCTAAAGTCTTACCCGGCCCGGCCCCAATCCGTCCGATCCCCCCAACATTTAGGTAATTTGAAATTAAACAGCGAAATACTTGTATTCCCGCGAACATATATAGGTTAGGTGAGCTATTATGCATAGCATAGAAGATAGAGGATAAAGAATGTGCAAGAATCATAGAAAAAGATTCCATCGAGGGAGGTATATATTCGCATAAAATATCAAGGGCCACGCACTCACACTCGTATCGCACCCATATGAACTCCTCTGATGGGACCTGGACTGGAGGAACCTCGACTCTTCTGCTATGCTCTTTGGCCCCCCGTTTACTTTAGTGCGGCGAATTCTGTGCTGAACCTCTGAAGGCAGCGAAATAAATTATGAAAACTGTCTGGCGAGTGTCTATCATCGTCGTAGAGTTGGAAAACATTATTTAAAAGGCCGCACCATAAGTCCGCCCTACACAACGCAGCGCGCGCACACAAGCAAAGATAGATTTGTTCAAGAGATTTGATTTACTGCTGAAACTTAAATGAAAAACACCCGAGAACATAATTTGCAAGCTAAAATGTGTGGCGATGATGTTTCGCTTCGCTTCGAGCTTAATAAATAAATAATACATACAAGAACATGGCTGGTTCGGGGCTGTGCAACTATGTCACACCGAGGGAACAGGACTAAACAGGAGTAATGAAATTTTTTTGATTTTACAGAAATTGATTTGTGATGTTTTGTGCCAGAGTTTTATTGTCTCTTTGAAAAAAGAAAGAAGGAACTTTTAAGTTTTACTCATTGAAAAATATTGAAATGGGTTACAATACAAAGGATATTACCCTTTTATTATATCTGAAGTGCATAGTGTCGTATGTAAGTAAGTAGTATTTATACAACGCATATATGACGTTATTAGCTGTAATTTATACAAAAAAAAAATTGTAATCATGAATAGAATGAGAAAATAAATGCTCAAATTAAATCAGGGATGATAAAATCGTTACAATTGTACTTTAAGACCGAAACATAGTGCGAGCTTATACACGACTTCGACTCAGCCCAGCCGACATTTGATAACTTCGGCATAGTGAAGTTTAGTAGTGAGAGCGTTGACAACTTTTATTTCCTGACTTTTATCTTCTTTTTCTAGATTTCTATAATCCTTGCATTTCAAGTTATAAATTAACTCCACATCTCGCACCAAACTAATCAACTTTTGTTGAGAAGACACTTCCGAATTCACTAAAAATAATCAGCTGCTGGCTGGCTGTAAACACTAAAATCATGCTACCAAATGTCAAAAGTTGCGATGGAGTTCAAACTACATCTATCTCAGCGTTTATAACTTGTCCAACTTTTTCGCATGTATTCTACAGAAACTGTCAAACGTTGGCTGATGAGCTCGCGTTCGTACTGTGTTTCGGCTTTTAAGTCTAGTATCGAGTTCAAGTAAAATGTGACGTTTCCATACATATTTTAGTCCACAAGCAAAAATGTTACTGCTGCTTTTACTAGTGCAGTACGGAGTTCACAAGTAAAAAGTGAAATTTTTTCAGCTTTAAGATAGATGGCACTATAAATTCTCCATACATTTTACCTGGACATTATTTAACACATGAACATTTAATTACAATGAACATAAAGGCTGGTCCAAAATAGACGCAAAGAAATTCACGACACTGTACGAAATTGAGGTTTACTTACGGATGATTGACATTTTTGCCTAAATATGACCTAAAAAATGTGACCTTTTCCTTATCTTAACATTTAACGTTTTCTCTTTCAAAAAGTGCAAAAAGCAAAAAAAATTCACAAATGGAAATTGATTTAATTGATTAAGTAAGCTTGCACAAAATGAATTTAAACATACGCGTATGTATAAGTTAACAGCGAAATTTACGGCAATTTGACATTTAAACTTAACGAAAGTGCCCCCCGGAGGAGTTGTCCAAAATGGGGCGTGTGGGGTATCGAATTAAAGAGGAAAGATAGTGTGATCGAATGGAGGGGTTCTTGTTTTGATCCTGTAAACTTCATACGGACGTTTTTACCGTTAAAAGAGAATTTTTTTGGGACTTCGGTCATATACACCCCCTTCCTTCATTTTGCATATGTTTTGCCCGTCCTTTCTTTCGAATTCATTAGTGGTTTGTTGTGAACGTTTTTTGTTTGGTTGGCGAATTTCGTCCACGTACTAGTTCTTCGCAAACACGAGATTAAAATAAAGCCATTTTTTCACTCAAAAAACGGCCATTTTCCACTTTAAAAAGGATTTTCTATTCCTTTCGAGTTATTTCCAAAAGTAATTATCGGATTGAAAACCTAATTAGATGTGATTAGGGGACAAAATGTAGATACGATTCGCCAAAACTATTTACCACCGAAAGGATAAAACAGCGCGAGCCCGTCTTATTTGATAGGCGATATGTCATATTGGAAGTACCACCCGCCGGGGTACCTACTTCGAACCCTAAAAGTACCCCCTGTAAAAAAAAATCTTCTACGAATTGTAGTTGGTACGAAGCTGAGGTGAACAGTGAAATCGGTTTCCCATCTGACTTAACCCTACCGAGTTAGAGGTGATTTAATGTGCAAAAATCTAGTACTTAATTTAGAAAAAATAGTGGGTATGAACTATGGAGATCGGAAGAGAAGTTAAAACTAAGAATTATAGCGGTTTTAGAAAAAGTGTAGAAAGAATACTGCGCTCCCTGCCGAGAGGTTATTCTAGTACGTTTTAGTAAAATCTAGTACAAATTTGAATATGTTTTTATATGGATTTTGAGTACCACATGGTTCGAGATGAAATACTCCCACCATTTCCCCTCCCCCTCCAAAAAATCGGAAAACGTAGTATCCTAGTTGTTTAGTTATCTAAAAACCATTTTGAAACCAAGTCAACCGAAGGGTACCTCGCGAAGCTTATCTCCGCAGAGCTTACCTCCGCAATTTATTTCATACATGAATGGGACGAAAAATTGAGATTTGGGCTCCCCCATTCCGCCCCCACGCCTACCTGCGACACCACCCCCACTTCCACCTCCCAGAGACCACTCGTAGCCCCCGACGGTAGATTTCATTTAAGCACTCAACGAGGAGTTATATAAGCAAGAGAATTTGAAACTTTGCCCTCCAGCCCCGCCGGATGCGAGCCCCCTCCAAAAAACCAACACCACTAAAAGATGTGCGACACCGAGACGAACACGCCCACAAGAAATGGTGGAAAAATATTTATATTTAAATAAAAAACAAACGATGTTACTTTTCGCTGTCGCCGCTGCGGCGACAACGGAGTAGTAGCTTTTCTTACTATGTCGCCGCAGCGGCGACAACGGAGCTGTATGCTTACTTTAGATTGTCGCCGCAGCGGCGACAACGGATTGCAAATGGAAGAGTTCGTGCCCACTTCTTAAGTCACTTTTGTTTACATATACGTGGATTTTAAGCAGCATATGTCAGCATATGCAAAAACGCGGACAAAAAGCTTTTAATAATGGCAATTTGCAATAGAAGCCGTTTGTTTTTCGTATGTTTCATTTCCTTTCGTCAACTTCTCCTCATGTTCGCACTATGCATAAGTAAGCAAATTTTGTCATTTTGTGTAACAAGCTGCAAAATGGATGTCATTAACCATATGTGGATATACAACATTGAATAAATAGCTAGAGGAAGCGTCTTTATCTGTGAATACAGTGTACATGAAAACGACCCGAATTTTACTTAATTTGTCTGATTTTGACGTTTCTAAGAGTAAACATTTCCGAGACTTCCTGGAGTTCAGTGACCTCTTAAAGTTTATTATTTTTAATAAATAAGTATTAGAAATTTGAAATAGTGTTGTTTCGAAAGCTTGACGTGTATACTTTTATTAAATTTCAGTTTTTCTAAAATTATTTCGCATAAATATATTCCAAATTTCCTACTAACACATCTCACGAGTGGCTTAAGTTTTTAGTCGATATGCCAAAGTCTTTCACACGCGATGTACGAAACGAAACGAATTATGACGATTTTAAACTAAACGGATATCCCTGGATATTTGAAAAGATTTTGCGTACAGTCTTTTATTTTAGACTATAGTTTTTACTATAGTCACTAAAAAGATTTTACACTTTAATTCTTCGATTCAGTCGATATGCCGTTTCCTTTAGTTATTATTATTTATTCAGTGCTATTCAAATTCAAACCCTAAAAAATATATATATTTAAAAAAATTGAATTATAGTTAAATTCCGTTTGATTGCAGTAAAAGATTGGTAGCACTTCAATTTCCTTAGCTGAGAACGTTCTGTAATATCTGTGTTACACACATATAAGGTAAATTCAACTGGGTATTTAAATTAGGCTGATTTTACTCTGTGTGCGTTACCAAATACCCTGAGTATTCTGAAAAATACCTAAAAAACGAGCAAGTAATTGTGAGGTATTTTATATCCTCAAAAATTGCTGGGTAATTTCAATTACGTTGATATGAGCGCCAACTGGTAGTGGCTAGAAATATAAAGTTTGTGTAAGCACATATTGGGCACATTTCTTTTATCAGGCCGGAATGAGAATTGTCGGCACTTTATGACATTTCATAAGGAATTAGTAGAATTAGTTAGAAAAAAGAAAATACTTTGAAACGATTTTTACAAGTGTTGACATTTTCATCAAAGTTTATCGCCCTATTCGTCCTCTCTATCGCACTCTGAGTGTGCTCTTATGTATGTACGTACGATCTTTGTTAATTCTTCTTCAAGTAATCGCTTACAGTAATCATTATCTAAGATTCAAATTTGAGGTTATGTTTGCGCTAATAATTTGAATATAGTATAATTAGACAAAATTATAAAATTTTCAATTTATTATCTATTTCCAATAAATGTACAAAAGCGTTGCCTGCATCAAATTATTTAGATTCCCATCCACAAGGAAGTAAATCATTTCTTATGTTTGTTTTTGGTACCTACGACCAATCAGATGACAGACACTTCTTAGATACTTTATTCCAAAAATTCCAAGTTTATCTGAGCTGGGGGTTTAAAGGAATCGCTTGGAATTACGCACCCAGAAAAACGAATATACAAAGGAACGACATTTCGGAATGAAAGGAACTAAAAATGGGAATATCTGCCTTGGAGTGATGCGGATCGATCTGAATGATAAAAGAAATACGCCCATTCAGTGATGGATAGTGACAAATCAAAATACAAACGGAAATGAAAAGTTATAATTCGATAATTATCATCTGCATCTCATGCTGACGGTTCGCTTGAATTAATACAATAACACAGCCATACTAAACGTCAGACATGAGTATTGCCATTCAAAATACCCCGATTTTTGTGTATCAGGGGTCTCCAATTAACTAGGTAATTCAATTACCCAGCCAAATATACCTTATTATGTTATTATAAAGATATAGATATGCCAGTTCGGAGTAATCAGTAATGTCGGCTCTTCTCAGAAGGTGTCGTATGTGTCGTAATTTCCATGTTTTCAACCAAACAATCCAAGACACTTTTTTATGTTTAAAAATATAATGAAGCTAGAAATGACTTGTTATACACTTGCATGATACAAAGATTAACAAGGTATGGTCGGAAAATCTGTCAATTGGTTGCTTGCATTTGCTTGTATTTCAGTCAATAAAATACGAAAAACTCAAAACAAATTCGCTGGAAATGACTTTAATCACCTCATGACGTAGCAACACAAAAAGTTCCTCTCGAATCGGCCATACCGTATCATGATACTTCTCTACGCAAAGATGATACCCTCGTATATACAGGGTGTTTCCCACTAGGAGGTCAATAGAGCGGGAGGTGATAGTACTCACCTAGACGAACCAAAAATTGTATGGCAGCGGGGGGGGGGGGCATATCAACAGTTTAGGAGTTACAGGGTGATTAAGAAAAAAAGATAGTTTTTCACAAAACACCCTGTACCTTTAAAACTACAGGGTGTACGGTCACAGTTAAGAGCTCATCCCATGCAGAACTTCATGGCTTTTTCAACGACTGCTCAATCAGAACCATGCCCCTCTCCCATCAAGAATTATGGTTGTCTAAACTAAAAATTTCGGATTTTCTTAAATTTTTTTTTAATTTAACCTCTATTATTTTTGAAAAAAGGTCGTTAACATAAATTTTTAATATAAAAAACTGTAAACTGTAGACTACCTCTTTTAAGTTGACCTATTACACCCAACGTGGTATTAAGAGTTATTAGCTCTAAACTTATTCTCAAACCTATGTATTTTCAAATCTATTCTCAACAATAATTTGTTCCCTTAGCACGTATTTTTAAAAAATATCGTCTAATTCCGGTGTAACCCCTCCTGCCATACAAGTTTTGGTTCGTCTAGGTGAGTACTATCACCCCCCGCTCTATTGACCTCCTAGTGGGAAACACCCTGTATAGTGGTTGCAAAAATGCTTCCTTGTTATAATGGCAGATGGCACCAATGGTACCATTTTTAACAGTTTTGCTCACGCTTCGCCAAAAAGCAAAGCCGTGCAACTGAAGTGTGTACAAGGGTTGCTTGGGCTACTAACAATTTTTATGAGCATAGACTCGTAGATGGGTAGACATCGCTGATTTTATATTGGAGCGGGGCACTGCTGGTTACCCTTTGGTTACGTCTTTTCTGCAGTAGTAGCGCCTCTACAACAGAACAAGGTACTAAGTCAAATTGCGTTTCGTAATCACTATATAGTTCTGTACACAAGGGTTATATTGAAAACTGACTAGAGGGCGGCGACGCGTAGGGATAATTTTACCTATTGCCGAGAAGTTTTTCCTAGAAATGGAAAGAAAAATTGAGAGTTTTTATTTATTGATTTATTCTTGGATATTTATTCGTGATTTGAGCTGAGGTTTGAATGTTTTTCAGTAAAGCTGGAAATACAACGGCCATCAGGGTTCATCAGCTCAGATTTCATTCTATTCTATTATCAGATATAGGAATAAATTGAAATTTGAGCTGATGAACTCTGATGACAGTAGCATTGTGTTTCCAGCTTAATTTTACAACTTTTTTGTGACTTTAAACAAATAATTGAATAGTTTTGCAATTTACGTATTTGATTTAAAATCCATTTAATCTGTATGTTTTGTGTTTTTTTTTATTGTAATTGGTTGGTGGAGTACGAAATGTAGTTAGTTTGTACTTGTTTTTATCAAGGGTGTTTAAATGTGTATAAGCCGCTCGTTCCAGATGGTTGCAAATTAGAAGTGACAAAACTCAGAAATTGTGCCTTTGCGAAAATTATTTTTCTGAAAATTATATAAAAACTCAGTCTACGAACAAGCTTCTCACAAATGATCCGATACCCAACCCATATGATGAAGCATGCTGCCCTGCGCTTGCTCAGAATCAGTTTTAGATTCTATTTGTCAGCTATATGTACTTAAAATCAATTCTTATGTGTATCATAAGCGTATAGAAAACCTTCAAGATTCTGACTGTAACGGAAGAGATATGATCTTAGGAAAAAAATTTCGGGTAAGTTCCTCCCGATTAAAGAAACCAAGAAAGGATGTTAAATTGAGGGAACTACACCAACGTGGAACACATTGAACCACCGACCTAAAGTGACTAATCGTCAAAGTTATCAAAACATTAAAAACGTCAAAAAACAAAACATCAAATCTCCAAAAAAACCGCAATCCTGCAGAAAAATTCCTAACCGCTACAAGCAACCCTTAAGAGTAGTAAAATCATTCATGATCCGTGACATTTTTAATTAAATTTGAACATCATTAAATCCTCTGAGAGCCATCTTATTTCATTTCATAGTTTTTCCACCTATTCTCATCTAGGATATTTCCATTCTATTCAATTCAGGTAACTTAAGTTGTCCTCTCCTCAGTCATGTCTTGCCATATCTAGCTGTCACACACAATTAAAATGAATAAAAAAACAAAAATAAACTGAATTCCATGTTCTCAACAATTGTTGAAATTAAATAAACACCACGTTTTGTTTCGTTTTTCTCGTGGGGCTTGTGCATACCTCTATAGTACTACACAAAACTGTGTACACTGCCACAAAAAACAAAACAAAACCAAAAAACCCCCCAGAGCATAACCTGGCCCTGGCACTGACTTGGTTGTTCCAACGAATTTTTATATGCAATGCTTGCAACAAGAATCAAAATGAACCGAACAGTAGTAGCATTTACAATGTCAAGTCAAGTCATCCGATCCGGAGGAGCTAACTCAACCAGAATCAGTTCTTAAAACATCCCAGATCTCGGCGGGGCAGAACGCTCCCAATCTCAACCCAAACCAAGCCTCGCGGCACGGCAGCACCAGGCCAGGACTTTCTACATTCTACATTTATTTGGAACAGTGAAAGGTGGGGAGGAAAGAAAGTGAAAAGACAGCACACATTACACACAACTGCGGTATAGCAGCAGTTACAAAACCGTAACCATAACTGTAACTGTATAGAATTTTTTTAAGGGAGAACACAGCGCGGTTAGGAAAGGGAGATTTTCTGCTTTTTGTTATACTCGTCGAGAAAATATATATGAAAAAAAAATAAAAAGCGAGGCGAAACCGCTTTTCAGGTTTGTGTTCAAATTTCATATATCCTGCAAAATATGGAAGATGGGGTGGGGGGGGGGGGGGGATTTTTCGACATTGAAAATTGTGCTATATTTTGTGGAATGTAAGAATAATGACAGAAAAAAGGAGTAGATGGTATGGGCCGGGCGTCTCATTCGAACGAGGGGAGCATGTTGGAAGAAACTCTCTTTCAAAACATGAAAAAGGCTGGTGGGAAAATTTGTTTTGTGCTTTCATTTGATTTGCGCCAGTGACAATTAACCAAAGATATTTGAGTATGTATTTATGCGCGTTTCATGACATGACACACATCCTTCATCATAAATACGATGACAGGTGAATTGTATTTCACAGTTCACTATGGAAAAACCTAAGTAGGTATTTAAAGGCCACATTCAAGGTCAGGGGGTGAGTCTGATTTTTTGTCGTACTTTATTGTCAGAATATACAACAAAATAAAATGGATTTTTTCAGTTTTTTTTTTTTTTTTTTTTATTATTCAGCTCAGCAAGCCGTATATTACGAAAAATGAACTAAAATGACACTTCAGATTGCAAATTCAAAATATTATTTTGAATTTAAGCACTTTTATTGGTGTATAAAATTTTTGTCGCAGCCTCGGAAGCAGTTGACTAATTTGTCGTACTTTTAGGCGTGTATTCTGACATTAATTTGCGGCAAATCCATTTTAGTTTATTTGGTGGTTGATGAAAAGGATAAATCAAAATGAATATGGTGAATATAAAAGCACGACAAATTTGAGGTGAAATGTCAAAATATGTGACTAAAATATACGCAAGCTACGACAAAGAGATCAGAATTACCCCTAGAGGGATGCAAGGCTTGCTGAACTGAATAAAACACAAAAAAATCAGTATAAAAGTTCATTTCATTTAGGCGTATATTTTGACATTAAAGTACGACAAAAGATCAGAATCACCCTCCAGGAAGCTTCTGTTTTTCGTGGTAGGTATGTATGTACATATTTACATTGCCAAAACTAACATCAAATTTGCTTACAATACAAAAATATATTAAAGATGAGTAAAAATCAAGAAAAAAAATTACATGAAGACTAATTCTTGCCTAGAAGATGGAACGCCTGTATGGTCAACTCATGTGCAAATTTGATTTTTAGAGTGGTTTTTCTAGAACGGTTTGTCGGACGAGTTCTATTTTATGTATAACTGCAGTAGTGGTTAAGATGTCAGTAGTAGTTATGAATGTCAATGTCATAGGATCTTGTAATTTCTGTGGCCAGAGAAAGGCTTACCGCTGGAATAAACGTTAAGGAAATGACACAAATGTCACACAAAAATTGAACGCAGTTTCCGCATTTGCCGCAAGAAAGTTCGTCAACTTTCAACTTTTACGCAAGTATACCGGATTGAAAATTTTTGACACCTGAAGGAAACATTTGTTTTGAATGAAATTTGTAATTTAAAATTAATTATTGAGCTGCGGGATATTTTGTTCCAGTGCAGCGGTTAGATAAGTCGCCTTTGACTTTTTTTTTAAATGAAAAAATATATAAAATTAATTATTCTCATGTCAAACTAGTTAACAGTCAAATCGTGTAGACTAAAACGAGTGTGTAAGAAGATTAGTAGCCACAGGAGAAAATAAAGCATAAATCACGAGCAGAATATTTCACCTGATGAACTCATGTTTTTTAATTTTTCTTTTAACAACTCATAGATTAACCTGGTTGTAGAGACTGCATTTCCTGACCAGATCAAGGGGACCAATATGCAATATGCCGCGGAGCCAGGCGGATTCCTCCGCAGTACGGGAATCGCACAGCTGCCGTTCATACGTCCATTAAATGGATAGAGGACCTGCTTGGTACAGATTGTTTATAAACAAGGCCAACAGGCGGCACTAACGTTGTCACTCTTCCAATCGCATCCACCAAATTGACATCGGGTCGGTTTGGTCCCAGCCCTAGAAGTGCGGCCCTCTCAGCCGAATAGCATTTGTTCAGGAGGTCATAGGAACAGTCTGGACTGAAGAAGCGAAATCCTCGTCCTGCTCTCGGTGTAACTACAGCTTGTCGTCGTGTGCTTCAAGTAGCTGTTAAGACGATTTAATTTTGTTGGTTTTTTTTAATTTAATGATATTTAAGGTCAGAAAGTTGACACACCTCAAGCTAGTTATTCGTACAGCGAATGGTTGACCGGTAAGTAACAGGTCAAGCCGTTCACGCCACTTCCTGCACCAAAACTCAGTTTCCCAAGATACAACAGATCCTGCTCTCCAAAAGATACTCAAACCATTGCAGCGGCCTGTGTAAAGACCATTCAAAATGGCTCGATCTATATCAAAAGTTGTCGTAACGCAAAGGTATGCGCTCGGATGATGTGAGTGACAACTGATTTTCAAAAACAAATTGTACTAATATTTTGGAAAATATTTTTCACAAAAATAAAAAACTACTGTCAGATCGTAATAAAAATTTTGAACTAATGACTTTGGATATTATATTGTAACTCAATTTGAACACCTTTTTTTACCCCTTAGGGGTTGTGCAACAATAGTCAATACCAAATATATATCAATAACAGTGACCTGAAAAGTGCTCTGTAATCATTTTAAGCTCTGTTCTCCTAAGGAATAGAGTTCTTTTCTTTTTCCGCCAGAGGTGTCTATAAACTTTTTTTACCTGACGAACTCCTTGTATCCTTTCTCAAAAAAGGGATTTTTGTTTGTTCTCCCAGCTATTTAGGGTAGCTCTGAGATACTCACAATAAAGACAAACGATTTCGTAGCGCACCAAAATCGCAATAATCATATGCACGTATGTAGTTGAACGTGACCACAACTCATGACTAGATACGACCATGACCAACAACATTCAATGACACATGCGGGCCGAATCTCCCACTGCATTCACCCGCCGCTGCCACGCGGCCCAACCGTTCTCTACGTCTAATCGTACAATGGGCCGGCTATATCGATTGATACACTAAAATCGTCACTGCTTATTCCTTATGTTACATAGCCTAGCAAAATATATATTAAAACCTGGCCAGAGAACATATCTATAAGCTAAAAAAAAATATCATATAAATCGAATCACCAATGGGCAGAGAGACGTTTAAAATATGTAGAGAAGAATAATAAAACTGTTTAGAACCGAACCGATTGTTTTCACAGTGCATATACGTGAAAAAAAACCTCAATTGTTTTATGGCAACACCATGAACGGGTTGCCCAATTTAGTTCATTTTTGAGGGCATTCCCTTTAACTCGTACACGAATTTGTCTGCCTATTTATTTATATATTTCTTTTTTACTATTTTCGACACTCTCGTAGACCCACTTTTCGTCATCGCAGCGAGCTGAAATTTGGCACACAGGTTCATGTCGCGTGACAATTGAATTTATCCAAATTTGAACCGGAAATTTCCATGGAAAACCCGGAAAATCGGGAAAAATCATTAGAAAATTTGGTACAAATTTAATTAGTGATAAATCCGTTTCAGGAAAAATGCCGATTTTTCCGAAAAAAAATTCCGGAATTTTCCGACTTTTCCGGTAAAAAAGTTTTCTAAATTATGCATGATCAAGTTCCCTATCAACTGGCATCATTACTTTCTCTCTGACAATGATGAAAACTTGCAGAAAAAATCGAGGAAAATTCATGTAAAACGCTTTTCCGGAGTTTTTCAGATCAAGGAAGCGTTTGAGCGTTTTGCAACCTAAGACAAAGTTGTAGAGCGAAATGAGTTGCATAAAGTTGCTTTTTTGGAAAACTCCGTGGAAAACCCGAAAAAGCGGGAAAATAATCGGAATTTTTTTTCCAATTTTTCTGGAAAATTTTCCGACAAAAAAGTTTTATAAGCTATGCGGCATAATTTTTTTTCGTCCTACTGGCATCAATACTTTCTCTTCAACAATCATGAAACTTGCATGAAAAGTCGAAGAAAATTCATGTAAATTTTTAAAAAAAAATCATAGTAATAGGAAAAGTCTGTGGAAAACATGGAAAATCGGGGAAATTCAGTAAATCAGTGTCTTTTCAGCCGTCATAAAATTGTTTTAAAATATCTCCATGCAGCACGTAATAACAATTTAGTTAACGTAAAAAAGGCAGAAAATAAAATAATTAAAAAAACGAGTTTTCAAACAAAACTGAGGCCAAGCCGTATGAAAAAGTAGAAAATAAACTTTTCTTCCCACACAGAGGTGGACTCAGATTTTATTCGCTGACAATCACCGATATATTTCAGTATGATCAATCAGAGGTAATAAGTGATTTGATTCATGAAGAGAAAAAAGAATCAAGGAAAATGTCCCAATCAAAAAATCTGAGTCCACCTCTGTGTGTGAAGAAAAGTTTATTTTCTACTTTTTCATGCGGCTTGGCCTCAGTTTTGTTTGAAAACTCGTTTTTAACTTATTTTATTGGAATTGAATTTACAATTTTAGTGAAAATACTGTTTTTCAGGTCTCTACGTCGACTCGCTCGCAGGCCACGCAGTGTTCAATCCAAATATATTGTGAAAAAAAGAATTTTTTATATGGTAACCCTACGAAGGAGTTACCTGATTTGCGCATTTTTTTTCTATTTTTTTTTTAAAAGCCATGTGCAAAATTTTAGCTCTCTAAAAGAACGCATTCTAGAATCTAGAGTTATCGAGCAGATAGACAAAAGGACATGCAAAAATCAAAATAACTTTGAATATTATACGTGGCGTGTATCGAATCCAGCATTATTTTCATGCGTTACAAATGGAAAAACAAATTTAGAAAAGGTTCCCCCTCAGATTTCATCTAGAGTATAAATCCATCCCGCCATTCCAAGGGAAATAGAAATGTTTTTACTAGAAATTTCCCTTCAAAAATAGCTTCTTCCTCCTGCGTGGATCATTGAATGGAATTCGCAATAATTAATTTTATGGTGAATGAGTTTTAATAAGTTGGCGAACAATAGAAGAAAAAAACGGATTCCCCAGAATAAGTTGTCTATATAATTACGAATAAATAGAATGAAAAAAAAATTCTTTTTTAAACTATTTGCTGACCACTTGAGAAAAATTTAATAAACAAAGAGTAGAGCACAGCTCCCGTTATACATTATACAAGTGGACATATAGTGCATTGCACACCTGCCTTTTCTCACTCACCACCCTATTTAAATGGATTTTTTCTTTCTATGGTACGCACCTTTAGTACTTCCCAAAAAAAAAAAAAAAACAACAACATAATGAGCGCCCATAACAGGACTGTGTTAGTATATTTCCTCTATTGTCATATCGGTATGTTTTGATCATGTTTTGTGTGTATAAGTGAAGTTGTGACAAAAGCATAGGAGAGAACAATCATCCACCACCACCACCACCACCCTTCTTAACGAGGCAAGCATGCGAGGAATGCAGCACTCGCCCTAATTTTTGAGTTGAACTTTTAACAAAGCCTCGCCGAATTCGTGTCCTTTGGAATATGTGAATAAAATAACTGGAGCACAATTTCCATGCTATGAAAATCCTTTGTGTGTTGTGTAGTAGGTACTGTCTAGAGAGGAAAAACAGGAGCGGGAGCAATAAAGGAGATTATCGAAACATTTTTTTATTAGGTAGTTTTGAAGTGAGGTGAAGATCATTTTAATTTAATCGCGATAACACTAATTTAATTTTAAGGTAGCATGTGCTATGATACGAGTTTTGGGAGGAACGTGCAACTCAGTACTACATGAGAGGCAGGATACTTAGAGCGCTGAAGAATGTGTTGACTAAAAACCCTTAAGCCTGTAGGTTATTGAATTTAATTGATGGATTACAAAGTTTGGCAGCGTATATTACCCAAACGCTACTCAATAGATTAAATACAATCTCACAAAAGCAAAACACTAAAAGAATTTGGCTCACGGGGAAAACAGGATGGCATTTTGACAGAATGTCGCCTCGGTAATCCAGTGGTAAACTGGTCCATTATCCCGGCAGTTGTGAGTTCAAATCCCTCACTATTTTCTAAGACTTTACATTACCTATCCCAATTCATAAAATCCTTCCTTTCTCTACCAATAGCAATAACAACCGCAATGAACTCTATCGGAGACAAAGAACATTTGTAAGGTTTATTGTTGATAACAACCAATAGACTCAATAATATTGTGCGCTTTTACAAATAAGCAACAGATGGCAGCTCATCATTAGGATAACTAATGTGGCCTAATCACCTGGCATAGCGAAAAATATACGATTCATGAAATTAACCCAGCGCCTCAGATCAGGATGGATAAATTAGAATGAGATGGAGAGGTTATGTGAAGGACATATGATCTCGAGAGGGAGTAAAAGAGGAACAAAAAATACAACTAGCTATTAACTATCATATTTAATCCAAGGATCAGTGAAGCTAAAAACTACGACATAAAGCTTCGACCCTCAGGTATGTGTTACAAGATCTTTAGAGTCAGACATGACTGGGAATATAAAGTGACCTGGATACCTGCAGTTGGTAGTGGATTCGAGTTTCACCTCGACATGGTCCTACGCTTTTTCTTTTAATTTTAATAGCTTCTCCTCTCCCATATTATCTATACCTAATTACTTTAACTATTAAAAATTCCTTCGCCGTCTCTTCCAGCAGCAGCACCATAATATGTACTCTCCAGGGAAGCGGAGAAACATTAGTGTCGATTTAAACATTTGTAAGGCCCTTAACGTAAACAGAAGTGTCAATTCAAAGAACATCTATGTCTACTTCAACGTTATGTCACTTTTTGTGGATGAGTAGCATGGGCGCGGGGGGGGGGGGCGACCACCGACAATTCCCTCTTTCATCTGCAAGAAGTGCAGCGTGTACGCCTAGCCAATGACAACAACCAAAAGCTTCTCTGAACAAGATTCATTTTTTCTAATAAGAGACATATGAAAGCCTCAAAATCAGAGGTTGTCGAAAGAATAGGGATAAGTGTCGCTATGATAATGACAATTAATTTATTAACACTGAAAAATAAATGATTGTCAGTTGTTTAGATTCTACGTATATTTAGTTAAAGCCGATATTAATTATTTCTAGTTGGTTGACCTATTTTCGTGACAGGATAATCTACATAACAAATAACAGATCATAGATGGCGCGCATGTATGGTAATATGTGGTTCGGAGTATTCTGGTATGTTAGGCGTTTTTGAGTAAGGTGTTTTTAGTAAAGGGAAATTTTTATAAAATCAGCTAGACTAAAATTGGTTTAGTAACTTTTCCAGGATGAGTAGCTAAAGGGTTCCCACCAAAATAATAGTTGAGAGAAATTTGGATAGTGTAAGAAATTAGGTGACTGGAAAACGAGGAAAGAGGCATTCGGGTGTGTTGGGGCACTTGTTTATTGGCGGGGATATGCATGTAACTATAAACGATGGACAATCAAAATGTAGTAAGAGCCACTAATACTCTAAGTAGAATCTAAACGGGTGCATGCTACATTAATAACGGTGTTCTATATGCAAATTCCATTTATTTTTACTTCTTACTCAAGTTTTAATTAGCACATAGAAATCTCATTAGTGATTGACATTGACATCTTTCTTCTCTCATATCAAATTTACACACATACATATAGATACTAACCTGAATCTACTTACTATCCCAAACGTTTTGTGCATAATTAAGATATAAAGACGCGTTCACAAAGCATCCGCATGGAAAAAAACATAACTGAATTGTGGATGCTGTAACTTTCATCCAATACAAATTATGTAACGTAAAAACTCTAATTACAGATAAGCGAGTGCGTTTTATGCGACCCAACGACCACCATGATGAAAACATTTCACCTACCATTCTCGCATCATCCAGCAGAGAAAAAGTCTAAAAAAGGCGACAGTCGGTCGCTCACACCAAACAAGTGTCGTACGCACTTTGAATTTTAAATCGACCAAGAAGACGACGACGATGGATAGTTATACGTCGAATGTTTTTCTTCCTGACTTCGTATCTAAATCGTCTTGGCCTTTATCAAAGCAGCACTCATTGGTGGCAATCAATAGAAAGAAAGAAAAAATGAAGAAGTGAAGCAGATAAACATGAGCCGTGGTCTTACAGTAATTACATGCGTCAACATTTTGTACTTTCACGTGTATGCAGGTGTTTTATCAATCACAAGCCGACAAGACAAGAACAATTACACTCTGTCGACACGTACGTTACGTAGTAAGTCGTTGTTGTCTCTGTTCTGGGTGCTTCGCTCTGTTAACACCAAAAATCCCCTGGTTATAAGACTTGTAATAAAACTTTTAATATCGTTCGTAGGGGAGACGTGAATTTATTCAAATTTCATCAATTTCGTGGCATACGAAATTACGCCAGTTTTCCAGAGCTTCGTGATACAAGAAATACAATAAAGTGGTGAAGATATAATTTCATTGACGGAAGTAGAAATTCTAAAATTCATCATGTCACACTGCTTGTTGCTACTACAGCTGCTGTTGGTGGTGTTGTTGTTTTTTTTTTAATACTTGGAATGTATACTGTGGTCTAAAGAGTTATGATATTTTTGTTTTCTTTTGAATATGCACGAAATTGAGTTGTTTATGCGCTTACATGTCAGTTACATGTATTCAAGTTGTCTTTATAAAGTGGTAAATTTTAGTTTCAGATAATGTGGTAATAGGTATAATTTAGTAGGTCTATATTAAAGTTGATGGAACTCAATTCACACATGAAAGAAATTATGAAGAGTATAATTAGAGGAAAGCAAATAAAAATATAAAATTTCCAAGCAGGACGGCACTACGTGCCCACCATGACTTTATTACAGGAGAAGTTTCCCAGTCGAGTAATGTCTTTATGGGGAGACTTCAATTGTGTGATTTAATATCTTAAGTTTAAAGTGAATGAAATATGGTGTAACTATTAAAAAAACGCAGCTAAAATTCTTTAAAGAAATTTCAAAATAAAACTTCATTTAATCCATCCATCTATCCGTTATAGCCAGGGGCGGATTTCCCTATAGGCCGAGTAGGCCCGGGCCTAGGGCGGCAGATTTAGGGGGCGGCAAAACTTGGTGGGATTTTTGATTTTTTCTTGTAGTTGTGGGTATTTCATTACATTTTTATACTTTTTCGTTTTTTTAAATAAAATAATTCGTTGGAAAGTGTTATTTTTAATTCTACTCCATTTTTTTCAAATCTACTCCGATTTATGAGGCAGCCTACTCCGCTAATTCTAGCCTGGGGTCCCTTCACTGGATATAGATCATTCAATTTTTCGTGTTTTACAGGGAGTAGGGGGGCGGCAATCTTCCATAGGCCTAGGGCGGCCAAGTGATCAAATCCGCCCCTGGTTATAGCTACTATCCAGAAATCCCATCCCATCTATCTATTCATTTATCCAGCTGTAGCTATTTATACTATTATACTCTATCCATTGCGTTCATTCAGAAAGGCTGTCAATCACATCATTCATTTATCCAGAAATGTCATCCATCTCATCAATTCTATCCATCCGAAAATGTTACCCCATATCATACATATTATCTACGTATGCAGTAATCAATTTATTCATCTTCTCTCTCCATCCACCGGATTGATCATTGTATTCAATTCATCCATTTCATCCATACTTACATAAATGCTAAATGGATCAGATGGATAAGATGGAGTCCATCTTATCCATCCGAATTAATAAATACCATATATGCATGGATTATATTCCGAGATCCCATTCATTCCATTCTTATATGAAAACATCCTATTCCATTAATCCTTGATCGTTTCATCTACCTACGGGTGTCCCAGAAATCAACGTCAAGCTGGAATCTGGCAATAGACCAAGTCGTAACATATATCAGAAAAATATAGAAAATAATCTTGGTCATGTACTTTTCAAATTATAAAGATTCAAAAATAAATCTTAAAACCTGACACCCTCTGATGATCTTTCAAATCCTGTGACTGCAAATATTAACTTTTCCTCAGTTTTTTTCCTGTGATGTAACCATGAATAACCCTTCTGTAAATTACAGTTAAAAGTTAAAGCATAACTGCCTCAGTTTCAAATAAAAAGTTAGATTTTTGCCCAACATTGCATTCAAAATAATTACGTTACCCAATTTTAACCGACTGTACTGTAAAAAAAATGTACTACACTATTTTAGAAAGTAACAATCAAAGATGGCGCGTTTAATAAGGATTCTAAAATGGTATAAAACTTACTACAATATTTCTTAGATTACGGAAAAAAAAAATTTTTTCTTCAGGAAACCCAGTTTCGAAAAAAAAATTTTCAACTACTAAAAATGATTCTAGTGTACCCAAAGCTTGCCATAAGACCGGAACTTTAAGCTTCTAGTTTGAGTGAGAAGGAGAGTCATTGCATGAAATGTGAGTGAGCAAGATAGTGACGCTAGCTCGTCAACTCATTGAGTTTTTACAAATGTGCATCGTCTACTCTCCACAGAGGGCCTACTTCCAAACCAAGTACATGGTGACGGAAGAGTTTCTTGCCTTACGAGGACGTAGACCCAAGTACTTCGGTACGTGCACAGGAGTGTCTAAAAGTATAGCTCGCCGAATTTTACAAAAACATAAGCTCCAGAATTACGGAAGCAGTTGAATTTGTCAACAGGATGATTTGCCCGTCTGATAGACCGATTCTTCTTAAGTACATAGATGTCGAACTTGTAATGCAGCTGAAGGAAGGCAGTTTGAACATCTTTTGTAAATAATAAATCTTAGCATCCAAATAATTGGTGTTTAATTTTAAACTTAAGAAAAATTTGTCCTAAATTCAACAAAAAGTTAAGATCTCTAACTTGAAAGCGTCACTATCTGTCTCACTCACACTTCATGTAATGACTCTCCGTCTCACTTAAACTAGAATCTTAAAGTTACGGTCTTACGGCAAGCTTTGTGTACACTAGAATCATTTTTAGTAGGTGAAAAGAAATTTTTCGAAACTGGGTTTCTTGAAGAAAAACATTTTTTTTCCGTAATCTAAGAAATATTGTAGCAACTGTTATACCATTTTAGAATCCTTATTAAATGCGTCAACTTTTAAAGTTACTTGCCAAACTGGCGTAGTACATTTTTTTTTTTTTTATTACAGTCAGTTAAAGTTGGGTGAAATATTAATTTTCTATTTTTGGTTCGACAAAATGTGACATTTTCTTTCAAGTTGAAACAGTTGGCTTAGAATTTAAAGCAACAGGTTACATAAGCACTCTTCGGGATTACATAAGAAAAATAAAATTGAAAAAAAGTAAAGATTTGTAGCAACAGGAGCTAAAAAACCATCACAGGATGTACATTTTCTCAAAAACAAAAGAAATGTCTATAATTTGAAAAATACATGACTTAGATTTTTTTTCATATTTTTCTGATAACTGTTACGACTGGGTCTATTGCCCTATTCCGGATTGACGTAGATTTCTGGGACACCCTGTATGTAGCTATTGGTTGAGAAGTCAATTTCATATACATACATATACAGGGTCTTACGTATGTGGTCTGGGACCCGAAGTCCGTGGATAGACAAGCAAAAAATTGTATGGGATTGGGGGGATCCTACGGTTTCTGAGATAACGGGGTTTAAGGGCATGTTTTTATTGATCACCCTGTAACTTCTGAACGTTCCCTAGTAACCATGAGTCCAATGTATTATCTTTGTCCAATATTTATAGTAAAAACATTGGACCGATGTACTTTCTTTGTCCGATCTATATTGGATCCAAATTTTGTTCGAAATAGATGAGACATACATTGGATTCTTCTCAACTTTGTCCACTCTTTGTCCTCTAAAAGTCCTAAATTGAGATAAACATTGGATAAAATTCAAATTTCTCCTAACTTTTTCCAACTTTCATCAACATTGCAAGCAGTGATAGGACTTTGCTACTATAGTAGCAAAATTGCTACCTTTTAAGCATGTTTGCTACCTTGCTACTTTAAATCCAAATTTGCTACTTTTTCGCTTTTCTCATTAATCGTAACAAAAAAAAAATGTTTTTTAAAAAAATTTACTGTGAATGTTGATGTTTCAGGTTTTCTGGGATTTTTTATTCATTTAAAGAAAACTACTAATACGAGGAAAGGAAAGGAATTGTGGAAAAAGAACGCGCCGATTCTAATTTCGTACGTTACGTACGTTGCATGCGCTTGCATCTAGTTGGCGAGAACGCTGATACTGTGCTGGATAAGACAAAACCGTCATTCAGTACAATTACATGAATACTTGAGTGCTGGACTTAAAATCCACTTCAAACTCAAGAAGAGTTTTTGGTTAAATTATTTCCAATTACTTGACTTGAAATTTTCTTGAAATTTACTTGAAATGACATTTTACCTTTGACAACTCTGCATTAGGTTCTATACATAGGTCCGGATTTTTAGACAAATATCTTGAGAAAAGATCTAAAAAGCGCTACATAAATTATCAACAATAATCTTCTTCTTGTTCCTCTTTGCCGTTTTCAACATTCGGACAAATGAAAAACGTTCAAGTACTGAAGTTGCGTTTACATGAATTTTTTTTCAAGTAAATCGAACAAAATTTTTTGATTTACTTGACTCAAGTATACTTGAAGTCAATGCGCGTTTACATGATATTTTGATTACTTGAATTCTACTTAGAGTATCTTCAAGTATTCATGTTAACGTACTGAGTGACAGCAAGTTGGCGTGGTGTGTTTCTTTCAGCCATTAAGGAATTGTGTTTCTATTTCACTTCAAGCTTCACTTGCACTTTGCAGCACGTTTTGCATTGTTTGATCATTGTAATTATCAATGTCATTGCTTGCTGAGCTGATGCTGATTGCTGTGTTTGAAAATTGCTATATAAATTAATTATGTATTTATTGCTGCTGTTTATTGTTGATATTATATTTATACCTACAACAAAACGGATACGCAAGTAAGAAATTTTGGGTAAAATTTTATTGGCCTTGGTACTGACAACACAACAGTAATGAGAAGTGAAGTTACGGGAGTTAGAGCACGATTAGAGAAATTGAATAAACATTTATTTAATCTTGGATGCCCTTGCCACTCCCTCCACATGTGTCCTGCTATGAAAAAAATTCCTCGGAAAGTTGAAAATGTCCTTTCTTGCGTATAGAATCACTTTGCCCATAATGTTAAGACGCAAAATGAGTTGACAGAATTTCAAGATAGCTTTAATTTAAATTTAAATAAGATTCTAAAATCAAGAGGTACACTTACACATTATAAGAATCTTGACGCAGTGGTCAGCTTTACTTCATTACTTCACTCTCTTTACTTTTGAAAGTCCTAATAATTTTGACGCAAATTCAATTCTTGATTGTCTGAATAGTTCAGAGATAAAATTGTACTTATTATATTTGTGCTATATTTTAGGTGAGTTTAATAATCTCAATAAAACCTTCCAGTCTAAAAAAAACTTTTAATACAGAAACTAAGACCTTTAATTGAAAAAAACTTTAAAAATATTTTAACAAATTGTATAAAGTTGACTGCAAATTTAATGACAGTCCATTCAACTGGAAAAATCAAGAATGTTTTTTGGAATTAAATTTGCACAGTTTCAATCTTCAAATGCTTGTGAAAATATAAGAAATATGAAAGATAATCTATTGTCATTTTACATAGAATTGTGCCAACAAATTGAAAAATGTTTTGATCTTAATGATCACAAATTGAGACTATTCGAATATTTGGATCCAAGCAGAGCTGGGGAAGTACCAACGAAAAAGTACTTAAGTACACGTACCGAAGGCCTGATTACTTCAGCGTAAGTACACGTACCGCATATATGAAAAAGTACTTGTAACTAAATACTAAGTCTATAAAAAGTACTGAGTAATTTTTGAAGTATTTTTTTAGAATCTCTGTACGTTGGCAGTAATATAATGAAGTTTATAGATTTCAGTTAATAGATATTAATAAATAAACACTTTTGGAAAACTAAATATGTATAGTAATCAGTGGTTACTATTTATAGTTTTTATAGTTTTCGATGCTGCACGTAAAGTAAAATTGTCACCTCTCATTTCTACACTCATATACTATTTGAAGTCCGCTCAATCACCAATTGTCACCTCCAGTAATTCATAAATTTTCTAAGGAAAAAATTGAAATTTTCCCTACATCATGTCGAGGCATCATTGATCTTAAATTAGAGCGAGGCATTGTTTGTTTACCCTAGGTTACGTCATCAAGTGGAGGCATCGTCGACTTTATATTCGAGCGAGACGTTTCTGGTTTTTATTCTACTTGTTCAGTCTTGTTTGTATGTTAATAGGAGCTGCACTAGATTGTGTTTTCTCTTCTACGGAAAGTTAGATATTTGCCGGTACTTAATAGACTCAGGAATAATTAAGTAAAAATCTTGGTACTTAAGTACAAGTAAATAGAAGTAAGTACTTATGTTTCAAGTACTAAGTAGGGCATTTCAAAAGTATTGAGTAATAAGTCTTAAGTAACGAAAATGTACTTTAAGTAGTACTTAAGTATTTCTTACTTAAGTATTGCCCAGCTCTGGATCCAAGGAAAATTAGAACAGGCGAAATGACTTCAATACCTCCTTTAGTTGACACCTTTCCTTCTCATAACGAAATTGATATTGAAAAACTTAATTCAAAACATGGCTAAATTTATCAAAACAGAAAAATCTTTTTGAACAATCAATTTTTCAGAAACCTCACAACTACATAATTAATTTATTTGTCCTTCCCCACAGTATGGTTGCTGCTAAACAAGCATTTTTCGATTTTAATAACATAATAAAAAACTTACACATTGAATATTGAAATAGTTTCGGCTGTACTTCTTTGTAGGGAACTGATAGAATATGAAAAGATTTTCATACCGTCAAATGAACTAATTAAGTACTGCAGTCTGTATAAATTTTTTGATGGAGTTTTTATAAAGAAATAAGTGAAAGTTCTCACAAATAATCGTATAAATACAATTATAATAAAATAAAACATTCTATAATAACATACATTTTTCTATCCGTACTTTGTAGTCTGTTTGCTACCTTTTTGCCGATTTTGCTACCCTTTATTCTCAAATTTACTAGCATAATTTGGCAGAGAAGTACCATCACTGATTGCAAGACACGCTTGCTCAGTAACCAGACAGACGATCATGAAGCGTCATGCGAATAAGTCAGTGTGTATTTTGTTAGTGCCGTAATTAATTCAGTAAACAATTAGAATTTTTATCGGTATTCCTAGTCTTTCTAGTGTTTTTTTAACTCTATTTGTTTGGTGGGTAATTGATGTTTTATTATATCAAAATTTTAGCAAAATGTTCTCTAGCAATCTCTCCACATTGCATAAATATTTTTTTCATTTCGATGTGTTTTCTTATCTCTAAATGTGCATCGAAAACTGTTGATCTTTATCTATTTATATTTATATATATAAAGGGTTTTCCAATAAGAGTTGTTATTTTAATTAGCCCGCTATTTCGGTAGATGTCACTTTTGGAGCTGTCATTTTTTGACATTTGACAAGTAGAAACTACGCCATTAATAAAAGTGGAACGATACATGATTTAACAACGCATTGAAATTATTAAAATTCACTATAAAAATGGTGAAAATGTGGCAGACGGTTCGTAAAACTCGAACATTTTTGGGTCGTTGTGAAGCACCTTGTCGGACGCAATACAGAAATTGGTAGAAAAATTCGAGCTGTCGGGACAAGTTAGTGATGTGAAGAATAAAACCCGTGCACGTCGCTCAAGAACAGCCGAGAATATTGCTGCTGTAGCCGAAAGTGTTGAAGAAAACCCAGGTTTGTCCATTCCTCGTCGTTCTTTGGAATTAGACATTCCACAAACGTCATTACACCGTATTTTGCACAAATATTTGGGTCGTAAGGCTTATAAAGTTCAGTTAACACAAGAACTCAAGCCGGCCGATCATCAACAACGTCGAGTCTTTGCTGATTGGGTCCTTGATATGCATGAAAATGATCCGGAATTCCATCGAAAACTCATCTTGAGTGGTGAGGCCCATTTCCACCTCGATGACTTCGTCAACAAGCAAAATTGTCGCATCTGGGGCTCGGAAAACCCAAGAGTTATTGTTGAAAAGCCTCTCTATCCTCAACGTGTGACTGTTTGGTGTGGTTTATGGTCCCGCGGGGTCATTGGACCTTACTTTTTCGAAAATGAGGCTGGAGCAACAGTTACGGTGAATGGATTGCGCTATCGACAGATGATTAATGATTTTTTATGGCCGAAATTGGATGGTATTGATCTGGACAACGTTTACTTTCAACAAGACGGCGCTACGTGCCATACAAGCAACGAAACCATTGATCTTTTACGGGAAAAGTTTCCGGACCGTGTTATCTCTCGAAGAGGTGATCACAATTGGCCACCGAGATCTTGTGACTTAACACCTTGCGACTTCTTCCTTTGGGGCCACGTGAAAGAGAAGGTCTACGCCAACAGCCGAGCGTCGATTCAAGATCTCAAAGATGGAATTCGTGAGTCTATCGAGGACATAGGGCAGCCACTTTGCGATTTGGTTATGGAAAATTTCATGAAAAGGATATGGTCCTGTAGGCGTGGTCGTGGTGGTCATTTAGCTGATGTTATTTTCCATTATTAACGGCATACCTTCCTCTTTATAATGAAATAAAGATCCGATCATTTATCTCAAAAAATGGCATTTTTCTTTGAATATCAAAATAACACCTCTTATTGGAAGACCCTTTATTTCAATGTCTGGATCTGGTTAAACGAATTATTGCCAACTTAGAATATATAGCAAAAAGGAATAGGGATTTTCATTTTGATTTTGCGCACTAAATTCCGCTAAATATCGCTTGTTTCGAATTTATTAAGACAAACACTGGATATAATGCTGATTCGTCTCAGTCTTGTCCAACCTTAGTCCTATAAAATTCCAAGCTTGAGCTTGATGGGACAAATATTGGATATAATGCAGATTCTTCTCAACTTTGTCCACACTTTGTCCTAAAAAAGCCTAAGTTGAGATAAACATTGGATAAAATTCGGATTTCTATAAATTTTTATAGCAAGGAATGCTTGCTCAGTTATTGGTTCACTGAAAAATGAGGTTAGTCTGGTAAATATATTTTTATTTGTGTTTAACTTAAAATTCCATGTTTTTTATAGTTTATACTATATATATATATATTGTTGGCTTCGATGATGAAGAAGCATGTGAATTAATTCCGGGAAATTGGTTGCATTCGGATAAAATTCATTGTTTTTGGCCCCAAAGCAAAAATGTAAGGAAGCTGCAAAAAGAGAGAGTTACACCTGAATCAAATTGGCACATTTGTCCTTGCAGATTACTATCTAGTGCAGGTAAAACCGTCCAATTTCAAAATGTTTAGATAATCCTACCTCTCTTTGTTATAGGAACAACATACGAAGAGGCATACAAAAAGTGCGACAAGTACCAGTGGCAGTCTTCTACAGAAGATGAGGAGTACAGGATATGTGCTAAAACATTAAAACCGTGTGAAGAAGAAGTTACTTATGAATATCGAACCAATTCGGCAAGTGTTGTTGGGGGAGAACTAGAGGAATCTTCACTAGCTATAAACGTCATTATTAGTGACTTCATTGTCCAAAAGATGACAATGATGCAGAGCATGTTACAGGTATTTTAAAAGCTAGTTATAGTCACATTTTATTATTAATCTTACCTTAAAAAATTCCAGAAAGTAATTTGAAGGAAATGGAAAAAAAAATATAATCGGATACATAGATAAAAAAATGAACGAACTCACAGATAAAGTTGAAAATTCCATTAACGATCTTCAACAAAATATGTCAAAGTGCGTCGAAAGTATGGCAGTTAAATTACTACAAGCTTCTTCGTCCGTCCAAGTCTTTCAGCCGGGAAATCAAAGTGGAATATTTATCGCAAATTCTAACGGTTTACACAAGTTAGAAGTAAAATTTGAGGAACAACGTCAATGACACAAGGCTTTCGTAGAATGTATTTTGGCAAGTCAGAGCGCTCGATGTTAGCGACTTTTTCAGAAAGTGTGTGTTAAATTCATTTTCTGAAGAAGTAGTAAGTCAACTAATGTGGAATACAGTCGAGAGCGAACACAAAATCGTTTTGAAGAAGACTAAATTTATGCAGCATTTGGAAGTTATTATGTTCAGTGGTAATTTGTTAAAATTACTTTTAAAGAAAAACTTTGTATTAAATAATTGAAGACAGCCATATTTCTATTTTATTTAACTCCTTATTGAAAACAATATTGAAATCGTAGCCCCAGTTATCCGAATTTAATCCTGGGAAAATATCGGCTCGATGTCCACAATATTTCCTGCGGTTATTTTCACATTTATTCCTTAGAAAATGTTGTCGTGATATCCACGGAATTTCGTTTGGTTGTCTGATTTTATTCCTTGGAAAGTATATAGAGATAATATCTATAGAATTTCCTATGACTTTATCTAAATTTAATCCTGGGAAAATATCGGCTCGATATCCACAGAATTTCCTCTGTTTATTTCCGAATTTATTTCGCCGAAAATATCCTCATGATATCCACGGAATATCCTGTGATTTTGTCCCAGTATATATATTCCTTGGACAGCGTTGCATTTCCCATAGGACATTCCATTAAAAGTCTTAAGTTTATCCTTAGACAATTCCAAAGAATAAGTCTGGACGGGACAATTTCTTTAGAATTTCTTTGTAAATTCCTTGGAAATGATTACTAGAGTTACACCTTATGCTATAGTGAATTAAAACATGTTAGATAGACAACATAAGAAACACATCTAAAATGGCATAAAAACCTAATTCCCAAAAGATAATTGCCTACTTTCTGGCATTTATTATTTATTGAACTTTGTGTTGGATATGTTCAACAAAAAGTGCAAAAAATCCAGAAAGGGTTACATTTTGGGTACTACAGAGTGTAATCGGTTATTTTAAAGCGAAGTTCTTGGACTTCTTAAATCTATAAAAATAATAGTCAAATAAAAAAAAAAGAGGAAAGGTCTAACGATTATCTATCTAACAGTCATTATCATAGGGTGTAATGTTCAAAAGTCAGCGGGTGATCTATAAAAACATAACAAAATCTCTTTAAGTCCCGTTATCTCGGAAACCATTAGAAAATTTTTTGCTTATCTAAGCATGATCTGTCTATCCATAGCCTACCACATACGAGACATCCTGTATACAGAAATCTTGACAATCCTATTCTCTTCAATCAGAGATCGTTGGATAAGGACGTAAAGGATCAAGGAAAGAATCACTCAGGATGGACTAGACAAAATTTTGAGTTTGATTTTTTTTTCTTAAATGGTATTCATACAAAAATTTATAGAACGAGAAAATTTCTATGCGAATATGATATAAAATGAAGCTAAAAAAAAAGTAACATGGTTTCTGACAATATACAAGAAAGCCGTACAAGATTGTTCCTTGTTTTACAGGGAAAAAAAATTAAGGGAAGCAGTCAACAAAGTACATTGAATCGTAAAATAATACTTACTTTACCAATAGCTGTGTTCCATTCGGCTGTGTAAATTACTCGCAAGCACTTTCCGAATGGAACGCATGTTTGTGTTTACAAGAATAAAACACAACCTCCAATTTCAGACATTTCTGTTATATTTCTATTATATCAAGTTTCTTATGAAAATAGTTAGGATTATTAACTATATTACTCAAATTGATTTCATTAAAGGCTACTGAATATAAAATTATGAAAAACTGGACCAATATCCGAGCTACTTTCCTCGAGCAGTACCTACTACCTAGAAAATTTATGGATAAAAAATCGTCTCTGTTCGATATTTATTATATTAAAAGTTCTTACCGTATTTATTTTCAGAACGATAATATATAAATTTGAATAATTCTCCTGTTCTCAATGAGTTAAATGTTTCTTTATAAACAATTTCTCTCAAATTTCATCTATCTGACATTTTAATAACAACTTAGCATCCAAATCCACCTAGCGGAAAATTCTTGCGAAACTACTCAGCACATCTACTCGCGGACAAGAGCATGAGTAGTTGCGAGTAGGTAGAAGTACTTGGGAGTACTTTAAACAGCCCAATGGAACACAGCTAATGTAAACGTGCAAAATAAGCCGGGAACGGAACTCTGTCTCACTGCCGTTCGATTCGCTTTACTCGAAAAATTCGCAATTTTGCATTTACACGTAATTTTGTGTGACTTTGTGTGCAAAATGCGAATGGGGCTAATCGGTTCACAATATTGTACTAAAATCTGATAGATAAAGTAGTACTACAGCCTTAGCACAGATAACTAATGGAAGTGAAACATCATGTAAAAACCGTATGAATATTGGGGAATCTCGGTTACTTGGCGAAGGAGTGGAAAGGCAAGAAGAAGTTAACTTAGTTTAACTTGATAAAGTCAATTAGAATTAAAAGTCAGATCCAATTTCTTTTTTTTTTCTTTTCTTTTTTTTTTAATTAAAAAATTTAAATTCTTCAGCTGTTTGTATTAATTTTTATTAAAACATTTAATGCGCCAATTTATTGATTAATCCGAGACTAAGTTCATAAACGTGTGAGCATTTCATTAATGAATTGTGATGTGCTGCCAAAATAATCCCGGGAAGACGTTTTTTTTTGGAAAAGTTGCAGTCCTGAATTTGAACTAGAACGTTTACTTTTCCAGAAAGTGTAAAAGAAGTAAAACAAGGATATAAAAATAAAAATATCAAGATAATTGTTCAAAATAATTTTAAATATTTTATTGTTTACTCAACTTCTTTTTTTTTTTTTTTTTTATATTTCAAACGCCACACACCTCATCAAAAATATTTGACATTTACTACTTCCATGAGCATAACGAATACACATAAACAGAATTCTACCGCATAGTAGGAAATGCAACAACTTTTCAGGCTGATTGCCCTTCCTTTAGTTATATGTTCTAAGATTGCAGCACCTTATGAACTAAAATGTCAAATCACGCTTAACCTATTGACGTGTCTTGCATTAAAAAAAAAAAACTACAGAATGAGATTAAGATATGCGCAGAATCTTTTTTGGTTACTATGCAAATATTTTTTTTTTGTAATAAAAAAAAAACAAGCTTTATCGCATGCAGACCACTAACAATTGGTATAGGTACAAGATACAAATCCGAATCAAGTTGATAGCAGCAGTATGGTTAGAATTAAATTTTTAGATTTTCGAGCAATGAAAAAAATTTTTCGGTTCATTTTACAAGTTTAGAGCTCTTCTAAACTTAGCCAAGACATAGTCAGAGTTTTGTTAAATTACCCTCAACCATCGACCATGTTCTTCAGATCTGAACTTTGCAATTTCATTTTCTGTCCAAGCATGCGGAAATAGCTTCACCGTTCAAGGAAGTTATCGCTGGCACAACCGCCTATTTTTACACAGTTTTTTGGAAGGCTTAAAGAAGTTGAAACCCCGTTCGGCTAAATATATCAAGCTAAAAGGAGACTAGTACGTCGAGAAATAAATTGAATTCGGATTTAAAAACTTCGGCCAAGTGCGAGTCGGACTCTCACATGAAGAGTTCCGTACCATCGTACAAGATTTAACATAATGTACTTTTTAGATCGATCAAAAACAAAAGTGTATTGTATGGAGACCCCCTTTAATTTTTAACTTTATTTTATTTTATTTTAGTGGCTGGTCGCACAGTCTTAGCTTCACCTTCATTGGATATTGTCCAAAAGAGAGCCTTCAAGCTCATTGGCGATTTGGCAATAACTTGTCATATCGACTCACTCGAGCACCGCCGCAATGTTGGATGCCTTTCGCTCCATTATCGCTATATGAATGGTCAATGTTCTGATGAAATATCTAGTCTAATCCCTTATAGAATGATTCCTGCACGCAATACTCGTGCTGCAAAAGGCGGACATCCTTTAACACTTCAAATTACTTTCGACCGAACAGTGCGAATGTGGAACAGCTTACCATCTTCTGTTTTTCCTCCGGCATACAATCTGCGGAAGTTTAAGGGCGACATACATCGGTACCGCCGCCACTCTCCTCATATCCCCTAATCCTTTTCCTATCTCCTTCCTGCCATGCTGTGCTTTGCATCATAGCGTATCCCCTGAGATTGGCTTAGTAATATAAAGAAAAAAAACAAAACAAAAAAACACACTCTGTGAACATTTCAACTGTTTACCGATTACGGTTCATGAGATACAGTCCGCTGACAGACAGACGGACGGGCGAATATCAGAGGCTTAGTCATAGGGTCTCCTTTGAGTACGGTAGAGGTCAAATTGAAAAAAAAAATGTAAGAAAATCCGAAAGTTTTAGTTTAGACCACAATAACTCCTGAGGGGAGAGGAGTACGGGGTTGGTTGAGCAATCTTTGGAAAGGCCATAAAGTTCTGCATAAATTCAGCTTTGGACGGTGACAAGGCACACTGTACTTTTCCAGATACAGGATATTTTGTGAAAACCTAGCAGAATTTCTTAATCATCCTCTTCGGAACGGTTGATACCCCCCCCCCCCCCCCGCGTCATACAATTTTTTGTTTATTTGGGTGAGTACTATCACCTCCCGCTCTATGGACCACCACGAAGCAAACATCCTGTATATTTAGTATTTCTGTTGTGGGAAGTTAACAGTTGGCACCCACCTTTTGGATATGGAACCCTAAAAAATAAATCTTTTATTTCAAATTCAGTGAGTTTTTGTGATTTTTTTTTTACTTATTTTTCTCTCAAGCAACCATGTAAAGTTAGTCGGAATGAAGTCACGACTTAAATTTTAACATTTGGGAAATTTGTAAGTAAGAGAAGTGGTAAGGGTTTTGGGTGTCCCAAAAACACAATTCCTATACCCCTCTTAAATAAACGGCAACATTTTGAATAATTTTCATTTTGATGGAAGACCTACTCCTACAGTAGAGTGAGTATATACGGCATGTGGTCTATGTTGCAGATCTATTTACTTAATTATTAATTAATTTTTCAATAACATAAAATTTAATGCCACAACGCTAAATTTTCCAAATAAATTCTTTGATTTTTTTCATTTAATTTAAGAACGTCAAACCAAAAAAAAAATTGCTTCACTTGACAACATTAAGTCACAGTAAATCTTGGGCTGCTGCTGCTGCTTCTGCTATTGCTGATGATGTTGTAGCTATCTAAAATTATCTTTTGATACTCGTTTCTCTAGGAAACTATAAGTATAAGGTAAAGCCGCCAATTCAATGCTACATATATAAATGCGAACGCCACCTATACACTAAATTTATACGTACATATGTAGACATCCGAGAGAGTATAACACTAATTTCCTTCATTTATGCGGTTATAAAAATAATAATAAAACACGCTGCTTAGAAAGACGAAAGACTTAGAAAACATTATCATCTTGGATGGATCTTCTTAAAAACAAGTCTGTTTGATCTGAACGTGTCGCGACTTGTCTTGTCTGCCCAGTGCCATGCCATGCCATGCCAGCCAAGCTATAAAATATTAAATCGAGAGGAGACAAAGAAGCAAAATGAGAACCACGATCGAACGACACTAATACAACCACATCATCTTGAGGTTTTGCAGAAAATTATAGTAGGTACGCCGTGGACTTGAATCTTCCCTACAACTCCACCCATCATCTACATACCTACTACAAGAAACGGTGCTTTTTACATGTTTTCAATATGACAAAAAAAAAAAACCAACGTAGAAGTGGGGTGATGGATAATGTACGCACTATAGGAAAATTTTAACAACTATTAGCACTATAATCTTCTTGGTGACTTAGATAGTAATTTTATCATTAAAAAAAAAAAACGACACAACTAGCTATAACACGTGGATTAGAGGTACTGCAGTGCAAGGAGCGCAGAGCGCATCCGTACTGATTTACTATTGTATAAGAGTTGAACCATCTCCTATATATGTATATTGTACATAAGTATGTATGCATATAGGTATGACTATATACAACCAGATCAGTGTATAGATCATTGGAAGATCGCGTTTCCGTATTCGAGCATCTTGACCGAGGATGATTCATCCACGTCTTAATGGATTCGATTGCATATCATTATCGTGTGGCACGCCGTATGCAGTGATTTTTGTGAACTTTCTACACGCACACACACACACATGTACATTTTAAGGTGCTGCACATTTGCAGATGACGATTTTCAGCGAAATGAAGAAATGTGGCATTTGGCTGGCTTGAAGAAAAGCAAAATTCATAAAATTTTTTAGCTAATATAAAATTGTCCAAGAGGACACAATGCACGGAGTGAAGAAAAGAATATGAAAGTTTTGTGGTACACGATACGATCGGTGATCGCAGATCACAGGATTATAGATTTGGGCTAAACGATTTTAACTGCGAGGATCATCAGGATCTATTTATCAAATTTACGTGTAATTTTCCATGTAATTACTCCAGGGAAGGAAAGTAAAAAAAAAATTATTAAAGTAAGTGGTACAAGTGAGTGAGTTGCTGTGGCAATTATTACAGACCTTATTATATAAAAAAAGAACAAATAAGAGAAGTAAAAGCGAAAAGAAGAAAGAAAGAAAACAAATAGATAAAGGAAGTGAAAGAATAGAAGATTTTATAAGCATTTTATTTATTTTTTTTTTACGGCAGGCTAAAAATAAGAAAAGAGCTCTCACCAAAACCTTTCTGCCCTCTTAATGTAACGCATCAGGTCTAAGTGAGGTAATTTTTTCAGCTCAGGAAGGTAGACTCAAGCGTATCAAGCCTACTTCGGGCAAAGATCGGACAAGCACACAGAAAGTGTTCGATTGTCTCAGGCTTTCCTTCCAGGTAGGACAGACATTCAGGGCTGCCGACAACTGCCATCCTTGTTAGATGACCAGTCCAGTGATAAAGCCGCAACCACAGTTCTGTATTGTTTCCTTCTGACCCCCCCCCCCCCCCCCCCAGAGAAAGTAAGAGAAATTCTTATTAGAGAAACTTTTGTACACCTGCTCAGTTTCGTCCATCGCTGCAGATGTTTCATGCGAATATCCGTTTTGATGAGAGACCTGAACACCAAGTCGGCAACACCTACAAGGGGTTCCGATCCAAGGAAGGGAGAACCAGAGCCAGACCTATTTAGGTGGTCAGCCCTTTTATTCTCCATGATCCCAATATGCCCAAGAATCCACTGAAGGGACACCTTCTTACTCACAGACGTCCTGTAGTCCCCCAGTAACTTAGATGGCCACTCACTGCCATCAAGACTGCCTGACTATCCGAAAGGATAGCAACAATGACCTTTCCCTTGATTTCCATATTAAAGGCTATTTTAATTAAACATTAAATTAAATCGCGCAAAACAAGGCATGGATTGCTAGAGAGAGAACAAGTACCTAAATACTCAGAAAAATAATTAAATGCATTAGTTTTGAAATTGCTGATAGTTGTGGATAAGGATAAGGTCCAGAATCCACTTGAAAGTTGCTCTGGAGTGTGAGTTTTCAGATCTGGAACTAATAGACCTATCCGCAATGGAAGAAATATGATCAAAACGACTCAAATTGAAGATGTATCGCGCACAGGAGTTAAGTGCCCCATTTAATTTCCTTCTTGTCGGTCTTGCAGTAAACTACACCACCATACAGTACAACTGGGAGAATTAGAAGAGTGGTAACCGAACGAGTGCGGACATCGCAAAAAAATTGAAAGTTTGTAGGTCCCAGGTAAGCGTGCGATTGAAGACAACACCAAGATTATTGACAGACTCAGAGTAAGTTATGATGGCATCACCCCTAGTCTTCTTGACGAAAAGTTGCTTGTGTCAAAACTTTTTAAATACAAATCAGGATTGCTTGGCATTTTAATGCATTCAACAAAAATTTGTTTTCAATAGCCCAGCCAGACACTATAGCAAGTTCACCGTACATCAACTCTACAACATCTTTCATATATGCATGTAGCAGGAGCAACAATAGGGTAAGTTGAACATCATCGGCATACAACTGAATATTGCCTCGGCGGATTACTTCAGGTAAATCAATAATGCATAATAAGAAAAGCAACGGTCCGAGAATTGATCTCTGTGGAACCCCATCCATATTTGATACAATATTATGTACTAGATGTAAGAGCGATGCAGCTATACTATGTCGTATGCGGAAGCCGGATTGAAATGTACATAACAGAGACTGATCAAATACAAACGTTGAAATTTGGTTATAAAGCAATTTTTCAGTAAGTTTCGAGTAGAAAGGATATATACTAATTTAGCGAAAATCTTTTTATTAATTTGAATAACTTTTTCATATTTCCAAACAGACGCAAATTTGGATGTTATGATACAAGTGCGTCAAAAGAGGTACTATAAACGGCAATGGCCTTTACAGACCAACGCGAAACTGCGGGAGCGGGTGCAGTACTGAATTTTGGCGGGACTCAGCGGGAGCTGGAAATTATGAGCCAATCAAACCCAGCGAAGCGGGAACGAATTCGTGCCGTTAATCTAATAAAACTTTTTTGATGATATTCATCTTTGCTTCTTGTGGGGGGGGGGGGGTCTGTGAAGCGCAATGCTGCCCAAGGTGAGCTGTATAAGAGGAAAGCATGCATACTTGATGGAAGAAATTTGTTGCTCTGTTTGGAAGTGTTTAGATTTAAGATCGCAGTGTATTTCCCAAGGTGGACATTGCGCACGGAGCATAAAGATTTTTGGCTCTGTGGGTACCGTAGTAGGGTATAATGGCGAAAAAGTTACCGTCCATTATGCAAAGAATTTAAGTGCTAATAAAAGTCAGAATAATAAAATCTCGAACATAGTCTCTTGGGCAGGGGGCGAAAAGGTTGTTCTGGTTGAATAATTAAGTTGATGAATAATGGAAATCAAGTATGTACTCGTATGTTGGTAGTGCTTATATGGTTAGTAAGCATGGTCAGCTATAAGATCCAAAGGGCGAATCTCGAAGCCTATTCAGACTTGAATACGGGCATAACTTAACTTTCACATGGTCCCCCCTGACAGCACCTATTAAGGGTTGTGCTGCCTATATAGGCTAGAGAAAATTATTTTTAGACGTTGCAAATAAGATCTAGGCCCGAATGGAGTAACCAGTCCCGTTACAAAAAGGATATCTTGGATGAAGATATTCATGGTCTGTTGATCATGCTTTACGAAAGCCATACCAAATGGGTAGCCCTTCTTTAGATAACTTGGTATCACGGGGTGGAGCCCTGAATAATTGGAATTATTCACCTCAACTTGCGATGGCCCCTTTATGGGAGCATCATGGTGAAGGGTGTCGTGACCCTAGATCGGAAGAGATTGGATAGGTCTCGCTTCGACCAGTAAGTTGATGTTATGTAATGCTCTATTGTCATACTGGTATTCATCGTTACGATATGAGGACCTTGATTGTCGATAACTAATCCGATCATGAAGAATGCTGTGAGATTAAGCCATATTTGGCAGGTGCTCACGTCAAACCACAAGGACCTTCTTTCCTTCTTACTGGAACTACGCGAATGACGGGAAAAACGTGCATTCTGCGAACCGAAAATGAACTGCTGCAATCTCGCGTTCGCAATCTAGAAATGACGCGTACTAACGCACTAGCGAGTGGTTCCACATCCCGCCATAGTCTTGAGTCCCACAAAAATGTCGCTCCCATTCCCGAGGTTTTGCGTTGATCTATGGAGGCCTTAATAATGCGTAGAAATCGGACATCTTATCTCTCCAATTGCATTGGATTTGATGAATTTAATGGCAAGCACAACATCAGAGGAAGTGATCGTGAGTGATTGTCGATTAAAATCACCAGCGAATGTTTTACTTACTTTTCGATCCCCTCTATTTTTTAAAACCTCCTTGAAACGTGCCATTTGGACATGATCAGCTTTTCTTAAGTTTCTAAAGGTACTAATATTATCATGATTGTCGAATTTGATATTTCAGAGCAGTAACTCTGTTACCCATTGGAAGATACCATCCGAGACAGTATCCTTCTGGCCAATGTATATTAATAAGGATTTTTTTTTATCTTCTTTAGAGAGTGTGAATGAATTATTGGTTTTTACTACGCCATACTATTACAGATTTACTAGGACCACAAAAAACAAAAACTGACTCAATTAAATTTCCTGAAGGTTTCTCAAACTAAAACCATCAAGGTCATCCACAAATTGAATTGCTTCTCATCACTGATAATAACGATCTTCCATTCTGAAGTCCACAAATTGACAATCTTGCGTTTTTATGATGCTGAGTCAGAGGCGCTTTTGTTGGTCAATAACCTTTTAATTGCTGTCTCATATATTTTTAGTTGTTATCAATAATTTTCAGATTGTTTTTTTTTCTATAGCGCCATCTATTAGATGTAAATGGTACTAGTAGTTACTTTTTTTTGTGATTATGACGAATAAAAGTTGTTTGGTCCCCCAAAACGATTAGTGTAACATTGCAATTTATCCCTTGCTCCAAAATGTTTCATTCGTATGTTCTCTGTAATAAATTTAACTTTTAGTCTAAAACGATTGGGCAATAGATGGCGCTGAATCATACAAATGCTCTGCAGTACTGAAACTTTTCAATAGAATTCTTTGGAGCCCTAAGGTGACTCGACAGTATGAAATTTCAATTAGAGGTCATTCCTATTCCTTTTTCCCATTCCCTCCCCAACTAACTGAGTAAGGTCAAGAGCTATGGTTGATGTGTAGTGCAACCGCCATATAATAAAAAAAGACAAAACAACGAAAAGTATACAAATCAATGGACAAGACAACATCGAGCTGAGAACCAAAGAAAATCCTCAAAGATGAAGACACGCGGATATGAAGATTAATTAATCGAGGGATAACAGACAATCGGATTAAAATAAATGAACTAACATAACTTCGACTTCGACGAGAAGTCAATCAGTTTTCCATTGACCTCCCAATTATACATTTGGCTGTTATTGACCAGTATACCTTTCTCAATTATTATGCTCAAATACTTTCTCTTGATTTGTTCTTCTCTAAGAAGTTGACGTGGCCAAATCTGCAGTCTGTGAATGCTGATTAGGCTTCCTAATTACCTTCACAAATATCGAGCAAAATAATTAGATATTGGCATGTCCATAGATAAAAATGTGCTTCGTCACTCTTAATTAACGTTGAACGCAAAAATCGCTAATTTCATAATTGAGCTGTAAAACTGACAATATTGTAGCCATGCGGGATGAGTCTATTGAAGACTTAATAACTGAGGACAAAATTTGTTAGAACCTATAGAAATGCTCCATTATGGTACCCTTTCTCTCGACGAATCAAAATGTGTGTGTGATGGGGATATTTTGTGACTTTTCACGGTTTTGTTTATTTTTGTGTTGTGTCAGTTTTTCAATTTCTCAAGTCGCTAAATTTTAAATTATTTCTCCAAGGGGTGTTGCCGCACGTTTACGAAACCTTTAACGAAATTCGTGTTGTGTTAAAACCACTGATGAATTATTTTGTAAAAATATGGTCCTCCTCTTATTAAATTAATTAAAGATTCATTTTTTTTTTATAAATAGAACTCTAACATTCTGCACTAAAACATCTAACTTATGATTTATGCCACCATACAACCAGAAATTTAAATCCTTGTCAACTTGATTAATATAGAAAAACTTGCTTCTTCTACAAAGAAAGTGGTTCTGTTCAATAGTCGCCGGGTTTTTCAAACTATAGTTAATATTCTTGAAATATTACTTGCGAATAAACACTATACCTTTGCGATAACACTTAAATAAACTTTATTTGAATATAAAAGGCATACAAGGCAGTAGCAAGTATGTAATTCTGTAATAGATATCACAAATTTGTTATTCAGGTAGGTACATTACCTGCGTGTATCTAAGAGATTCGCTTAATTGAATCGTCGAAGGTTGTTTGAAAACCAGCTATGGACACGAGTTCTTAAACAAGTTTTCTGCGAGAATTCACCATAAATTATCATCCATTTATCGTATTACATATGCAAAGAAGAGAAGAGACATTAAGATATCAAAAGATATCTCAACAAAGTCAAGTTTAGGTATAGCAACTAGGAGTAGGTATGTACTATGTATGTATATTGTTGGGTAGTTACCGTCAAATGTAATAATTCATATTATGAAAATTTGTATAGTTTTCGTTATATTCTTCTTCAATTTATTCAAATTTGCAATAATTCATTCAAGTAAATACCTAAATAGATTACTGTGATTAACAAAGCCGTTGCTTTTGGTGAAATATTTTATTAGATCGCGTTTCCTTTCAAAGGAGATCATCTACCCAATAAAAAGTTTGTAAGACATGTTGTGATAAATATGACTTGAAATTGTCACATGTAAAATATGAAAATCGGCGAAGCTGATTCATGCTGGAATTTTTTCAATAATTTTTTTTTACGTTAAATAAATCACCAAAATTAATTTTAATATTAACTAAAAAAAACTAAATTCACAGCATTTGTAATCGAAATAACTTTATTGTTTTAAATTTGTACGATTTCAATATGAAAACTGCATGTGCAGATTTTTAAAATCAAAATCGTTTACTTTCAAAAAGCTTCGTGCTAAATTAAATTTTCATATAAAATTTAGCGCGCTAAGAACTATTGGCGAACTTATTGTGAATTTTAGCGAGACAAGGTAAAAATTGGCGTGTTATTCTTGATTAGAGGTGGCACCACCAATAAGTCTCCAAACAATTTAGCTTGAATTTATCGATCCGCGCCGTTCTTTAGCACTCTTATCAGAGTTCTGAGAGTTCTGTCAACTAAAGCCTAGTACTAAGGTCCGCGCTAAACTAAATTTTAGCGAGCCTCCAATATCGGGCCGTTCTTTAGCAGCTAAAATATGACAGCGGAGACTCAGAGAAAAAATATATTAAAAACAAGAAGAAGAAGAATTTTATAATTTTTTTACGAAAATACAACGCGCAGTCATAATATTTCTAAAAACAGGTACTTAGTTAAAATTATTTGGAAATATTAAAAATATTAAAATAATATGCATAATGTATACAATAACAAAAAAAAAAATAACAATGATATTGTTACGTGCAATAGAAAGAGACAACTGGTGACATCTACTGGCAATGTAGAGTAAACGACTTCAGGTTCGGAGATTCGATTATGGAATCTACGGGAAGCTTCAGGAATAGAATTCGGTACCCCCAGAGGTGAACAAAAGCTACCAGAAGACTACGTATCGAAGCTCAAACAACAATTAGCTGAAGTACACGAGGCCACGAGGACGAAATTAGCAACAAATACTGATCGGATGTTAGACCCGCTATGACTTACGTGCTAATTCCGCAAGATTTAACGAAAGTGATCTTGTTTGGCTGTACAACCCGAAACGACGTAAGGGACGTTCTCCAAAATTGCAACAACACTGGGAAGGACCATATTCAGTAGAAACTGGAATTAATGACGTGATGTACATGATTCAGCGTGGCACAACAGGCAAGCGTAAAATTGTTCATTTGGACCGCTTGTGTCAATACTACGAGCATCAAGACCGTGGACCACCTGGTGCTCGGGACGAACAAATTTAAGAAATGGACAGTGTTACGTGCAATAGAAAGAGACAACTGGTGACATCTACTGGCAATGGAGAGTAAACGACTTCAGGTTCGGAGATTCGATTATGGAATCTACGGGAAGCTTCAGGAATAGAATGAATAGATTAGTCAAGAAGCTTCTGGAATAGAACACTCCAGAATAATCCGGAGAGTTTCTAGGGTATAAATATAACAGTTGTCACCGCCAGAAAAAAGAGTCTTGTCTTAGACGTTGCAGTGTTAACAAGCGAAAGTAATAATAAAGAAGCGAAAGTGTTGTAATTAGATTGCGTTAATTGAAAGTACAGTCTTAGCGATAATTAGAGATGAGTTAATTAAATGAATGTTTTGTGAATTGTATATGATTAGAGTGAAATAAAAAACTTGTATATTAATTATTTAATTTTGTGTTTTAAATAACGAACCAAGGGCCATGTCCGCAACAATATTGAAAATACGGCCACGAGAAGAAATCAAATTCATACGCGTACTTACAGCAAACACATACAAAAATACGTTAACTACAAAAATTCGGTCAATAAATTTATCAAATCTCAGAACTCTGATAATAAATATTTTTAGCGCGCTAAAGAATGGCCCGGGTGGATAAATTCAAGCTAAGTTTTTTTCGGAGACTTACTGGTGGTGCCACCTCTAATCAAAACCCTAAGGCAAATTTAGCTCGTTGACTTTAGTGCTGCTCTCGCTAAAATTCAGGATACATTTTCGCCAATAACCTAGCTCTTAGCGCACTAAATTTTCATAGAAAATTTTAAAAATGCTTTTCTTCTTCTTATTTTTAGTATATCTCATCTCAGAGTCACTGTTAAAGAAGCGATATGGATCGAATTAATG
This sequence comes from Dioctria linearis, assembly GCA_963930735.1. NCBI lineage: Eukaryota > Metazoa > Arthropoda > Insecta > Diptera > Asilidae > Dioctria > Dioctria linearis. The sequence goes on along the minus strand of OZ005742.1, from coordinate 18,018,365 downwards.
CGATAAACTTTGTTTTTATTTATTTTATTTTGCAATTTAACAATTCACAAATGAGAAAAACATTATATTAAAAAGAATACTGACTACAATAAAGTTTGTGCTCTGCATTTCTTCTTCTTATTTTCCTAATCGACAGATGCACAGCGGAGCTCCAGATTTATATTATATGCCAAATCTAGCACATTTTTCCTCATTATAGCTATAATGAAGGGAAAAAACACTTCATTAGTGTACTTCAGTATGATCTGATTTTCGAGCCATAGTTACGAATACTATGTGACACACGGCATTTTAATTAACAGTTAGTAGGTACTAATGATTCATTAGATTAGATTGTGCTGTGTGTCTAGGGTATAAAACCTTTAAAAATTTGAATATTGCCAATTTCCCATTTGCTTGTATAGAGCCTGTTCAGATTGGGGTAAAAATGGGAAGGATTGTAAAGCGTTTTACATAACAAATGATCACATTTTCTGGTTTTTCTTCTTCTTCTCTTGGTTTCAGATTCGAAACTGTGAGCTGGTGATTTTTCTCTCCTGGCTCGACGTTACGAGTAATAACGCCAAATAGTATCTACGTTGATTATAGTATGTTAGAGGATATAACAGTTGTCTATACATTTTGACTTCTAAACTTTTAAGAAATCGTTGCTTATCAGCGGGATCTCTCCTATAGCCGAATCTGGCATTTTCTTTTTACGATCCACATCTCAAATTTTGCTTGGATTTGTTCAATTTTACAGGTTTTATGGATCCTGAATTTTTTAAAACTGTCATGAGATTTACTTGAAACACTCTATTGTTTCTAATCTTTCTTTAACTTTTGTGTTCATTTTACACAAACTTATATGTAATATTTTTTTCTTTTACCAAAACTGCCTCTGGTAGTAGAATGTCGCTTTCTCTGATTTTTTTTCTAATGTGGAACGTAAAATTATGAATATATTTTTCTCGTTTTCCCATATCATTGTAAATTATAAATTATTTAATATCGTTTAATCAAGATCAATTTCTTAACACCTCCATTGAATTGGAGCAGAAAAAAGCGCTCTACTTTTAATTTAACAGTTAATCTAAGGCGAACAGCCCTGCTCTGCTCTGCTCTGAGCTGTTTTGAACTTTTTTCGACTTCATTAAACAGACCTACTAAACTGCTACTATTAGCAACTAAAAAATGTTCAGAAATCCTTCTTTAATGGATTTTAGCCTTATTTTGTGATAAGTTCCGTAGATTTATTATTTTGATGCGTTAATTAATTCCTCCTGCAGCAGCTGAGCTGCCAACAGGTGAATTTTATTGTGAATTTTTACCTATAAGATAACGCAATAATTGCTGGTAGGAAAAGTGTTCTTTTATCTGTAGTATGTGATTTGGCTAACATTTCAGTTGATGGAAGCTCAAATTTGACCAATAATTTGTCTTTTTTTTTTGTAACGGAAAAATTCAATTTTTTTTTTAATGTTACTCATTTGTTTTGTTTTAATTTCCTGTGCTAGAGGAGTTTGCTTGTGATATAGTTTGATGTGCCTTGATGTAAACAGATTTTAATCTTTTTGTTTTATTTTTCATACTGAACATACACATACATATGTAGTAGGGTAAAAGGTTATGAAAGAACAAACATACTTGTAAAAAAAAAAATCTCATCAACAGTTATAAAGTTCCTAAGCCCATCCCAAGATGTTTCTATCAAAAGTAGACACAACCATAAATGGATACTGAAAAACGATAAAAAAAAAGAGTTACAATACGTAACATTCCTGAAAATAATGAATTTCGCTAAGAGTCTAGTGAGCCACCCTGGGAGACGACATTTTGAGTTGAACTAAAGTTAGTGTTCATTGAAACGGAAGTTGAATTGAATTTCGTTAAGTTCATGTATGTAACTCCACCAAATTAGTCGAGTTAAGTTGCGTTTTGTGTAAGTATTTGTTGGAATAGTGCGAATGTATGTTTTATCCAATAAAAATTCGCTACTTTATATGAAATATTTCATCTGTCAACTCAACTCAGAAACCTTTCATAGAAACAACATTGGTTAACCTGGCAAGGAACATAACTCAACTCTGGCTCATATAAATAAGTATAATAACACTGTGTTACAAAAAATGATAAACTCCATATACATTTGACGAGACATAGTGTAGGTTGTAGGTCTAGTGGAACTAAAAGTACTGGCATACTCGAAATTTCTCATACACCCTCAAAATCTCAATTTAGACCAAAAAACCAATATTGCACAGTAAAAAATAATTCCCTAAAGTGAGTGGCAACAATTTGTGTCATACAGGTTATGCATTTGTCGATAAGATTAGGGAAAGCTTCACCTTGGAAAACTAAGATTAGGTTTTTATCCCTAAAATGTAGGTAGGTTTTTCTCCCTCAAATGTAGGGAATTTAGGTTTTCCCCCCTAAAATTTAGGAAATATTCCCTAAAATGTAGGGAATTTTCATTTTTTTTTGTTTTTCCCTACATTTTAGGGAATATTCCCTAAAATATGGGGAATTTTAAATTGTTATTTTGTTTTTTCCCCCTTAAAATTTAGAGAATATTCCCTAAAATGTACGGAATAGGTGATGTGATGGCACCGCACCACTCTCCACCATAGGTGAAGGTGATAGAAGACCAGCCCTTTTAAAAAACAAAAGAATGAGCTGAATAGCTCATTTCTTATGGTCCATACTACTAAGAAGTATGGAAGTTATGTTGGTGCACTGGGCACGCTTAAACAAAATATTGAAAAGCAATATATGTCTTCTTTTCAAAAACAATGTGTGAATTATATAAACGAAAATATGTTTCCATTAAAAATGCAGCAGAATACCTAATTTATTGAATGTTCTCTTCCTCATATCCAAAAGAGCTAACATTTCGGGAATTTTACGTACTTTATAGGTTTTCTATTGCCAAATACCTAAATTCAATGAATGTTCCATTGATTTGGGGAAATTAAACTGATTTTCCCTTTCTATCAGAGAAAATTACATTTATTTTTAGGGAAAAACGTGTCGTAAATTTAGGGAATAGTTCTAATATTTTTACAGTGTGCGTAGGTCCATGCATATACTAATTTATAACTTCGCCATTTTTTATTCGATGTCAAAGTTTTTTTTATGGTATTTGCAAGAAGAGAGATAGGCCTTGCTAACCATATATTTCTTATTTCGTTGCGATGAAAAGTCACGAAGTTACAGTCGAAAACATTTCGAGATTTACCATTTTTTACAAATTTTTTCAACTTTGACAACAATTTGATGGCTTATTTTGCTCTACAATATTTTTTCCCGTTCATATCGCTAATACCGAAGTCGACTCCGCGTCTAATGAGCATTTCTTAAATAAAATCGATTCAAATTTTACTGTTTTATCGAATTTTTGGTCATTAAGCAGTAATATTTCCGTATAATATTGAACTATAGAGAAAGTTGAAGAAGCACTGGGCACAGTGAAAACATAAAAAACTGCAACAAATAACAACAACAAAAATAAATACAACAACAACACTTTCAAAAGCCATTGCCACTCACAATTGTAACAAGGATACACCGCCTTACATTCCAAACCAAATTGTCATTAAAACTACGTTTGGGCATGCGTCATGAAATTTAATTCTAAAGGCCAAAACACAGTGAGGACGACACAACAAAGTTGCCGTAATTCTGTTGCTGTCAATGATTCAAATGTTGCGTTTACAACACAGTGAACGCGACGCAACTTTTGCTTTTACAGCTGTCATGTCAATTGTCATCGATTGAAATGGCAAACAAGTCAAAGAAAAAATTGTTCAAATTTAGCATTTTTAATTTTTTATTGTCTAATTACTTAATTATTTGCTATTACCATTGCAAACAACTGCGAACTGTCAGACAGAATTGTCAATTAAGTTGCCGCGACAATTTAGAGATTTTCCCTAGCTTTTCGCGCGCAACTCGTCGCGTCGTCCTCATTGTGTTAAGAAATATGGGACTTCCATATATTCGAATCTTTGACAGCAACCAATTTACGGCGACTTTGTTTTGTCGACCTCATTGTGATTTGGCCTTAAGTTGCTGACAACAGCTTTTGAATTTGTTCTTATTGTAGTTATTGTATTTGTTGTTCTTGTTTTAGTTGTTATTTGTTGCATTTCTTCACATTTTCACAGTTTTCGCGGTTAAAGCCCAGTGCTTCTTCAACTTTCTCTGTAGTTCAATATTATACGGAAATATTGCTGCTTAATGACCAAAAATTCGATAACTCAGTTAAATTTGACACCGATTTTATTTAAGAAATGCTCATTCGACGCGGAATCGAATTCGGTATTAGCGATATGAACGGGGAAAAAAATATTATAGAGCAAAATAACCCATCAAATTTTTGTCAAAGTTGAAAAAATTTGAAAAAAATGGTAAATCTCGAAATGTTTTCGACTGTAACTTCGTGACTTTTCATCGCAACGAAATATGGAACATATGCTTAGAAAGGCCTATCTCTCGCATTTCATATGCCACAAAAAAAAATCGAAATTGAATAAAAAATGGCGGAGTTATAAATTATTATATACATCGACCTACCGAATAACGGTTTTTTTGGTCTAAAATGAGATTTTGTGGGTGTATGAGAAATTTCTAGTATGCCACTACTTTTAGTTCCACTAGACCTACAACCTACACTATGTCTCGTCAAAAGTATATTTTCGCTGTAACACAGTGTAATTAATCTTGAGGAAATCACAATAGGCCCCCGTGAGGTAAATTCGGAATTTCTTCTAGTTTTCTTGAACTGCCAGTAAGTAATTGAATGCCACTAAGAGAAGTAGTAATAAATGAAAAGATGTAAATCAGATATTTATATTAGTCATCTTTTTCTCCCAATTAAGAACTTTAATTAAAACTTCTTGAATCAACGTGCTTTCAATTGAGTGGGTTACTCGTGGTTATCGTAATAACGATAAAAAAAAAATTTATGATATTTTCAGCAGTGTCGTCACCAGCTAAGTGTTATCAAAAATCAAGATTATAATTTTCAAGATTTTCTTTTCCACGCTTATCATAAAGGGCGCATGCATACATACATACAAATGCAGTTATATAATATATTAAATAATATACGAGTACATGAACACCAACAATTATATAAATTCTCTGCAGAAATATCGGGCAAAATTAATGCACTCAAGCATTACTATAGGTGTTCGTTCGTGTTATTCAACCAACCCACCTCATACCCACCGAAATTAGTTAGCTACTCACTAATGAGTGATTTCCTTTATTTTTAAACGGATTGCACATGTTCAATTCATAATTAGATCTTTCGTAATTTATGCTTCGTTTTTATTTCTCAAGTTTCTATTGCGTTTCTTGAATGCCTGCCTATAATTATTCGATTCGTGATCGCGCTTATAATACTTCGATTTACAGATAAAATTTTAATATTAGTAGATAAGATAGTAGGACGGCTAGGATCAGACAGATCGATCTCTATTAAGCAGGGGTGGATTAAGTGGAGAGTAATGTAATCAATCAGATTAATTTTGGAAGAATATGTGCGAAGCATGATGGTCGACTGAGACAGACTATGAAATGAGTCTAATTATTTGGAATTTTGATCGACCCTGGATTATTAGGGTGTTGATTGGTTGCCTGTTAGACTAATTTGATCACATATAGAAGTGATTTTGTTTTTTATTTTATTAAGAAGCCAAGCTCAGATATGATGCAAAGCATACAATGGGCCATTCCATACGAGTATTCTTAATGCAGTATGTATTTTCTAGGGAAGTGGTGAGAAGAAGCAAAGAGATATCTCTACACTTTGGAGACACATATCTTTGCTTATTCTCTTCCCAAGAAAGCCTGTTTGCATACATCATTAGGAATACTCGTGTGTGATGACCCAATGGCATGAAGAAGAAAAAGAAAGGATTAGGGGACATTAGGAGGATGACGGAGATGGTGATGGACGACACTCTTGAATCTTCGCAGATTATAAGATGGTAGACTGTTCCATATTCGCACAGTTCGAGATAAAAAAAAAGCATTACGAAATTTTACTGTACGGCTGAAAGTTTTTGAAGGTTGAAAGGCATTGCATCTACAAGGGATCAGACTAGAAAGGGGAATGCCCACATTTCATACAACCTTAGGCCCGACATGAACAGACATGTAGGATGACTTAAACGATGCATTATGATAGTCTGAACATATTTTATTAACAATGGCTCTATTTCTGTCTAGCGTGGGGAAAGCTTTGGCAATCGGATGTAGCTTGAGCGACTTTCTTGGGTGAAAAAGTGGTCTTTTCTACTTCTCGGATTTGCACGGAATTGGTAAGTCGTAGGAAATGACTTGCTATGAGAAAATTGTTCACAACAGAGCACTAATAGCCATGAAAGAGAAAAAACTGCAAAAATATATGCGAAATGTAGTAGCTTTAGTAGGGGTGTATGTGACCCAAGTGCATGAAAATGGGTTTTCCGGCTGCAAAAACGTTTCGAGAAACTTTTCTGAATCGGGGAAAAAAGTACACTATCCGATAGTACTCGGCGAAACCTTTAATTTGATATGCAATATGCCCTACCCTAAAAGAATACAGAGAACAATTTTCTTCTACGAATTGTAGCTGGTAATGAGCTGAAGCGAACATTGAAACCAGTTTTCCGATCGGACATAACCCTACCGAGTTAGAGCCGATCTAAGGTCAGAAAAATCTAGTACCTCAGTTCGCATAAAAAATAGGGAAATACTAAAAAAGTGAGTATTGGTGGGATGGTTATAAATAGCTATTTAAGCCTGAGAGTATCAGAGTGTGGGTACTCAAACTTCTTCTCAGGACCTAAGAAATTCGATTCTGTACTAGATTTTCCAAAATGTACTAGATCAAACTTTGACCCTCTCCCCCCAGTTTTACCCAGCTAGGTAGAAATAAACATTGATAATAAAAAATGTTTAGAGTATCATAATTAATCGTTTAAGATATCTCTCATGTCTGGAGCTGTCTGGCCAAAAATGGGCATTACCTTTTCATCAGAACATTGACCATGCATATAGCGATAAAAGGGCAGCGAAAGGCATCCAACATAGCAAATTGATCTTTATTGGCAATTTATCGGAGGTAAAAGCCACTGGCAAATAGTAGGAATAAAAATCCACTGGTGGCAAACCCCAGATAATTTCTTTCCATGCGTAAAATATGGTTCCGATTTTTACGCATTTATATTCTACGCATCTATAGAAGAATGTGAGATTGAGTCTTCAATATAATAAGCGTGTACGTAAGTGAACAGAGTTAGATGTTCGAATCTCGCCAGTGACTAAATAGTTTTTTTTTTCTGATTCCCACAACGAACATTTTGAGCACATATTTAGCATTTTTGTTGTAGAAACTTAATAGGGTCTAAAGAAAAAAATGAGGAAATTAACTAATATTTCAAAAAATTCAGAAGTAATTTTTTACAAATTTATTAACCGAAGGAAAGTAGCATGTCATACAAGAAGGAATTGCTAAAAGATGCAGGAAGTCCTTTAAAAAACTAAAAGAAAGACGGCTGTAAATCATTTATACATTTAAAAAATCACCAAAAGGAGGAATAGAAATTTCTTTGATGACTCTTAAGGCGCCGTGCCGGAAGAAAGAAGAAAAATTACGGAATGTTGCGGCCAAACAAAGAATCCGAAACACACTCCTGATGAGATTAGACTGGGATAAAGGCCTTATGCTACTACATACATACGTATCTACGATATAGGAAGTTTTAAACTCGAATGATTGATTGGTTAAATATAAGTAAAAAAAATTTACTTCTCATCACTCTAGATAGGTTTATTTCTCCAATGAAACTAAAATTGAAATGAAAGACAAGCGTCGCCCAAATAAAAGATTTTGTCAAGTGTGGAAGAAAAAAGCGTAAAGTAGTGGTTGCGTTCTCTGAATGATGCTGCACAATGCTGCAAACATCTTCATGTCATTATAGCGCTTCCGACATGTATTCAGATTCTAAACAAATCAATTTAGACTCTTTTTTCATTTTCCTCTATCATAGGTCTTAATATACAGCCTCTCCACCTGATTCTGTTATCCGAGGTTCTGCTTCAGTTTCTTGAATCGTTTTTGTTGAATTTCTAATTCTAATTGATGATTAGCATGCAGTAGCTATCCAATGATGGAGCTGCCATCTGGTTATTAGGAAAAGTGTACCGAGTTCGGGGAAGATTTTTTTTTGTTGTTGTCATACATGTCTCCTTTGGATTGAGACTAAAGTTGAAAGTATCCAAATTATCCGGAGTAATTAGGATCCAATTCATCAAATTCGGGTATTTGGATAATCCGGATCCAAATTCAGGCTAAGCAAAAAAAATTCAAAATTTCCTCCAGATTGCATTGTTTCATTAAAAAAGTGGAAATAACATGAAATTTATATTTTCCAAATGCAACTTGGATAACATGTTGAACCTATAGCTTGTTAGTGTGTGTCCGGATAGCCCGGATCCAGATCAGGGGATAGTTCGGATCCGAGTCCGCATTTCAGAAATCAGATAGTTTGCAGATCTGAGTATCCGGATATTAGCAAATCCGGATCCAAATGGAAAAATTTATAAACCATTAAAAATGTCCAACGATTATCAATCTAACAAATATTAAATCATCATCATATACCTAGGGTGTAACGTTCAGAAATTACAGGGTGATCTAAAGTTGGGATTGCTTGTCTAAGCATGATCTATCCATAGCCGTCGGGTGCAAGACCACATACAGGACACCCTGTATAACGATCCGAAAATTATTCCACGAAACTGCAAATATTAAAATTACGTACCTACTGCTTGTACAACAAGTCCATACCAAATTGTCATTGCGGGAGAAAATCGATTAAGGGTGAGGAGTAAGGGATGATTTTTATATCCTTCCTGCCAAATTTCTCCATTTAATTTTAATCATCTTGCAAGAAAATCTTTCAGAATGAAAATGGTTTTTAAAGAATAGACCACCAGTTTAGACGTGTCAGTATGCTGCCTCTGCCGCACAAAATCTGTAGGTAAGGAGATGCTTCATTTATGCCTTTATCCATCATCTTGCCCACAAGTTCTTGTGCTGCAGAGGGAGCATTCTGACCCGCTTAAAATGGATCATAGAAGTGAAAAAGTGTTGGGCGGACAGTGAATGAGTTTCATGATCGTCACGCTTCAAAGTGAAACGGTCATTTGGGTTAACTCGGGGGAGCCGAGATTTTTCAATAAATATTAAGTTGTCTCGAAATTGAAAGCCAACACGTTTCGATTCACGAATGGCGAATATTTTCACATCGGCCGTGCGGTGCGGTCTTAAGCTTACACTCACTTTCTTTTTCTTTTTTTTCACCATCGGGGTGATTTAACCTAATTTTGTACTAGATTAAAAATGGTAACCACCCACGGCATCCTCATAATTATAAATTAAAAAACAAAAACACACATTCCATATTTCCTTCTCGCTGTTTTTTTTTTGTTTTTTTACTAAAAAATTGTAGATAGAACAGCTCAAGCGAGTTATAATTAGGCCATCTATGAGCTCTTGACGCCTTAAAGCATCTCTATATTGTTAAATCTGCCCCCCACTCCCCGCCACATCCCCTATCATTCCCTTAACATTAGGTTTGTTCGATGAAAGCATCGTATAAAACACCGTGTAAATTTTCCCCTCCCCTCCAATATTTACCCAGGGTTTTGGTGTTAATCAAAGCACCAGCCGTGCGTTCAGGGATAGCAACTGAACGGTTGGTTTGCATTTCGATTCGAAATGTCAATTTTGAAAGTTCTTTACGAATAAAATTACGCTAAACGTCAAAACTACTAATCGCATCGAGACACTACGCTACCAAACCGTAGCGTAAAAATGTGCACACCGATGTGCTGGGGAAATGACAATGCTTCGGTCGCCTGAACGACATGATAGGTTTGTTCGCGGAAAACACCGTGTAAATTGTCCCCAAATTTACCCGGGGTTTTGTGCACTCATCGAACAAGTTTTTAAAACACTGGGTAAACCTAATGTAATGACATTTCTCGGACAGTTCTCCCGAGTATAATTAATTGTAAAAACTTATTTATAAAATGGATGAAGGCAAATAAAATGTGCTATAGCTAGTTTTCTACTTCTTTTATTCTAATTTTTGCTTATTTTTGCTCAAAAAGTCATTTATATGTCCCAATCAGCAACAAATTGCAAGTGACAGTTCTCAAGTGACAACTCTCAAACCCATTACCCCGAGAAATTATTAGTGTAAGCTCGGGGTAGCCCTAGGTTTTTGAAAAAACAAGATAGTCTAGCCCGGTGTAGCCCTAGGTTTACCCAGGGTTTTCATCGAACAGACCTGATGTGTAAAAATGTGACATTCTGCATGCGGTTGAACGCACGGCGGGTAAACCTAATGTAATGACATTTCTCGGACAGTTCTCCCGAGTATAATTAATTGTAAAAACTTATTTATAAAATGGATGAAGGCAAATAAAATGTGCTATAGCTATTTTTCTACTTCTTTTATTCTAATTTTTGCTTATTTTTGCTCAAGAAGTAATTTATATGTCCCAATCAGCAACAAATTGCAAGTGACAGTTCTCAAGTGACAACTGTCAAACCATTGCCACGAGAAATCATTAGTGTAAGCTCGGGGTAACCTAGGTTTTTAAAAAAAAACAAGATAGTTTAGCCCGGTGTAGCTCTAGGTTTAACCGGGGTTTTCATCAAACACATCTATTATTTTTAACATGTTTCCACTTTCCCCCTTAATTTAATATTTTCATTTGCAGCTTTGCAGGTGACTGAACTCAAACCATTTTGACTGAGGTAAAGATTTTTACAAATTTCAATTTAGATACCTACCACCGTTGAATTTTTCTATGAATTCTACAAATATCTAACTGTTATTGAAACTAAATTTATAGTTTTGTACAACAAAAATAGACATATAGAAATTTCCCATTTATAAATCCCGCTCTCTACAAAAAATTGATAAAAAATTATAAATTGATTAGTGAAAATCGTACATAGTTGTACGGAATATTATAGGTCATTTTACACCACCCCTCTCTCACCCTATATCACATTTATCTATGATATTTAATCAAACTTACACACTTGATTATTTATAAAATTATTTGATTATATAAATCCCTCTTTTACGATAAAGAGGACATCGACACCGAAATTCCCGTATAGTATTTTTCAATTGTAACATCGTGTTTAAATTGTGTTCAACTAACATTTACATTCTACCTAGGTATACTACCCGTCACCGAGCTAATTATTTGCCATAATAATTATTTTCATGAAAAAAAGAAGATTACAAAAAAGGATTAAAACCCCACAATCCTCACCGCCTCATTTCATAACTTTTTATTAAGTTCTTTATCAGAGAAATTACTTATGAACCTACTTGAAAGACCTGAATCATCCGTTAATAGAAAATACTTTTTTTTAAATTTTAATATTTTTCAAGTACATTTATACTACTTTCACTAGTATACCTGAGGTTTTTTGTTTGTTTTTTTTTTTTATAATAATATCAAAAATAAACAATCAAATAGTTTTTTACCTTTGACATTTTATTCATGCTATTCTTTGTTTTTTTTTCTACAATTTTCCAACACAATATCCAAAAATATAACGTTAAAGTGATCGTGAGAAAGAGAATCAATTAAATAATAATAAGAAAAAAAAACGTTTGTATAAAAATAAACAAAAAAAAAATATTTAATTTACTTGCCTTGAGAAAATAACAGAAATCCGATGGTTCCTCCTCTCAGAAATCGATATATGTATGTAGGTAGGTAGAGGTTGGTAGATAGCCCTTATCCAAATCAGAAAATTAAAATCCCGAAAAAAACGAGGCAGATAAAAATCACTTCACGGCTCACTAAACGGTCACTTCGAAAGAAACGATGGAAAAACGATTTTTTCAACTTGAAAAAACACTCAACAGAAATGAGAGAAGAAAAACGACAAAAAAAAACAACACCTGAGGGCACCAATTACGTGGTGACTCACACAGGTGTTTCCACTTTTGCCAACATTCAGAGAACAAAAGTTTTCCTTATATTATCTTCGTCTTCTTCTTCTTCTTAATTTTTACTTTTTCTTTTTTTTTATTATTTTCTTTTCTTCAAGCACTGCACAGGCATACACACACACACACACACACACTACACACGGTGCTAAAAAAAACAATCAATCGCGCTTGTTGCTTCCACAGTTTTCTTGGGTTTTTATCGCGAGTCTCACGTTTACGTCATTAACACAAGCGATTGCTGTTAAGGTAAGGAATTAAAAGTGTTGCTTAAAAGGTTTAATCTCGATAGCACTCATCTCTAAGGTTTTCACCGATAATAGTAGCCTAGTCAACAACACAAGTCAAGTCAGTCAGTCTCAGTCACAGTCACACCACATAAATAGATTCTACTAAAGCTTCCTCGTTTGCTGCTTGCTGTTGCTGCGTCTTCTCTCAATTCGATTTAAAGAGAGAGGACAGACAATAAGTTCGTGTGGTAAAGGGAATCGACAAATAAACAAAAGACGACGACAGGTAACAAACAGGTAAACCAACCCAACGAAAAAATATATATTGATAGTTGTCTGTCGTCGTGGTTATGCTCTTGTACGCGATGCGATATAAATATATATAGCGCGCGATAACTGCGGTTCTTTCTTCTCTATCTAATGTAGAATCGCTTTCAAGAGCGCAAGCGCGCGCGCAGCACATTAAACGAAGAAATGGCACGGAAAGCAGCAAATGCAAAATTTCAATACAGAAAAGATAATTGCGCGGGGGCAAGTACACAATTTATATGTAGCTAAAGGCGATGGCAGACTTTCACGCACGACGATGCTTAAAACCTATGTATTACGACGAATCAAACATCTGGCAGCAGCCGTTATAGCTATGGTTTGATTCCGCGAATGCGCGTTTATTGAGAAAAATCACGGTTTGAATTGGATTAAACGCGAAGCTTACTTAGAATGTGCACGATATCACGAACAATGATCGCGCGCGCGCATCTACTAGGTATATATCGTCTCAGAGTCACCGCACGAGCTAAACTGATTCTTCTTCGAAGGGGGCGGCGGCAGCAAGGCAAGACGTTTTTATAGATCCCACCAAACTAAAAAACACATACCTACTAATATTGAAAAGTGAGGTTAAGATTTGAGACTGAATATTATTGAACTGTGCTACGATAATATTATTATGCTCCATCCGCCCCCTCTCCTTCCCCCAGTATAAATGGTTGGTAGTAGTAAGACGCGCGATCTATATACAAAAATAAAATAACAAAATTCGTTTATGTTGAGAAGAATGGGTGTCGTGTCGATAGTATAAGATGACGGGTGATGTGATGATGCATGAACATGATGTTGGGGATCATAGGACTATCCACATTAAATATGTTGTATATATTATATGTATCCATCAAAACTAACTAATACAAGTTTAGAGTTAGTTTGTCTGATGGTGTTGCCGTTATACCACTTGGCAATAATAGATATAGCAAGCAAAGCTACTAGCTCAATCGGACTAAATCATATTGACCCGACCTGTTCGTCGCGTTCGTTATTGTTGGGTAGAAAACCAAGTAGGCGTCAACGATGTTGCTAGATAATAACACTACTGGATTCGCGCAGCGTAATATACAATTACCTGTTGAATAATCAGTCGCGGGTAATTTGTTTACGCTTGCGCAGAAGTATGTAGGTATTATATTAAATTTTTTGAAAGAATATTTTGGTGGATTGATGGATGGGGGATGGATGGATGGATGCAATAACAGATTATGAAATAATTACTGTGAAATGTGGGGCATGCATTGTGTTGCGTGCAATTTTATATGATCCGTCATACTTTATTGACTACATTTCACTATACACACGGTGATTATATAAAAAAAATTATATGGCGCAAATGGTTTAAAGAGGTTTAAATTGTATTCTAGACCGTTTTAGTTTTACAAGCTAACCAAGAATTTTATTTATATATTTTTTATTATAAGGGTCAAGATAACTTTCGTCTGCTTCTCCGACCTTCGCCCTAAGCAGACTGTATACTCCAGGGTCTGCCTTTCTATCTGTAGATGAGCTGAAAGGCCTTTCTTACCAAGCCAAGACAGGGGAACAGGGGCCGGATTCACTAACTCGGAGAGTTTGGGAGTTTTTGAGATGAGAATTTTCGTTTCGCCGGTTAAAACTCCCTAACTTTCCATTCGAGCTTCTCTAACATACTTGAGGAGTTAACGAAAACGTGAGAAGTATCGAAATATTGAAAGACGGATAATTCTGTGTGGGACGGTCGTAGAGCATTGCGGTTTCTTTCTATGGACTTAGAGTCTAGAGTACAAAAATATAGGTGAACAATTTCTGAGGTAGAGGCTTTTGGGGATGGGGGGGGGGGGGGGGGGGGTCGTACCACCCCCATTGGGGTTTGTCCCAAAATCCGTCATGTTTGGTATCAAATTAAAGAGGGAGAAACGGGTAATCGAGTGGTGTAGTTTTTTTTTCATCATTTTAACTTCATAACTAACTTTTTACCGCCGAAAGACGGATTTTTTGCACTTGGGTCATATACACCCCAGTTCCGATATTTTGCATATATTTCTGCCGTTCTTTATATCACATCCATTAGTACTCTGTTGTGAACATTTTTTTCATGGAAAGTGAATTTCCACGACTTACCATTTTCGTACCAGAAAACGCCCATTTTTTCATCTTAAGAAGGACTGATTCACTTCTTTAGCAGTTATCTCCAAAACCATTTATTGGATTGAAAAAATAATTGCATATCTAATTAGGGGACAAAATGTAAATGCGATTTTATCCTATATATAAGCTTTAACGTGCATATTTAAAATTTTTATAGCATCTCTTCTGTACTGGAAGACGACCAAATTGACCATTTTCGCGTGAATTACAATTTTTAGCGGGTACCTTGAGACACCAAAATCCTTATTTCTTTGTAAGTATTGCAAGGATTTCCATAATTTGTTTTTGTACATATAGCCAGGATATGCATTGAATCCATAACTCAATTTGAAAATCCTAGGTACATTGGTACCATCACAAAGGACGATAAAAGCAGACAATACTATCAGTTGTGAAATATTTTTCTTACTTCTCCACAACTAACACAGCCGAGAGTTTTGCCGAGTTGAATAGAGTGCTTGGTAAATCTCAATACTAATTCCACGAGTTACAGAATTCCGAGTGGTGAGTTAAGTGGCAAAAAAACTCTCATCTCCATAACTCCTCAACTCGCCGAGGCCCCAAGCAGGTTTTGGTGAAAGGGCTTCTAGCAGGACAGCACAATGGGCCGCTCTGGCCTCTGTGCTTTGGATCTTATGTAAAATAAGTACAGATCCTCCAACGCTGATTTATCATAGTGTTACAACTATGTTTGTCGACCTCCTCATTATCGAGTACTCCACAATATACTTCTTCACTTTATCCCTTGGTAACAAACTTTTAGATTTTGAGTGCTTATTATCTTTCTAAATTAAGTTGTACAAAAAATGAAAAAAAAATATAACAGTAGAAAGCATAGGTCAAATAATTAATAATTTTTCTCAAAGATATGCACTATGAAGAAGTGCTATCAAAAAATATCATCTCATTACATTTGAAGGCAGTTTAGGATATTTTAAATTCTCAAAAACAAAAAATTTAAATTCTAACAGCTACACATTATTTAAGTCTCCATCTAAGGAGAAAAGATAGCAAATCTTTCTTAAATAATATGGATGGATTAAAAAGAAGTTGAGTCCCCCCGAGGACCGGGAGGCTCTAGAACGTAGGCCACACCAAGGCGCATTGTTCACCTTCCAGACTTGTGAGCAGATGCTCATAAGTCCCAGCCGGACGCTCTCATGAAATTCAGAATTGGTCTTCAACCCTCCCTGCCGGCTCCATGCAATTCTTCCAAGAGGTGTGAATCACTGTTTCGGACTCCTCTTCGCATCCTCTGCATATAGGATCAGCAGCAATATGCCTCATCTTGTATAGGTGACCCCTGTAAAAAGAGTGCCCAGTGAGAATTAACAGTAATTTTCTAATTTGCTTACTCCCAATACATTTTTTTTCTCGGATTACCCCACAGTTCAATAGTAGTTCTACCCAAGGTATCATCCAGCCAAAGGCGACTGTGTTAGCAATCATCCCAGGCCGAAAATTTAGACGCAAGAATTTTTGGTGCAATCTCGATTGTAGACGATGATTCCTCTGAGCTTGCACCAAGATGAACGAGCACGCCCGCCCTTTCGTTCCCGCTGATGTCGTTGTGACCAGGCACTCAAAAAACGAGTACCCTGTCAAACAGCGAGAGGGAACTTAGGGTGGTTTTGCACTCCAGTACCAGTTTGGAGGTTTTGAAGGATTTTGACAAGGCCTTTACAGCTGCTTGGCGATCTCCTTGTTTACAGTATCCGAGTTAGGAGATATCTTCTAGCTTCAAAAATAGCATTGACTTCCGCTTGGAAAAACCGTAACATGGCTTTCAAGGTGTAGGGCAATTTCCATACGAGGCTCCTCACAGAAAATGCCTGCTCCGGTATGTTCTCCAGTTTTGGAGCCGTCTGTGTAAATAATAGGGTTTGTCAATGGTTGAAGCACAGGGTGTGACGACCAATCTACCCTAGCTACCCACTTTTTCCTATTCTTTAATATTATTATACTGAAAGCTATCGGCTTGTCCTGGAAAAGGATTAATGCGAAACGAACCAATAAAGGGGGCTGTTAATTTTAGAATGTTAGAGCTCTGCGAATGAACCATAAAATGAATTTAGCCCTAAGAGAATACGTTATGGGACTCAGCGAAACTATGTGGAAGAAAACAATTTCTCAGATAGAAAAATCTTGCATTCTATAACTTGTTTAAATGCAATCTCAAAAGTGCCAGTAGCCACTGCAAAAGGTGACGCCTGATTTTGACAATACAATTACGACTGATCTATCTGGCAATTGCGACTTGATTTTAAGTCGAAGTCGACGCTGAGGTGAAATTTGTAAAATTAAATTAAAGTTTCAACTGCTTGAACAAACCAGAAGTCCCGACTTCTGTAATTGAACTGAAATTGGCCGCAGCCAACACCAACTTTTACCATTTGGGCAAACTCGTAGTCGACTGATCAGTCGTAATTGTAATTCAGGCCTAAAAGCAGAAAGCAGCAACAGAAGCAGAACTTTCTTCTGAAAACACTAACAAATTGAAAGCAGAGACAGAAGCAGAAGCAGAAAGTTGATCAAATCTCAAAAGCTCTGCTTTTGCTCAGTACTACCAATATAAAGAAAGCTAAAATTTGTATATTATCATTGTTGGCGACCTTTCGTTTTTAGAAAAACAAAATTGTCTATAGAGAAAAATTAATTAATTTTGTTAGAAATAACAAATTAATTAACAATTAACATTAACTTTTTAAAAATTATAACACCTGACATGTGTCGTCTGGTCCTGATTCTGTCGCTGTTTTTTGCTTTTAATGTGTCACGACCTTTAAGTTCGTATCATATTGGTTTTGACCAATGAAAGAAGAACCCGAACACAGATTGACCATAATATGGTGATTAGTCGTCGGTGGAGAAATATAGTGTAAGGCGTCCGAAGTTCTAGCTGAGTAGATGTAGGACGTCTTGTCACAATTAACATCATAACTAAAGCGGGAAACACAATGCTACGGTCATCAGAGTTCGTCAGCTCAAATTTCAATTTATTCCTATATCTGATAATAGAATAGAATGAAATCTGAGCTGATGAACGCTGATGGCCGTCACATTGTGTTTCCAGCTTGAGGATTACCACAAAATGCACGCGATAAATGAGAGGAGGTTTAATTTAGAAGATTTTTAGTACTAACGAAAAAAAATTGTAGTCACAAAAACTGCAACAACAGAAGAAAGTCTCTGCAGGAATGGATGATGGACAACATAATTTGTTATGGTCACTTGTAAATGCAGCCTTAAAATTTCCGCCTCAGCTGCAAGTATATCTCCAACTACCCAACTGCCCTCTATACATCAAAGTATAGACCTAGACGACGATGAGAGTTGGAACAAAAATGAGGATGGAAAAGAAGAAGAAGAAGAGAGGGGGAAAGAAGGTTGTCAGAGGAGAGTGCTGACCAGAACAGGTAGTAAAAAGTGCAAAAAAAGAAAAAGGAATTCCGGAAAAAGCTGAAAAATCGTGAAATAGCTTCCACGACTCGAAAGTGTTGCAGAATTTTTATCAGCTTTCCTAGAAAATTCTTGTTTCCGAAAAATTGATATCGGAAGCTGGCCAGATCAAAGCACAAGTGTCTATCTTTCATTGACATTGAGCTGCACCGCAGAGAGGTCGATTAGCGCCTACTGGAAACGAGCCCCTCTCGAATGACTATAGTTTTACTGTGAGATATATCGTAAACTTTTTATTATAATTCCTCTAACTTAAATAAGTAAACAGTGGATGTGATGGAACCATAGCAATGGAGTTCATGTAAGTTGTTGCCTTTCATATTCTTTGTATAATTGCCTAAAGTAGAGAGCTTTAACCATGACATATATACTTCACATTTGGAATTTTAATATTCATATAATCTTATAAATACGTAGACCTATACATATGTCACTTTGCTGGTGCGTACAGGAACGCAAACCGCGGTTAATAAAAGAAACACATTTTATAACGTAATGATCTCATAGATGTTGTTTCTCTTTCCTTCTCCCGGAGCTCCACGCATTGATCGTCAAGGCTGACTAGGTCCGATCCTCCACACATTTCAGGTTACTTAGGTGCATCGAATTATGTGCCGACGATACCATGGATGGATGGGGAAAGGCACTAAGAGGATCACCATCATCTGATCCGCACACAAGTTCGAAGGTAAGTCCATATGTAGTTCCTTCAAGACTATGTGTGTACTTCAGTTATTTGGTTGTTTTTTTTTTTGATGGCACGAAATTTTTTGTCTACGGTGCCTGGTAGCATAGGTTTCTGTTTCATACCCACTCCACACTCTCTGCATTTAGCCGAGGTGGTAGCGTGCAAGCCTGAACACAAAGCTACCACGGAGTAGGCTATCAGCTTCGGTTGATCGACTGGACTGAACGTCTAACACCACTCGCTCAAGATAAGAATCATATGTAACAAATTTGACAAAAACTCAAGCACAAATAACACCAAATAGAGCATCAACTCCACCAACGATCCATATCGATGGTGGCGAGTTCTGGAAACGCATACCCTTAGCTGCACAGAGAAGCTAAAAGTAGAAGGTAAATAGTGGACATCTCATCAGAAAGAAAAAAACGTGGCAAAGAGTAGCAATAAGCAGAGCATTGTATGAAAACACTAGACCTAGACCACTAGTCGACCTGCATTTAACAGCAAATATCTTCACAGCCAATTCTGGAAAGATGAAAAGTATCATCACAAAAATTGTTAAAAATGGGTTACCTAGCTGACTGTAACAATGCCTGACAGATTTATATTATGGTCATGATATACCGATACCAGAAACTCAACACCTTAATTAGTCCAGTTATAGTCTGAACAAAATCATCATTTTTCTATCTATGAGTGGGTACTGTAGCACTTAGCGCAAAGCTTAATTTAATGTCAATCGAATCTTATCTGTAATTAATTTTTTTAATTTAATTTAATTTAATTTTTCTCAGATTCGCACTCTCTCAGAATGGAACCCAGGCCGCAAAAATTTGTTAACATCTATAGATCTAAATTTCAATCAACTCGCGACTATACCACCGACACCGACCCTCTCTTATGTCACATACAATATTTTTGCGGTTTAATGTAGTTACGACAGAGGAAATAGCACAATATAAGAGCCATTTGTAACGAAGAGCTTGCCAGTCGACAGATCTACCTGCATCCACTTTCACCTGGATACAGATAGATACCGTATCCGACACCTCTTTGCTAGAAAATAATCGTAGAATTAGCGTGGGTGGCTGCAGAGCGAATATGCCGCTAGCGATCAGCCTGCTTGGGGTGGTCCTTGCCGCCCACATCCCTTGATGCTTGTTAAGCTGTGCATAATCGACAAAATAATTGATCAGACAGACAAACGGACAGTGAAGAAAACAATTTGTATGTGTGACTACAGACGGACAGACAGACAGAAAAAAAAGATCTAGGCTTCCTTCTCCTTGTGGAACCTGAAAGCCTAGAAAGAAGAAAATTTATTTGATTAAATGCTGCAAAAGAAAACGGAAGACCTCAACAACGCCGAACAAGTCTTAATACACCCGGAGATTTTACGACGCTGGAAAGACGAACGGTCGAGAGAGGGAGAAAGAGAACGAAGAGAAGTCTCAGATGTTGTTGAGACCCCGGCTTTGGGATAAGTTGGGTCCAGACGCCCCCAACCACCCTGGCTAAGCCTCTAAAGCCTTCTCTATCTGCTTAGCCCTAATAAAAAGATGAAAGTATAGATGAAAATGGAAAATATTAAAAAGATTTTCACGATCCATTACACACACCATTACCCCCCGTTCTAACACAAAATTGAGTGAGAAAAGTCTAAAGAAAATACACACCGGGAGCCAGGGCCAGTGGCGGTAAACTCAATTCAGTTATAAAATGTAATTTTCCCCACATTAATTTTAAATTGATAATTGCTACTTATCCGCCCATGCACAAAACACAGCAGTCATTAAAATAAAAATAAAAATTCTGTATTAAAAAGGAAACGAAGAAATATTAAGAAAAAAAAAAAAAAAAAAACAAAGCTCTTTGCGGCTGCGCGCAAATCTAAAACCAAGAAATGGCTTCGTTTTCTTCATTTTTTTTATGGGTTATGTTTTATGTTTTTTTTTTCGTAGCTCTTTCTTTTGAGAATCGAAAAGAAAAATGGAAAGAAATCAAGTTTTAACTAAGATGGGTTACACAATATTCGTCGTCGTCGTCGAATATTTCTTCTTTTTGTCTTCGTCACCTGTGCAAGAGATCTTTTGAAGCTTGAATCATCACTTCGCTTCTACCATTCCTAACCTAACTGATTGTGGTCGCGCTTCTTCTTACCTGAGATCAATTCTTACTATATGCGCGCATGCGCTTCAACTTATATGAAATGTCTGAGTCTGCTGAGACTTTGCCTGTCTTTCTGTCTGTCCATTTACATATATATGTACATCACGTACCTACAACCATATTATGCCATTTACTATGGTATTGTGGTGTAACGATATTTTTGCATATATGAATATATAGAAAGATAAAAAACATACAAGCGTAAGATACCACATATGAATAGTCCCGTTATACGGCAAGTGAATGGATACAATCGCGGTAAAATTAAATTCTGTGAATGGATAATTGAAATTAAAAACGTCAATTTCATGAAAAACTTGCGCTGAGTTGAGTGCTAATGAAAGTTACTTTCTGATCTAATTTGTGATTGTAGCGCTGTTGTCGGTGGATTCTCGGTTGGTTTGTCTCAGCCTTAGCCTGGCACTAGGCAGCTTATCCGTATCGGTGGTACTTAACTTATACTAGGTATATACGGCGTGGTCTTCATCAAAAGAGTGCGGAGTCGCGGTTGATTTTAGCAGACTCCTGATTCTTTAGTGGCAATTGGAGTTAATTAAGAAGAAAGATCAAAACTTGTTGCCTACTGCTGCTACAACTTGGTTTGGTTTGGTTTCTTGACTCAGTCGCGGTAATGTCTTGACAACTTGTTGTTTGCTCCAGAAAGGACAGAAGAACAAAAAAAAAAGAACCTGAAGTTGTAGATATTGAGGTCATGTTGTTGTGGAACCCGTCTTTTTTTTTGCGCTTTTAAAGACTTCTGGGGCTCCACCTCTTTAGATGAATACATATATCCAGGATGTTTTATACAATATTCTTGTTGCTAATTGATCATTATGAATGAGCATTCAAGTATAAGACTTTTTTTTTTGTACGAGACTTATCTTAACAGGTAGTCATAGTCAGTCGATATAAATTATATTAATGGCTACCTTTCCCTTTATATTATTATTGTTTTTTATTCTTTTTAGTTCTTTGGATGCTTGCTTTTGGTGCACTAAATGAGAAAGGAAATTTATTAAATGTTTCTTAATTGTGTAATGATTTAGAGTTTTATAAAAGACTTCAATAGCTGGCCATACACGAGAGGAATTTTCGACGGATCTGATCCGCTGAGGCCCTGTTCCGCGGCCCAATTCCGCATGTTAGTGAGCAAAACGAGTGAGTCAGTTCCGCGGAACAGTTCCTTCTTGGAACGGTTCCGTTGATTCAAGTCCGTCATAGGCCATTAACAGTGCAGTTGATGTAGCAAAAGTTCTGCGGGCTTTCCAGTTTAGATATATAAAAAAATTTAAAAATGGAGTGGTCAAAACTAATTTCGGCAGAATTTATTAGCATGTATAAAGAAAGACCCATGTCTTTAACAAATTAAGAGCAGAAATTATAAAAATAAAATTTAAAAAAACGTGGCGTATGAAGAAATTGTGAGCTTTTTAAAGAAAGACTATCCGGAAGCAGATGTTAAGTTAGTAAAAAAAAAAGATACAAAATTTAAAAAGAGCAATACGGAAATAAAAAAATAAAATTTAATATTCCAGGAGAAGTTCAGCAGGGGCAGAAGATCTGTATACACCGTCCTTATGGTAATAATTATCAAAGAATTTATGTACAGAACAATAGGTCAAAATCTGTCTTACTCATGCGTAGATAATTTTTGAAATCATTCTGGCTCATTTGTTCGGAGCTCTTTAATTAATTTCATATGTCCAAAAATATATTTTTTCACTTAACCACTTTTTAACCCATTTTGATCTTTCCTTATTTTTTATAACGGTATTCTAATTAAAAACAGAAATACCTGCAGCCACTACAGCGATTTGTTTCTTGCTCCTAGGTGCCATTTTATCTGACTGATTCGGCATGAAAGTCCCCAGATCTTTCAAACAAGCAAGAAAGACCAAGTCCGCGGATCAGATCCGTCAAAAACAATAGAAATACATGCAGTTGATTTTACCACGGACCTGATATATTGAAAAGCGAATATATCCGCGGACTGGTTCCACACATCAGATCCGCCACGTTAAGGGGCGACAGAGGACCTGATCCGCGGATCAAATCCGTACAAAATTCCGCTCGTGTATGGCCAGCTAATGAGAACATATGGAACATAGTAGTGATAAATCAACGTGTTGCATAGATTCAAACGTTCTCAACAATTTTTTTGCAACTCCTATGCTGGCCTCTCCTATAGTTCCTCATGTAGCTCCTTTAAACTTTATAGAAGAATCAGTGAACTTCAGCTTCCGATCTGTAACAATTCCCGAGGTATTAGAAGCCATCGATAGTATCAAATCAAAGGCCACCACACCGGTGTTGATACTATCCCACCCAGATTTATAAAACTTCTCCTTCCAGTAATATGTACTTAGTTTCCTGTTATATTATATACAATTCATGTCTTACGTATTCTCAATTTCCTCGTAAGTGGAAAAATTCTATAGTGCTACCACTGGCAAAGAGCTCTGCTCCTAATGATCCAAGCGATTTTCGTCCTATAAGTATACTATGCTTCCTATAGGGAAATTATTGGAGAGGTTGATGGCAATGACTTGCTCTTCAGATTGCAGTCTGGGTTTCGTCCTGGGCATGGCTGCGAGACTGCTCTACTGAGAGTTACTTATACAGATATTCGAAGCGCACTAGATAATAATCATCTATCCATCTTAGTTCTGCTTGATTTTTGTAAAGCATTCGACAGCGTTGACCGCACACACTTCTTCTACACAAATTATATGACAAATTCTTTTTCTCCCGAACTGCAATTAAGATGATCAGCGAATTTCTATCCAATCGCTTCCAACAAGTCTTAGTCGATGGAGTTAAATCTAACTTATACTTCCAATCAATTCTGGAGTTTTATAAGGTTCTACTATGGGTCCTTTACTCTTTACCTTGTTTATAAACGATCTTCCGCAGGTTGTGATGGATGTAAATTTGCATATATACGCTGATGACGTGCAGATCTATTTGTCTAAACCTATTGGATTACAGGAGGACTGTATTGCTCGCATTAATAACGATCTAACTCGAATATTCGCTGGGCTGAGTCTAACCGGCTCTTGCTCAATCCGAAGAAGTCGACTTGATTGGCCTTTTATAGTGGAGCTATAGACACGCGGCAATTACCTCCCATACTGCTGAATAATGACATATTACCTTTTTCCGAAAAGGTTACCAGTCTTGGAGTTGCCCTTAACAGCAAACTAACCTGCTGCGCTCAAGTTTGTAGTATAGTCAGCAAAATCTATGGTGGCCTCCGCAGGTTATGGCTCTCAGGGAGGTTATTGTCGGTCGGATTGCGGCTTAAACTGATTAAGGCTCTGCTTGTCCCTCATTTGGTTAACTGCAGCACTATCTTCTCTTCCCTCGACGCAGTTCGTAATCGTAAGCAGCTAAATGTAGTATTCAACGATTGTGTGCGTTTTGTTTATAGACTGCGTCGCTTCGATGATGTGTCACAATATATTCCCTCAGTTCTGGGATGTTCGTTGAATGCCTATCGTGATGTCACCGCCCTAAGTTTCCTACATCGTTTAATAAATACGCGTTCACCGATGTACTTATTCGAATATCTTGGTTTCTTGCACTCGCACTGCCACTTCAGCCTACTTATACCCCGATTCCGCACATTAGTTGGGCAGCGATCTTACTTTGTCCACATTGCATGTAAATGGAACTCTCTTCCCAATGACATTAGAACGATTAGCTCCTAGTATCCGCTGAGATTGATTGAAGTCGCGAATGGATGAGGTGGGTCCGCTCCTGACAACAATTTTAGGTAGATTTGTAAAGTTTATCATTGTCTTTCTTCTCTTTTCTTTCTCTTATTCTTCTTTTCTCATCTTTATATTATTTTAAGCCTCATAGTTCTAAGATAGCTTAATTTTTTTGTTCTCTCCTGTTTAACTTAATTCTCAGCATTTTCTATTTTCGTATACATAGTTAAAAGCTCGTCTTGTTGTATGCATTGAATAAAGTTTGAATTTGAATTTGAATCTGAAGTATTATTATCACCACCCCAATGTTGTAACATACACCAAGACTTCGTCTGTCGATGATTAGATCCATAAAATTTTCAAACATAGTAAAGTCTTTAGTAATCTTTAGTAAGTTTTAAAGTACCTAGATGGCACCAACATATCATTCACAAAAACGCGATCCAATCCAACTGAAACGAGCTAATGGCCCTCTAATAGAAAGCTCTACACATTCTTTCTGCTGTAGTATGCCACATAAATTCTTCGCAATGATAGCTTTCTTTGGTTGAATAAAAAGTTAAAGACCTTTAAAAAAGTGAACCGGCTTCATATGGAACTCTAGCTATTCCACTGACATCTGTGATCCAAAGCGCAAGGCATAGCAGTCAGTGGAACAAAATGTTCTAAGTTTAAGAACAAATTAAAATGGACCGAGTGAGATGCCGGATATCTGCGACGAGTGGGATAAATATCGGCCATTAAGTAGGTAGTGAACTACGAAAACGAAAGGATAACGTAATATCGGGAGTAATCGAAAAAAAAACCAAGAAGGAAAAATTTGAGTAATTCCGGGCTGGAGGAATAAGAAATCTGTGGTCGAATAATCCGATATGGATGCAAGTGACAACAGGTAAGTACAATTCCTCAATTTTTTAATATAGAACTAGTTCAAAAAAGGGGTATTACCTAAATAATGTGTGCCAACTGGAGCCACCGAGAGGCTGGGGTATTACACCGTGAGGATAGTCACCATCATCATCATCCTTATGTAATTCAAGACTAGGTCTGTTCAGGACTTCCTTTTGTTTTAGTTTTTTTGTCACGAAATTTTTTTTTATTATGGCACGTGGTAGCGCAGGTTTTCGTCTCTTGGCCTACCCCCACAATATCTGCATTTAGCCGAGGTGCCAGTCGTGCCAGTCTGATTACGAGGCTATCACGGAGTGAACTATCAGCTACAGCTGATTGATTGATTGATTTAAGTAGTTTGGGACTTTTTTCAGGTCCGCCGAACGAAGGCCAAGTCAAGGCCCATTGTTCACCCTCTAAACCCATAAGCGATCGCTCATAGGTCCCAACCGGACGCTCTTATAAACTTCAGTATTGGCTCCCAGCCCTCCTTACCGGCATCATGTAACTCTTCCAGGAGGTGTGAACCAAGAATTCTGTAACGTATTCCTGAGAGTGCCGGGCAGTGACATAGAACGTGGGTCACTGTTTCGAACTCCTGCATGCAACGCCTGCATATAGAATCAGCAACAAGTCTCATCCTGTGCAGGTGGCCCCTGAGAGAGGAATGCCCAGTGAGAATGGACACCAGAGTTCTCAGGGTTGGCTTGTTGAGTTTTAGGAGCTTATTCGTTTGATTTGAGTTTGGTGTACCCCACAGTTCCTTTGTTGTTCTACCCGTGGGATCTTCTAACCAAAGGCGACTGTGTTGGCGGTCAGCCCAGTTTGAAATGATTGAGACAAGGTGTTTTGGTGCAATCCCGACTGTAGAGGCAGGTTCCTCTGAGGCTGCTCCAAGACGAGCAAGTTCGTCTGCCCTTTCATTCCCGCTGATGTTGCTGTGCCCCGGCACCCAGTGAACTATCACCCTGTTATTCCGAGAAAGGGAATTCAGGGTGGTTTTGCATTCCATTAATAATTTGGAGGTTATAAAGGGTTTAGACAAAGCTTTGACAGCTGCTTGGCGGTCCGAGCAGATGGCTATCTCCTTATTCTCAGTGTCTGAGTTAAGGAGGTGTCTTCCCGCTTTAAGAATGGCCTTGACTTCTGCCTGGTAAACCGTGGAGTGGTTTTCAAGGTGCATGGATAACTCAATTTCAGGCTCCTCACAGAAAACTCCCGCTCCGATGCCTTCATCGGACTTAGAATCATCAGTATATATTATAATTGGGTTTGTCAATGGTTGAAACACGGAATGTGATTCCCATTCTGCCCTGGATGGAATTCTATATTCAAAATTGCTTTCTAGCATGGTCTCGAGAAGGTGGTCGCTATCTCTGTCAATGCCAGGTGCGATAGACTGCACGAACTCATAAATGGATTCATGTGGAACTCTTGTTCCCCATGAAGCCAGCCAAGGTTAAGATGCAGCCTTGGCGCTGTAGTCGACGCCCTCTGCTTGATATGTATTTTCACCGGGTGTATATTGAGGATAACCTCCAGAGCCCGGGTGCTAGTTGACTTAAAAGCGCTGCCTGCGCTGAGAAGGCACAGCCTTTGAATATTCTCCAGCATCTCGCGATGGTTGCTGTAGTCCATTGCTTTCCACCACACCGCTGAACCGTAGGTTAATATGGGTCGAATGACACTAGTGTATATCCATAGGATCATCCGCGGTTTGCGTCACCACCTCTTCCCTACTGCTCTACGGCACATTGCAAACACTTTAAGAACTTTGTTCGCTCTGTCTTCGAGGTGTGGTTTCCAGTTTAACTTTTTATCTAGAATAGTACCTAGGTATTTCACCCTGTCTTTAAATTCCAAGCGTGTGGAGCCAATCAGGGGCAGGTTTAAACTGGGGATACTCCTTTTCATGGTGAATAGGCATAAGTCAGTTTTCAGTGGATTGATGCTCAGCCCGTAATCCGTGGCCCAGCGCATGACTAGTCGGATCGCGTTTTGCACCAATCCACAGAGTACAGGTTCATAACTCCCGGTGACTAAAATTGTTAAGTCGTCCGTCAATTCTAGGGAGGGAAGCTCCATTAAAGAGGAATAATTTTGTTAAATCCATAGAGAGTATATAAGTGAGTCTCCTTTACTGAGAATACCGAGGGTGCACTTAATACTTGGATGTTATAGGCTATCAGAAATTTTGCTCCACGTTGATAAGATCATATACAGATTAACACCTTGCGGATTATCGAATAGTTTTCAGTCTTTCCTTTACCTAACTTTTGTGGATTAAAGAAAAATATCTATACGACACTTTTGATATAATTTAATATTTAAATATAGATCACGCTATTTACATCGACACGGAATCCACAAAAATATTGGTGAATAAATAAAGAGTCTTTACAACAATTCATAGTGCTGATTTCCCCACGATAGAAGAGGTATTCAACAGGTTTAGTATAGGTACATTCCAGAGTTCGTCTCTACACACATTCCCCTAGTGGCCTCGTCTCAAGGGTCAACTAATCGAACACGATACAGTGGTATTACAAATTACACTCCCTCTCAAGAATTCCCTCACCCTCTGTGGAGGAACATTTATGCAGTTTAACAAGTGTTTCACCGTGAGAAGATGTGTCAACTCAAATGGACTAGTGTTGAAAGATGCTTTAGATAATTTACTATCCGGATTATCCGGAATAATTAGGATCCGATTCCTGTAATCCGGGTATCCGGATCCGTACTATCCAGGTCCGAATCCAGACTAAGAAAAAAAAATTCGGATTTGCAAGTATCCAGATACACGGATCTCCAAGCTATCCGGATCTGAACTCTCTGAATCTGGATCTGAACTATGCGGATCCGGACAACACTAAGCAAAAAAGGTTCAAAATTACCTTCAGATTGCATTGTTTCATTTGGAAAATGGGAATGTCATCTAATTTTTATTTTACCAGTTGTTCGGATCCGGATCCGGATAGTTCAGATCCGGATATTTTGAAGATCCGTGTATCTGGATATTAGCAAATCCGGATTCAATTTTCAGTTCCTAAAAGGACATTTATGACAGCAACAAAAATAAAATATACAAAGCTTTCCCGAATACGTGTGCTTCTCCTAACAACCGAAAGATGTCAGCCCCATTATCAGGTAAGCTACCTATTGCAGACTGCTAATCAGAACTAACTAAAAAAAAACCAAGAAACTTGAAGCAGCGCCTTGGATACGAACTGTGATAACAGACCAGCTGGTAAAAACTATGCGGAAGCCCTATACTCTCAAGAGGAGAGGAAGGAGACAAATTATCATTCATATTATCAATGTCCTTCCGAATGCATTCAAGAGTAAGTTGCGATGCTTATAATATGTAGCATCTCAACGATTTGGATTAGCAACTAAAAGACGCCAACTTTTGTAAATACGTTATGAGACTCAGCGAAACTATGTGGATGGATAATGCGAAAGAAAACAATTTCTTAGTGGCAGTATCCACTGCAAATGTCAAATCTTAAAAATTTTCCAATACCGCAACCTCAAATGAAGAATTGTTGATATTTTCCGAGTAAGACAATATCATAAAACAAAGAAAGTGCCAGACTTTGACGCCGCAAGAGCAACTAAGCAGACTCTCAACTGAAACCAACCAAGTAGCCTCCCGTGTCAAGCAGGTAGATTGAGAAAAGTATCTACCTACTTGAATTAGAGCAATTTTGACAGCATCTGTAGCAACTGAGTAAGAGATTCTGGAGTTCAAACGGATATTATAGAAGAGATTAATGATGATACCAATCACGCTCCAAATGAAGAAGGGGAATTATAGGTTAGGTTGGGTAAGAGGGGTGGCACTAAGACTGCCCAGCCTGCTTCACTTAGACCTTCAGTGGGTCCCATATGCTCCTTTACTTCATTAAATAACCTTTAAAACCGCCTCAGATCCAACCTCATGATACATCTGAACTCTTTGCTTTGCAGCTCCCCCAGACTTTAAAAGAAGTAACTATCTAATAGCCTACCTCTTTTATTCATCAAAGTGGGACACTCGCAAGGTACATATTGGACGGAGTCCTCCGAGTCTGTACAGCTCCTGTGGAAAGAGTTCGCCGCTATTCCAAGTCTTCATAGTCTCCTATATCCCAGTGACTCGTAACGACCCATACTAGATTATTGGTATTTGTTCTAATGCCATTAAGGAGTTCTCTTATTCTCTTCCTGTCATATGCAGGTCACAATTGCCTCACAATACGGCAGGTTTCTCTGTTGATCCACCGGAGGCTTGCGTTTTGATAGGCGCTCCTAATGATCACCCTTTTTAAGGCCGCGATCGGAATCCTCACATAAGCTATTGTGCATCAACCAACTCATCAACAATCTCGTTAATTGGGTTTTCCCTGTGACCCTACCTAAAGAAACTGCATTTGCTCGGCAGTCTATAAGGCTCGCGCCACTGACAGTCTGTGGAATACACTCCAGTCCATGCGCTCGCACTCGTCTTGGAACCATCCGTAAAGATAGAAATATCGGATGTTACCACCATTATATCTTCTTCCCATCCGAATCACTCCTAGCGGACATCATTGCATTGACACCCCCCCCCCCCCTTCCCACCTGCGGTGATCCTACCTTTGTAAACTCCTCTTCTCACAACCACATCTCTTAAGCAAGAGCTAATCTTTCTGGCTGAGAAGTACTAATTTGATCCAGTCACATAGACCCTTATCAACTCCTACCCTTCTCAATCCGTTATATACATATATGTATATAGTCTCCGTCTTTAAATGCCCCTCAATATCCAGAAATGCACCCAGAGTATACTTCTTATATTCTAGGGATATCTCACCTTCCAAAATGCTAGACGCTATTGTATTATACTCTATTGACTCGCACAAGTTCCTCCATGAGGATCTTTTTTCTAATCTTATCGCCTTTTTATGAAAGGAAAGCTTGACACTATTAATGGCACTTCTTGCTTAACCCATTGCAGCCGGCATTGTATGGTGGAACTCACCCAAATTCATAAATGTTGTTTCTGAATGCATAAAATAGAAGTTAAAAAGAAATCCAGGAGTCTACCTGTACTAACGACTGAGATAATTATGGGGTGAAATTTCTCCCGTCCAGCACAAGATGCTCCGCAAATACCTGAATTGTGAATATAGAATAAGTATGAAACGGAACTTTTCTGTAAAAAACCGTGTACCTGTTACCAATATTTTTGCTTGAGATGAAGTAAGGTATGGAGGTATGCTCACCTCAGAGAACATTAAATCCCTAATTTGCTTGTATTTCAGGTGCATGACTTATTCGAATTCTTCGAACGTGATTGACGTTCGAGGTGAGATATCCTATAAACAGAAACCAGTTTTTGTCTGTCTCTATCCTCAATCGAGTCTATTCGTCTATTATGGAAAGAAATACTGTTTAGATCCGAAACCGGTTTTTCGCTGTGTATAGACAGAAAAAAATAGTACTGGCCACTGATAACGAACATGTTAGATTCAGCGATGGTAAACGCCTGGAAACTGCATGTGATGTTCTGCAAGATTGAAAAGAGGAGGACCAATGGGTTAGTTTGAATTTCCACGGGACGTTGTTGTAGCAACTACCGATTTAACGTCATGTCATTCAGTATCATAACATTGCAGCAAAAATGAATTCCCCAGGATGGAATTGGTCACATTGTACAACGTGGTGACAATAAATTATCGCAGATATAAGCAATACGAAGGAAAAACTTATTATTATGCTTGCACAAAGTGAAGTGTTTGTATTCATTCCAAAAATTGCTTCCAAAGCTATCACAATGATGAGGTTCCCACCAAAAGGGTAGCTCATTGATTTTAATATCCATTAATTGCAATTCATTTCAATTTGTCAATAAAACCATCTGTTTTCTGAATTCAAGTCATATGTTTTTCGATGTTTCAAATTTCAAATATTTTCAGAACACCTGGTGCCGAACGGGTGAAATTTCACCCCGCCAGGTATATCATTCATAGTGCACAGGTAAATAGTGTGATTGAGATCAAATTAAATTTACACAGCGGTTAGAGAACCCTGAGAACCATGTATTCTGGAGAAAACTCCCAAAATTTCTCATGCTTACTATTTTTGCTGATTTTCCATATGAGAAAATTTCAATATAAAAAAAATACCAAACTTTAAACGCGGATTTGGACAGTTAATCGGGATTAATCGGGAATTCTACCAGACTGTCAAAGAACGGATCGACGCCCCAGTCATTCTCTACCACTTTGCCAAAGTACAGTCGAATACCTGCACGCAGTTGGCCTAGAGAATTTTTCAAAATGGGGTGAAATTTCACCCCATCATCGGGCAGGAATGAGTTAAAGATAAATTGAAACGATATACGATATCGTCATATCTGGAAAAGGGATTCCGGTGAGTATACATCAGATCAAGGAGTCTTACTTTTTTTGATTTAATAAAAATTGAAAAAGAAATGATCGTTTAGACCGTTTAGGTGGTGGGGTTGCCGTTTATGTCAACAAATCTTTACGAGTCCAAATTTTGAAGTCTTCATCTCCTGGACGGGATATCGAGTTTATAGCAGTAGAGGTTAGTTCCGTTTCTGAAAAAATGTGTCCTGTTCTGTGTCTATTGTCCACCTAATAGCTTTAACCTAGATAGTTCCTCTGAACTTCTTGATGTTCAACAATACCAGGACGTAATAATCTGTGACGATTTTAATGTTAACGCTCTCAGTGTTAGTCAGTCACGGGAAAATTTATTTTACCTTTTACAGACACTAGATATTAAGATAATTAACCACCAGCAAACATATTTCAATGCTGCCGCTCCATCCCAGCTTGATTATATCCTCACAACGAACATGTATAATGTTCTATTCCACAGTCAAATATCACCGCCAAGTAATTTTGATCATGACTTTCTGTTTATGACTTTCAACTTTAGATTGGCCACAAATCTCAATACTACGTTCACTTATCGTGATTTTAAAAGCGTTTGCGCTCTTTTCTGAGTGTGACCAAATATCGTGGAATGATATATATACTTGTAATGAGTTGGACGGTAAGGTCGAGCTTTTAACGAATATTCTTCTGAATCTGTATAATAAGTATGTGCCCCTAAAAACAAGTAGAGTCTGCGACAATCGTTGCCCTTGGATCACCCGAGAGATTCACCACGCCATGGCTGAGCGTGATTTTCTGCTTAAGCAGTACAGAAGATCGCACTGTGTAGCGGCACATAACAGATACAAAACTATTCGTAATAGGGTAACATCTATGATTCGTTCAGCTAAGTGTGCATATCTTCGAAGTAAGCTGGATTTAAACCAGCCTTCTAGGAGGTTATGGAAAAATATTCGCAGCTTGGGAATATATGGGCAAGAATACCCACAAGTCATCTGTGATCCCGATACACTGCACAAGTTTTTTACTAATTTCACTGGAACTCCGGCTCAGCGTTCTCATAACTTAAGACTGTTCTAATTTCCTTTCTGAGGGCTTTTCTTTTCACTGCGTTGACGGATGTGAAACTCTCTCCACGTTGTACTCTATTAAGTCAAACGCCACTGGGCCTGATTTGCTAAATCCCAAATTCCTCAAACTCATAATGCCATATATATCTTGTCCCCTAGTCCATATCTACAATTGCTGTCTCACCAGATCTCAGTTTCCTACCCAATGGAAACAAGCTACAGTTGTCCCTATTCCTAAGAAAGTGTCTCCGCCTCTAGCTAGCGATTATCGTCCCATTAGTCTGCTTAATTTTCTGGCCAAGGGATTGGAAAAGATCTTATATAAGCAAATTATGGATTAAGTAGAGGTAAATAAAATATTGTCAGTTTGGCAGTCTGGCTTTCGACCGGGGCACAGCTGTGAGACTGCTCTTTTAAAAGTTGCCACAGATATTTATGATACTCTTGATAGTGATCATTTGACAATATTGGTTTTGCTTGACTATAGTAAAGCATTTGACGCTGTTAATCATTTAAAACTACTCTCCAAACTTGGTAATGGGCTTAACTTCTCATCTACAGCTGTTAAGCTGATTACCTGTTTTCTAATGAATCGCAGTCAAATGGTGAAGGTAGGAGAAACTCTCTCTAATCCGGCGTATCTGTCCTCAGGTGTTCTTCAAGGATCAATCCTTGGTCCACTTTTATTTAGTCTGTAGTACATAAATGATCTATCAAGTGCTACTAAAAATTGCTCTATTCATTTATACGCTGATAATGTACAGATGTACCTTAGTAGACCTATAGGACTAATAGAGGATTGTGTGTATCGGATCAATGAGGAGCTACAGCACCTATATAAGTGGTCTGCAATTAATGAGCTCTCACTGAACTCGTCCAAATCAAACTGCTTAGCAATTTATAGGCATGCATTGGAGAAATCCGAGCTTCCCCATGTGGTCTTGAACAACACAGTCTTGGAATATGTTGACTCAGTCAAAAATTTGGGAATCAAATTTAATTCCAAGTTCAGCTGCTGCACCTACATTGCGGAAACGATGAGAAAGGTATGTGGTGCTCTGCGGCAATTGTGGATTTTAATCTGAAGTTGGCTAAGCCAATAATTTTACCACATTTTACATATGGCAGTTTAATATTCGGCAAACTTGATTCTGTTTGTCAAAGGAAATTGAAAGTTGCGTTCAATGATGTTACCGATACATTTACAAGCTCTCTCGTAGCGCTCACATATCAGCGTATTTATCATCGATTCTGGGCACATCCCTTGAGACATATCTAGCTAGACGTCAACTTATTTTCTTACAAAAATTAATAGTTCATAAAAACCCAGCTTACTTATATGAGAAAATGCAGTTCTTGCATTCTACCAGAAATCCTCAGCTTCTTATCCCAAGACACAGAGTATGGTGAGCGTTCTTACTTTGTCCAGGCTGCTCGTAAGTGGAATTCTCTTCCAAGTAATATTCAAGGTGAAGGCTCCAGCAAAGCTTTTTCAAGCTTAATTAATAATTTAATATCTTGAGGGTGAATGGTGCACGCATCTACTAAACAAATTAATTGGACTATTATCTACATCATTTTCTATACTTAGTTTGTATATTTTTAAGTTTTTAGTTTTATTATTATTATTATATGCTTTTAGCTTTTTCTTTCTTTTGTTCTCCTCCTCTTCATATTAGTACTGTAATAAGATATTTTAATCTTGGGTACATTGCCAAATAAATAAATTATTATTAATTATTATATCTTAAACTATTCAATTTTCATACTCGATAAAAAAAACGAACAAAAAAATCGTTATTTATTCACAAAATCTTCGCCAGAGAAAAACTTCAAGAATAATGTTTCCTGAATATTATTACTAAGTACAATCAAAATAATAGCAGCAAAAAAAAAATTCTTTCCACATATTACTGGAAACCTATTTTCATACACAATTCTAGCAATATCTTTATGTATGATAAACAGCTGTTATATATACATGAAAATTAATGGTTGTTATGGAAGTAATCATGATTTGTTAACTATCATCAAGGGAGGACGGGAAAAGATTTCTTTCCTTTAAAACCAGTTTAACTTCTTCGTTTTCATTACACCATAACTACTATGCAAAAGTGGAACCTAAATAAACATAAAATCATCATGCTTTATTCTCACCAACAAAACAATAATGCTTGTGCGCGCGCGCGTACTCCCAAACCTCTTGCAGGTCAAGTATATACAAGACTCGTAATAATAATGGTAATACAAAAAAAAACAAAAACAAAACAAAAACATCACGCTGCAATATTATAGTTATGTTTCAGCAGTAACACAATGGCATCGAGCATGATCATACAGACTGATCACCATAGAAACAGACAGACAAAATGTAAAGTGCGACTGACAGACGATCCACGAGAGACCGAGACAAGACGACGCAGGAGTGGTTCTTTTTGTATTTATCTGAATTACCCAAGCCCCCAATCAAGTCTATTCTATTTTTTTTTTTTTTTTTTTGTATAGTTGTTGAACTCTTCTTTTGTCTTAACCCAAAAGGCAAACGAAGAAGAAGAACAAGAAAATAATCTTTTGAATGGATAAACAAAGTGGTTCTAATTATATTAAAAAAAAAAAAAATTAAGATAAAAATCTTCTTAAGGCAAGCCCTTCACATATCTATCTTTAGACAATCTTCGTTTCTCCTTTTAGCGATAGATTAGAGGCTCCTCCCATAACTCTATTGTAGTTAATCAAAAGATGACCGTAAAATATGATGAAGGAAGAAGAAGAGGTTGGTTGCGTTGCGGCGGCGCAGCATTACCACAATATTCACAATATTAAAGATGCGCGCGAATGTTTTCATCTTTAAGCGTCCGTCACCGCAGTTATAATTTCAAATAAAATTCATCAAATACCAACTCAATTCAACTCTGGTTGCTATTTAACCTTTTTTTTTTTTTTAATCATTTTTTGTTCTTGATTTCATTGTCTTCCCATCATGCAATTTTGTTCACATGCGCGCATGGCTGTTCTCATCTTAAATCACCAACTAACTACGCAATCGGCTTCCTTTATTAGAGCAGAAGATGCATACAAGCAGCAGCAGCAGCAACAGCAGCACAAGAAATTCCCAGTAGCATTTTACAAAGTAGACCCCGCAGGGTTGTCGGCTAAATTATAAGACGCGATGATCACGTCATGAAATATTTCGCTTATTCTTGCTGCGGAATTGTTGAATTCCTAAACATGAGAGAGATTCTTTAAAAAATTCTTTTAATCTTTCATTGCGATAATTTTTCCTTTTGCAGGTTCCATTTATGCAAACGTTTTATCATTGGGTAGGTACTAGGTAGGTACCTAAGGGGATTTTTTCTTCTTTTTGGTTTTTTTTTTTTTTTTAGGTTGATAAACATTTTCTGATAACTGAAGAACAAGTAACAAGATAACTTGCAAAAATTGCTAACGTGATTCGTATTTCACAATTTATCATAGGAAGAGAAGAAAAAAAAAAGTGTATATTTTTGCCATGTTACATATATGCGTTAACTAACTACCTACTTACCTAAAGTATCACCTGTCTTGAGACTGAGTGGAAAAAATATTTTTTAGTTGTGCATCATGTTACATCTTTTGTGTAATAATTAACTGACTAAGATTTTTTATTCTTTTGTTTTTGTTAAATATCTTTATATACAAATGAATGCGTGCATGCACAAAAAAATTATTTTATTAAACTTAAGGTAAAGATACACAGTGAGTGACTTTTACAGTTTACAGAGTCTAAAATCTTTGAAATGTTTACACGGCAAGAGACTTTTGTATCTGGGAATCAAAAAATTAGGTATCCGGCCGGAGACTATAAGAAAAAAGGTCTCTAGAGATACGTCTCCGAATGTGTATTATCTCTGCCTGCATTAGATCTCAAGAGATCTGTATTAATATTTTTCTTTCAGTGCTGATACTTAGTGCAACGTTAAAAGTGTATTATTTTGGCTAATAAAATTGTCTCCATGCTCTATAAAGTAGAAATGGTAGCAGCAGCAACAGCAGCATTTTGGGAGAGTAAGCATATTAAAAAAAGCGTCACTGCTAACGTCAACATTTCTGGAAATGGTCGGCTTAATACCTTAGAACAGAGGTTCCCAAACTTGGGTACGCGAAAGACTTTTCATTTTAGAGCAAAAATCTATTAAAAATCGATATTACCAAAAAAGAAAGCAAATGAGTATAATAACCAATACACATTTTAATATTGTACTTTGTAGTTTCTCCCGAATTTCAAAATTGTTTCACGAAAAGTAGCAACATACATAACGAATAGACCTAAAATCAAAAAGTTTTTGAAGAGCTCAAAGGCTGAAACACAGTGCGGGCGTGAGTGTAGCCGAAGTTTGACAGTTCCTGTAGAATACAAGAGAAGAAGTTGGGTAAGCTCTAATCAAAGTCGGCTGCGCCCACTGCGGTGAACAAACGCTGGGGTAGAAATAGTTTCTACTCCAGTGCGGCTTTTAACATTTGGTAACATGTTTTTCGCTGTTTACAGCCAACAGCTGATTTAGTTTTAGTGAAATTAAGAAACTAAGGAAATTTTAACGCTTTACGTGAACTGATTAATTAATAATAACTAAATAAAAAAAATCGCTAATTGTGTGAGAGCATCATATTTAGCTAGTTTACGTATAGCTAAGTGTGGGAAACTACATACAATTGGTGAAACTTTATTGCTGCCTGCAACAAAGGATATAGTTGCATCTGTCCTTGAAGAAAAACCGACTAAAGAAATTGACAAAGTATCGTTGGCTAACAATACTGTCAAGCGGCGAATAGATGAAATGGCATCACAGGTTGAAAGTATTTTAATCCAAAGATTAAAAGCAAGTCAATATTATTCCCTCCAGCTAGATGAAAGTACGGATATTTCAAATTTGGCGCAATTACTTGTATATATTCGGTTTGATTTCAACAATGAAATACAAGAAGATATTTTATTCTGCAAACCATTAACCGCAAGAACGACTGCGCAAGATATAATTAAAATAATTAATGATTATTTCATCAAAAATCACATAAGTTGGGTCAAATGTGTTGGAGTTTGTACCGGATGGTGCTCGTTCGATTATTGGAAAATTATCGGGCGTGGTGACCAAAATTAAAGAAGTGGCACCAAAATGCAAGTCAATACACTGCGTCATTCACCGTGAAGCTTTGGCCACAAAAAATATGCCAATGAATTTGAAAAAGGTTTTAGATGAGTCGGTAAAGATAGTTAATTTTATCAAATCTCGAGCGCTTAATTCGCATTTATTTTCTATTTTATGTGGTGAAATGGGAAGTGCTCATTCCACACTTTTACTTCACACTGAAGTACGGTGGTTGTCACGTGGTAAAGTCCTCAGTCGATTGTTTGAGTTGCGCGATGAAATTTATATGTCGAAGAAAATAATTTGTCAATTGAAGACGACGTGATGAGCGACATCTAACATCAACTTTTGAATGTTTTCAAAATTATTTTCCAGAAGATTTCACAGCTCTAAATTGGATTCGTAATCCTTTCGTATTCACAGCGGAAGTTCCATACAATGTGATTGAAAATTGAATCGGATCTTCGCCTTAAGCTGACAAACATTGAGCCCGATATTACTCTTTTATAGTTAATTATAAACTGGCCCAACCATCTCACTGATTTTATGTATTATTTTGATGATAATCATATTTTAATTATATGTTAAGCAATAAAAGTGTATCTTAGGTAATTTGGCTTTATTATTAATTTTCTTTTCATTGTATTTTATTGCCTATTTCAAAATTTTTGGTTTACCGGTACGTGATCATCCTGCTTACAACGTACAGGTACGGTACTAAAGAAAGGTTAGGAACCTCTGCCTTAGAAGACAGAATATCACCATAATGACTTAATTTTTAATGAAATGAAGTCAATACCGTAGGTGTCACACAAATGAATTGCATCAATGCCGCCCCTTTTACAACATTTCGGTTCAATTTAAAATGGGGAAAATTTTTCTCCATATTAGTGAAATTGCAGTAAAAATGCCACCTACCGCAATTAAAATGAACTGAAGTTTTTTTGAAATAAAAAGGAAAGATTTTCTGATAAAGTCAGCACTGATAGTCGGGGCTGATAAAGCTTTTTTTTTCTCTTTTTGGTTTCTTTCAACAAAAGAAATTTTTTTTCTGTCTAAATGTTTTGCAAATTATGTGCGACGTAACAAGTATATGAACTCGCAAATTTTCTTGAGAGCATTTAATTAAATTGTTAAACTCTGGAATAATCTTTAATCAAAGTGAAGAATATATAAATGTCAGTGACATTTCAAATTAACTATATAATTTTCGCAACCAAGCATTGTTCTAGCAAGTAAGTTCTAAATTCATAAATGGAAAAGGCATTTTTGCTGTACATTTTTTTTATTCAAATATAGCCGCTTAAAGTTGAAACTTTGAACCCCCGCCCTTCCCAGAGGTTGCCCCTCCCGCAAAAATGAATAGCACTAAAAGATGCGGAATAACGAAATCTACGTAAATATCAAGTTTGGTAAAAAAGTGCTTTTTCGAAATTATCCCCTCCATTTTCGAAATTCGAAATCGAAAAGTACCCTATCTAATAGCCAGTTAAGATTCCCGTACAATGACATATAAATGGTTGTCGTAGCTTAAAAACTGTAGGAGGAGATAGAATCCTACGAAAAAACTGAAGATTACCTCGATGGGCACATCTTCCAAATGTTTACTAATAACTTTTGATTGTTATTGTTGATAGCACTTAGGGAGCTCATTTTGGAAAGGGGACATAATGCGCAAATTTTTTCATAGTTTTGCCAAGTTCGTGAAATGGTGATATTTCGAATAAATGTACCTACACTGAAACGCGACAAAAATGTTGGTGAAATGAAAAATCATAGAGAATACTGTTGTTTTTTTTTCAATAACTAAAAGCACAATTATAACTTATTATGCATTCTTAGAATGGCCAATATGTGTTCTTTTAAATAAAGGTTTGAACGTCACAATCCATTAATTACAATAGAACTTATGACGAAATTACTCTGAAGAGGTATGCAAAACCTCGAAAATCGATATTATCGATTTACTCGAAAACCAAGCGGAGTTCGATATAAAAGTATATGGACTTTTTTGACCCAAATGACATCTACTTTCATCCCCTTAAAGGATTAAAGACATTTCCGGAACACCCTGTATATCAGTTTATCAGCACGCTAAAATATTGTATACAGGGTGTCCCGTATGTGGTGTTACACCCGAAGGTTATGGATAAGTCTTCCAATGGTCTATAAAATTGTCCACTTCTCTTCTCCATTTTGAAGTTATGACTCAACATAGTTAAAATTTCGGAATTTGAAGTCGGTTTTTGTTTTTATTTAACTACTATTTTTATCAAAAATCACATCATCAACATCAATTTTTCATATTGGATCTAAAAGGCCCAAAAGCTTGACTTTAAACTGACCTATAACACTCTGCACTCCAAATGTAACCCAATCTGCATTTTTTGCACTTTTTCTTGAGCATATTCAGCGAAAATGCCTACTTTCTAGCATTTATTGAACTTGTTATCTCGGAAACCATCAGGATTTCCCTTCCCCCTCCACCCATATAATTTTTTGTTTGTCTAAGTCTGACCTATCCATAGGCTTCGGATGTAACACCACTTACGGTACACCCTGTCAATAAAACAGCAACTAAACCGCAATAAAGGCACTAAAATCGAGTTTCTTTACTTCAAAGTTGGTTTGCATGTTTTGGATTTAATATCGGAAGATAATAAAGTGACAATTCAGACGAGAGGGGCATGAAGATAATTAGACAGCAGACTATGTAGTCAGGAAAGTAAACAAATCTCCCATTTACCTGATCCGAACCCTCCTGCGGCCTTACAAAAAATGAGCAACTAGCAAGGGAAATAATGTCCAAAATAAAGGCTTACCAGATATAATGTCAGAACTTCCTGGATTAAGGGCACACGAAGAAGTTCATTAGCTTCCCGTAAAAAGGCTTTAAAGGATAAAGGTTTTTTCACGAATTTTTTTCTCGCGAAATTAAAGGTGTTTGAAAAAAACCTTTTAAGGGTATTATCGGACATACATTGAACTTT
The DNA here is from genome assembly GCA_963930735.1 of Dioctria linearis. Taxonomy (NCBI): domain Eukaryota; kingdom Metazoa; phylum Arthropoda; class Insecta; order Diptera; family Asilidae; genus Dioctria; species Dioctria linearis. Next base: position 17,977,169 of record OZ005742.1, on the reverse strand, counting down.
ATTGATAAATTTTTGACAGCGAAACAAAAACAAAATGGCGGCTCCACAGCCATCTTCCCGGAACATGTTTTGCTTGCAGGGGTCCGCGGCACGCAGCTTCACTGGTGCACATTTGAATCTAGATCAAAACGAAAAAAACCATTAATCTAGAGGCTTATAGCTAGAGAATGCCGTACGGATTTTTAAAAATATTAGTTTTTTAGATTTGGCGCGAGTTTGAAAAAAAAAGTTTGATTTTTGACGAAAAAAACGGCATAACAAATAAAGTTATTGAAAATCCCGTACGGCATTCTCTAGATAATGTTAATCTTCACATCTGGTCAAAATTTAAAGTCGAAAATATGAAAATTGTTCGAGTTATGCTGCGTGCCATTTTGAAAAACAGTGTTTCGAGAAAAACGCGTTTAAAGTTTTGAGAATAGTTTTTTATTGGAAAAAATAAAAAAATTAAGGTAAACATTTTTTTACCGTTAGTCTGCAATCCCAGTTGCAAATGTCACAAAGGTCAGTTGTGTACAATTCTGCTTTTTCTGTCAGCTTTAGAAGAAAGCTGGCGATAATGCTGGCTGAAAAGCTCCAATTGTGTTTCAGGCTTCAGGTAGTCGTTTCGGAGCAAGTTTGACGCGCTTGGTGGCGACCTCCATTTTCAAAGGGAAAAAAAAACTTTCTCGCACGGGACCTTTTTTTCTTATTCTAGAGGGTTTAATTTATTTTTTAAGCCAATAAAAAAAACGATTTTTCAAAAAATTTACAGTGGCAACAAAGTTATCAACTGTGGTCAGCACTAGATCACTGGCAAAATGCCTAGCCATTGGCCACTTGGGTACACGGCAAGACCACAGACGACAACTGCCGATTCTGCAACGAAGAGGTAGAAACTGCAAAGCACTAATCTACTATACGAATGCGCCAAAGACTCCAATGTCTGGGGGGTTAAGGTTTTTGTAACCCCACCAAAGGCCAAACGTGGACTGGACCTAACACGGGAGGGGTCATAATACAAAAGATAAATATTAAATCATAGTGCTTAGGGGTCGAATGTCCAGCCCCATCTTAAATAACAAAAAACCTATATTATAAGAAGACTATATGGAAATGGTACGCTATTGTATGGTTAGATGAGTAAAAAAAAAATCGCTTAAGATACAATGATCACGGACGTGGATATGGGGAAATAAGACACGAACACGGTGCTTTAAGAAAGTTATAACATAAAAAGTTCAAAATTTTGGAGAAGACTCTTTTTACCGATAGTTTGGAATAGTTTTTTATGCTCAACTAGAGGGACATTGCTTTCAAGCACGCACAGCTATAACTACAAACTTCGTTGCTTAGAAATAATGATATTATTATGGTATACCTTGTAGCAAACACAATCACCGAACCCAGCTCAATTCGACGATAGAAAATCTGTGCTTCATTCTACAAAAAAAGAAGGCGTTTTATAAACAAGCATAAAATTTACACAAGTGTTTCATGAATGACCTCTTAAAAGTTTACTAATTTCTTTAGGTTTTTTAGGTTTTTTTTTTAACTAAAAATACCAATTAGCATTAAAATGAAAAATCATTCTTAAAAAAAAAGTTCATCAGTATAAAAATAATCATTTTCAAAAACTATAAAACTAAGAAAAGAAAAGATAACGACTAAAGACATTTAATTTCCCATAGATGGAAACGTGCCAAAAACATCACAATTTCATTTTTAAAATTTTTTTATTTTTATTTTCATATAACACACACAAATTTCCTCGAATTTGTCTTTTATAATTTTAACCCGCCTTAATCATCGTTATTTATGAGAACACGACAACTGAATACCGTTCAAGGTTTTACTACATTAAATGCCAATTCAGTCTCACAGCGTAGAACTACATTTATTATTTTTTTTTTTGCAAACTAAATCCGATCATTCATACTAATAATAATCATAATCTGCGCCGAATCACTGGGCTATATAAATTACATCTGTATATCAAGGCATCACAACACAAGTTGGATCAGTCCCTCCAACATTACCATCATCATCATCATTATTATTATTATTATGATTCTTCTATTAATCAATAGATTACAGATATAAATTTTTTAAGATAAAAAGATTAAATTCAAAAAACAAAAAACAAAATCAAACCGGTTTTGACCTTTACCGCATTTTCATTTCTCATCTTTTTTTATAAATTGCATCCGTCGATCAGTGATCGCGCCCCTCGTTATTATCAAAAAAAAAAAAATAATACAAAAAAAATGGGGCTTCAGTTACTATAAAACGATCAAATGATCGAAAAATAAGTTTTTGGTGGTCTTTTCCATGAGTGAGTCAACAAAAATAGAAGCTGAAACTGTGAACCGGAATAATATTAGAACTCGCACACAGCGGCCAACGTCAGATCGTTTAATTTTTCTGAGAAATTAAAAGTTGAATTGTGAGAAAAGTGAACTTATAACAACGTTTTCGACCTCATGATCACGACTATTCATACTTATGTATGTTTGTATGTAGGATCAGAATATTTTAAAATGACCTGCCCAATAAATTAAAAACTAAAAAATACAAAACGTCGCGTGGGTCTATGATTCTTTTTTTTTTTACCCAGAAGTGTTATTTTAATAGGTTTTAGATACTTTTTTCTGCAAATAAAAAAAAAATGATTGGGAAATCCTCTCTAGGGGAAAATCGTATGTATAAAAATATACATAAATTTTATATATGAACGACTTGCGTTGAGACTTGTACTCGTATATTATATATTATGGCATCATGCCAAAAGTTATTTGCACTCTGGCAAAAAAGATCACACGCGGAGGATCAGCAGCAAGCAAAACTAGCAGACAATTATACGAGGACCAAGTCGTCTCGAACATACACTAAGAGAGAGAGAGTGTAAGAGATCATGTTGCCAAGAAAATCCAAGTCAAATTAACTTCTCAAGAAGACTCAATGGTTTACAAGTGAATTTATGAAATGAAAATGGCCAAAGAGATTAGAGTGAAAAGTTAAATAAACCAAAAAAAGAAACAACAGTAGCAACAGCAACAACAAAACGTAATAGAGAGCTGCGCGCACGCAATTTCTTACATAGAGTATGAAGGAAAATTAATTTCGATACAACTGCTATGCGGGAAAACTTCTATGCCTATACCTATACACAAGTTATAAAAGTGTGCTTGAAGTACAATATTGAGACGCTACTGTTACCCACATACCCACTCAATGGTAAAATGTAAATGTAAACATAAGAATTATTTCTTCCAAGGAAGCTAAATTTAAATCAAAGATTGACTAAAACAAAAAAAAAACAAAAAAAAAACATTCACACTTAATGGCGGCACTCACTCTGTGATTTGCACTTGACGGTCATTTGCGCTTGTTTTCCCACTTATTCGAAAAGTGGTGGAAAAGTTGTTTTCCTCATTTGTTGTTGCATTATTATTGCAGACATTTATATATGTACTTGTTACAAAATTAACAATTATTATTACATGAATTTCATGGATTTATTTCCAATTTTATTTTGTCTACATTTGTTGGCTTGATTGTTCTTGTTTTTTTTTTATGTTGTGTTTAAAAAATATATATATTACGAACTCTGCCTACTCATTTAGGTGTGTGTGTATAAAAGGCCTCGAAACATCAGAATAAAGCTTAAGTTTTCTGGATTTTATCTTTAATTCTTTAAGTTAAGCTAAATGAATGAAGCCGATGTCTTCAAAAGAATTACATATTTTTATACCCTAGATGAAATCTATAGGCATACTAAGTTTGCCATTCCGTTTGTAACGCACAGAAATAATGATGGTAGAGCAAAATGGATTGGACATCCCCGCATAAAATTAAAAGTTATTTTGATTTTTGCATGTCCGTCTGTCCATCCGTCCGTCCGTCCGTGCGCACGATAACTCGAGAGCGCGTTCACTTAGAAAGCTGAATTTTTTTACAAGGACATTAAAAAAAAAAGTAAAATTAAGTTCGAAAATGAGACAAATCGGGCAACTCCTTCGTGGGGTTGCCATACAAAAATTTCGCTTTCCACTATATATTTGGACATTACCTGAGAACACGTCGACATAGAAAGCTGAAATGCGGTACATTGTGTTTTCATAGTAATAGCAAATAAAATTTCAAAAATGGACTAAATCGGGCAACCCCTTCTTGGTGTTGCCATATACATTTTTTTTTTGTTTTTTACATATACTTTGAAAACGATCAGTCCTAGACATTTTTATTGTACTAAAGGCTTCTTCAGAATAAAAAATCCTATAAAATTGGTTATAATCATTTTTTCTGTCCGACGAGCCGTTCTAGAAATATATGCTAGAAACCAATGCAAAAAATCAAAATTGCTCAAATGGGTGACCATACGAAATTTCATACGGGCATTCATCTAGGGTATCATAAGAATTGGTCTTAGACCAATTCTAGCTTTTTCACTTGTTTTTTTTTTAAGTTACTTTTTGACTTTCAGTTCAGTGGATCTTATTCTATTAATATAATATCGGGTGACTTTAATATTAATATGTTGTCAAACAGTTGTTCAAGGCGCAACTTTGTAACTTTTCTAGAAGCTGTTAATCTCAGGGTAGTAAATTCTTGCCAACTCGAAACTTGCCAACTACGAAATGTGAATTCCTTCTGGATGTTTTCATCACTGATAGACGCGATCTTGTGCGTGATCAGCTAACGTTCGACATCCCCGGAATTTCAGATCATTCTGGAGTTATTGTTTCTTTTAATATCGATGTTGTTAGATATAGGAGTCCTTCAAGAAAAATTTTACCAAGCATATAATGCCATTGACTTAGATGCTTTAACGTCTGCTGTCTCTCTGATTGATTGGTCATGTCTTTATGCTACAAGTGATATCGACAACCAAGTAGCTTTCTTTAATAGGACATTTATGAGATTGTTCAACGCGTTTGTTCCGCTGCAATTGGATCAATGATGAAATAAAAACTTCTATTCATGAACAAAATTTTGCCTATAAACTATGGAAAAGGTTCCGTGGTGAATTCCTATGGAACAATTATCGGACCCTTAGAAATAAGACTTGTGCTTTAATTAGGAAGGCTAAAATTAATTTCTACTCTAAAAGGCTTGATCCAAGTTTTAATGTTAATGTTAATGTTAAGAGTAGGGGCGATTAGGCCTCCAGGACGTTGCGGGCACCGCGACCATAGTTGATCTATTGTGCCTTCCCCTATAGTGATTAGGCAAAATCGAGTCTTCTAACGAGCTCGATTATTGCTTTCGGAGTTAGATTGCAGACATTATCTGGAGAGATAAGTTCTCTTCCAGTGATTTGCATCCTTAGACCTGCAAGTGCTGGCCACTCGCATATAACATGCATCGAGGTTTCATCTTCCTCTTCGCACAGTCGACACAGTTCACTGTCGCATTTGCCTACCTTCTTCAGGAAGTGACGGAAGGGGCAATGACCAATGACTGCGTTAGCAAATAGTCTGAGCGACTGTCTGCTTAGTTCAATAAGTTGACGCAACAGGAAATGGGAAGGATTGAAGAATTTCTTCGCCTGCCTCATACCGGGCGCGCTACGCCAAAGGAGATCCAGTTGCTTGTTTTCCCACTTAAGCAGTTCCCCCCTAAAGTGGCTTTTTGGTAGGCCAAATGTCGGATAGGGACCAATATACGGACAATCAGCTCCGGTTTTAGCCAGTTCATCCGCTTTTTCATTACCGTCCACTCCTTCGTGTCCAGCGACCCAAACCAAGGTTACTTGGTTGTCCCTAAACAGTAGTTGGAGTTTCGAGTAGCAGCTCCAAACTAATTTCGACTCAAAGGCTTGAGACGAAAGAGCTAGAAGCGCAGCTTGGCTGTCTGAACAGATGTAGATGTTGGAGTTCTTACAGCCCTTATTTAGGCTTTCCTGAGCTCCAACTTCTATAGCATAGACTTCCGCCTGAAAAATGGAAGGTGAGACACCAAGCGGAATGGATAGTTCCACTTCTGGACCAACCACCCCTGCGCCTGTTTTCCCGTCCTTCCGGGATCCGTCAGTATACCAGACTTGGGCCCGTTGCGGGAGCTGGAGTCCTCTGTCTAGTATCTGGCTTCTTTCATTAATGGTTACTTTGTAACCTCTTTCAAAAGAAAGTCTCTTGGCCATAGTATCTTTTGGAGCTTCTAGGTCGTTAATGTTGACCTGCTCAAACATACTTGATCCAAGTTTACCTTCTCGCGAACTTTGGAATAACATTCGTAAGCTTAATATCATTAGAGGCAGCAAGGAATGTGTAGCTGATCCTGACTTGCTTAATAAATACTTTACCTCGGGCTCAACCTCAGTGGTAGTAGATACTTCCGATCCCCCTATTCCCAATGCTACAAATAATTCCTCTTTTGGAATATTTGTACCACTGAGCTTCTAAATGCCTTTAAATCTATTAAATCAAATTGTACAGGCTCTGATGATATTGAAATGCGTTTCCTGAAACTATTATTGCCATCCTTAATTAATCATATTAGACATATATTTAATACTGCTATCACTACTACTGCTTCTTTCCCTTTAGCTTGGAAAATAGGGCTTGTTATTCCTATTAGAAAGAAGTCCAAAGCATCGTCCCCGGAAGATTATAGAGCTATTACCATTCTTCCTATATTGTCCAAAGTATTTGAAAAAGTCTTATACAAACAAATCATTGACCATGCTAATATTAATAACTCGATCAGTTCTATCCTGTCTGGTTTCAGAGCCAAACACAGCACAACTTCATCGTTACTACTCCTCACAGATAAGATGTAGTATGGAAAATAAAGAAGTAACTTTCCTTACCCTACTTGATTTTTCGAAAGCGTTTGACTCTGTCGATTTTAAATTATTATATAATAAGCTGATTGTAGAATTTTATCTATATTCTATAATTACTTAACTAATAGGAATCAATTAGTTGTTTGTAACACGAAATCTTCCTAGCTCTGCTCTCTCTATTCAGGAGTGCCACAAGGATCTATCTTGGGTCCTCTTCTTTTCAGTCTATACGTAAATGATCTGGAAAATCACATTAATAAATGTTCACTGCAGTTATATGTACAACTTTATATATCTGCTCCCATCAATGATATTCCACGCGCAATTACTGAACTAAACAAAGATCTTCTATGCATAAGTAGGTGGGCTGAACTTAACAAGCTCAGACTCAACCCATCCAAATCTCAGGCTATGCTCATTTATTATCTCAATTTAACCTATATACTGACCTTCCACCAGTTACTATAAATAATATGATTATACCGTTTTCAACTAATGCTCGGAATCTTGGCTTAATCTTCAATAATCGGTTATCTTGGAGTGACCATATCGATGGTGTTTTAGGTAAGATCTATGGTGGACTAAAGGCATTATGGCGTCACTCAGCATATACGCCACAAACTATTCGTGTTCGACTTGTGAAATGCTTACTACTACCGATTATCAACTATGCTGACGTATATTGCACAAGAACTGTCGCATGCAGTACCAAAAAAGTATACAAAATTTATATGGATGGGTGGTTCACTCCGGAATAGACCACAACATTTGAAATGATGTATACACGTCAAGTGATTCATATTTGTTCGTATCTGAAGTATTGAGGAAGTCGATCAAATGTATACAAAACTGTGCTATTATAAAAGCATTTGCTTTCGGCACGCTCTAAAACATGTTATGCTCCATTCCAGAATGCCATGCGACATCTAGTTCTTGTGCCCTCTATGATATTAGTAGCCATGAATAAGGGCAAACATATCTCATGATCGAATTACAAACTGAGAGCATAGTATAAATTCAGCAATTTCATACGAAAATTATCAAAAAATCATCATTTTCGATCCAATTACTTCCAATTTTGATAAGATTGATAGAATTTTTTTAGTACAGGGTGTCTCAGAACGACCCGACTATTTCGAGAATGAACGAAACGCAACGTCTCTTACAAGATCTGTCTTTAGATTTTTAGTTGCCACCATGCCTTACACGGGAGAGCAACGCTCGTTTTGCGTGCGGGCGTATTTCGAGAACGATCGGTCGCTCATTCGTCGGCTATTTCGACTACATTATGGATTGCGCAATATTAGAGAAACCCCAAGTAACCCCACTGTTCTCGCTTGGATTTAGGCATTCAACGATACTGGAAACACAATAGGCGACATTCATCATGGTCGTCGAAGAACAGCAAGAACCCCTGGAAACATCGAGTTGGTTGCGAATTCTGTAAGTCGACAGCCCCGTGTTAGCATTAAGAAGCGAGAATCACAATTGGGGCTACCTAGAGCGACGATTCACCGCATAAAATTCAGATTGTACAGGCTTTGAACGAAAATGATTATGTTTTAAGACTTAATTACGTGAACGTAATGTTAGATAGATTCGGCGATTTTGACAACATTTTCTTTAGCGTTGAGGCCCATTTTCATTTGATTTTGTTCAAAGAGCAATTCAACAACGTTACATCAACGCCTTTTACACAGCCCTAAAGTTACAGTTTGGACCGCAATGTCGGCAAAGTGCGCATTATTCGACCTTACTTTTTTGAAGACCATAGAGGCAGTGCGATTACGGTGAATTCGACGTGCTATATCCAGATGATACGGTTTTTTTTTGGTCCAAAACTTCAAGAATGTCAGCATAATAATTCCCTCTCATGGTTCCAGCAAGATGGAGCCACGGCACATACTACTACCAACTCGTTGGCAGCACTGCACGAATTGTTCCCCGAAAAAGTGATTTCGCAAAGATGTGACATTTAGTGGCCACCACGGAGCCCTGATTTAACCCCACTTGATTTTTTCCTGTGGGGTTATGTTAAGACTACTGTTTACGACACTCAGTTTGGCAGATTTAAGAAAAACTATTGAAGAAAAGATAAAGTTGATTCCTCAACAACTTCTTCAAAAAGTATTTGATAATGTCCGCAAATGGTTTGAAGAGTGTCCTCAAAGAAACGGCCATCATTTAACCAATGTAATATTTAAAAAGTAAAATTTCGTTCACTGTGTACATTTTGGTATCTACTATAAATAAACATTTAAAATAAGTTCCTTTTTTTATAATCGTTTGAAATAGTTTGATCGTTCTGAGACACCCAGTATATCGAATATGTTTATTTTGCCTTTAAACATTTCTCGGGCATACACAGGGTGACACATCATAAGTTTATGGTGCTTCCTCATTTAAAAAAATTATAACTCTAGATTGGTTTTTATTAATTTTTTTGTTTTACTCAATATGTGAAATGAAATAATAAAAAATAAAAACTAAGTAGAAAGCGGTAATGAGTTTTTTACTCTTTCGAGACCCGTACAAAATACAAGTCTACAGGTAATTCTTAACCTACTGCATATGAGCAGAGAAAATTAAAAGACAAGTAGCTAAATGAGGTACTGTCAGTTTCTAGCCTAAAGTCGAAGATCAAAAAATTCCATAAAAAATGTTGTTGACAGTATAGGTACTGTGTGTAATGTGTTTCGATCAGCAGTAACAGAACGATCTCATCAGGACAGCAATGAAACACTGAAAACTGCCTGCTGTCTACACTACCAGTGAGCTCAGATGACAAAAAAATGCTAGTGGATTATATAGATTTATTTATTTAATTAAAAAAAACTTATTTTTGTTTTTAGAAAATCGAATTTTGTATTTTCGACCCCTTCCGATAGTCAGACACCATTGTGGTTAGTTGATTCATTTAAATTATTTAAGTGTCGAGTCAGTTCAGCAGACTAGACAGAGCACAGTTTTAATACAACTACTACTCATGTTGCCTGCATCCAGTGAAAGTTGATGGAATTAGGTCTAAGTAGTTTGAAGAGCAGTAGTTGATAGAATTCGAAGTGGAATCCTTCGAAGCATGAACGTTTTGCCGAAGCTTCTTCGAAATATTCGAAGATTCGAAGCATGAATGTTTCACCAATGGTTCGAAGTATGGTGTTAAGGTTAAATTATAATATTCGATGGTAGACGAATTTTATCACTTATGGTTTGATTTGATTAAATTTCGATATCTGTGACATGTTAGGGTCGTTAATTATGAATTTATGGTCGAAGTTTAGAAATCAAAATGACGGCTCCTAAATGGCAGTCGAATTTTATCACTTATGGTCAGATTTGACTAAAAATTAGGGAGTGCAGATTACGATTTTTTATTTATTTTAACTTCACGAACCAATGGCCGAAGGGTTATTCGCAAGCGCCGGAAAATCCAATTTTTATTCATTAAATCATTGTAAATTTGGAAACAATTTTTACAGTTTGTTTTAATAGTTATTAATTCTATTGGACGTGCCCCTTGGATATATCGCCAAAATAATAACTGCGCTATCCAACATTGTGCCAAACTTCGTACATTTGAAGTTGCTCAATTTTTTATCATACTTCAGTACTTCTGCTTCGAAGAGTTCAACTTCCAAGCCCTAGACGATTTCAGAGCCTCTGAGGTCGAATGCTTAAGCAAAGCTAATCTTCTTTTAGTACAATTTGCAATCAAATCTGGCCATAATTATTCGGCACAATGGCTCAACGGGAAGTGGGTCAAATTAGCATAACAAATTTAGAATCACGGTCTCTGTAGTTTCGAAGCTTCGAATTTCTTACGTTCGAAGGTCGAAGCTTCATTCCTCGAACATTTTTTATAAGCTGCGGAGCTTCGAAAATCAACAGCCCTATGGATTCCTGATAGGAATAGTATAATTACAATATAATCATCATAAATCCAACCTGTGGCGGTTAACAAATGGATTATTACTGCTTTTATATGCTTTTATTTGAGAGTGCACCCAGTTTAGCTGTATATGTATTCCGATAACCCACACTGGGAGAAAGAACGCTCTAAGAAACTTCCTGAAGTGTTTCCTGGAAGCTCGTAGCACTTCTTTTCTTTATCCCAGTTGATTGCTTGTTTACATAAGATATGTCCGCAGAGCCAATCGCTTCATTGCTGCTCTTAAGAAGCCCTCTAGGAGTTATGCGAAGAAGTTTTTTGAAGGTGTCCTTTCAATGAACTTTTTTGAATAATCATGCAAAGAGCCGAGATGGAGAAAAGTAGCGGTGCATGCTTTCCCCAAAAAGCACATCAGTAGACTACTTAGATCGTTATTTATTTTTATATGTTTTATGAGTAAAGAACGAAGAAATTTGATCCAAAAAATACAATAATGTAACCAAAACGTCAAGTTACACTTCTGTTACAGCCCATCAAATATTTTCTGTACAGCTTCCAAGTGATGGCTATAGAAACTCTTGAGTTACTTACTTGCGTCTTTGCTTATTTTTCTGGATAGATCAGTGAATATTGTTCTAAAGAGCTTCTAAATTATAACTAGGGAAGCGCTTAAATTGTCCTTCTTTCAGAAGCGCTGGTTTTTCGTCCCATTCAATGGGAACCCATAAGTCATACAAACGGCAAAAACTATGGCTACATATGCATCTGTATGTTTTGCATAAGATTGCTGCAGTTTTACTTTTATTGTAAGAAGACCATGCCCTTTTAGACGTGGCGTAGGTTGTCAAGTTATTCCACTAAAAAGTTGCTTAAAGAAAAAAGTACAAATGTCTTTCTTCACAACGCCCAGCAGAATCTTGTTCAGCCAGTTCGTCAGCGATTAGTTCCCTTTTATTTAAGTGTGCCCTCGAGCCCAGTGAAGAGTAACGGTATGTCGACTTTCTCACCAGCTTAGGGGTTATGGCAACCGAGTCAAACGCTCTAATGATAGGCTGACTATGTCTACACAAAATGGCAATATTTTACTTCGGCAGCATCTTAACATTAGACAAACCTTCACAAACGGACGCATCACCTCCGTTTAGAATACGCTAGAGTTATCTGACAACCGGTATGATTTTGCTACTTTGAGTGTTGCAAAAAAGATTCCAGCACCTACCTATACTGCAGTCTGCATTCCATCTTGGAATCGTCGTTAAACAGTGCTGTATCATAGTCTTGCGTAAGGTTCTGCCACTTACCCACTTGGTAGGAATCTTGACAGTAAGCCCTTTTTTTCAAAGACTAATTCAGGTGTAATTAATGTGTAGTTAATGGATATATCACGGTACGGGTTCTCGGCAGCAAGCTGAGGATGTCACGAGTTTCAGCGGTTGAAGGGTAAAATCGTAAATCCAGAAGAAAACAAAAGCAAAAGTTATAATTGGACCAAAAGTTTTGTATGGCAATACCAATAATAGATTGCCGTTTCAGTTCATTTTTGACATTGTATTTACTATTTTAATGAAAACGCGATGTACAAAATTTCAGCTCTTTAAGCGCGTCTTGAAAACAGACAGACAGATGAACATGCAAAAATCAAAACACTATGCGTGCGTGCTTAATCCAATTTTCTCTACCAGCATTATTTCTATGCATTACAAATGGAATGACAAACTTAATTTAGGTGTAAATTACAATTAAAAAGCCTGTTGGAGTTGTTCTCAAAGCACCCGTGATCATTACACAGGAACGCTATCCAACTTATACCCTAGACACACGGGATATATCAATGATCATTGGTTTAATTACGTAATTGGACTAATGATCATTCCTGTTTTGGGGTGGCATACGGCAATGACGGTCTTCACGTAATTAGATTTGACAGACTAGATTTGACCCATTAAATGTCTCACTTGTGCATACTGGCGATTACTCCCAAATCTTTAAATAAATAGTGAAAAATGAAATATTTGTATGGCAACCGTATACAAAGAAATTATCCCATTTGTCCCATTTTCGAACTTAAATCTACAATTTTTTTTTTTTAAAAAGGACGTTTGTAAAATTTCAGCTCTCTAAGTAGACGCGCTCTAACATGTGGACGGACGAACAGGCAGACGGGCGGCTTGTAAAAATATAAATAACTTTTAATATTATTATTTGCCCTATCAGCATTGTTTCTATGCTGCGTTATACAAATGGAATGACAATCCTAGTATAACCCTATGATTTCATCTAGTGTATAACAATTAAAAAACTAGAATTGGTCTAAGACCAATTCTTATGATACCCTAGATGAATACCCGTATTAAATTTCGTATGGTCACCGATCTATTCAAGTTTGATTTTGAAGTTGTTGTTCGCATATATTTCTAGAACGGTTTGTCGCCAGAAAAAATGATTATAACCAATTTTATAGGATTTCGTATTCTGCAGAGGTTTTTAGTACAATAAAAATGTCTTGGACTTATCGTTTTCAAAGTATACGTAAAAAACCTAAATTTTTATATGGCAACACCAAGAAGGAGTTGCCCGATTTAGTCCATTTCAGATATTTTAATTGCTAATGTAGTAAAAACATCATGTACGAAATTTCAGCTCTCTACGTCGACGTGTTCTCAGGCAGTGTCCAAATATATAGCGGAAAACGAAATTTTTATATGGCAACCCTACGAAGGAGTTGCCCGATTTGTCTCATTTTCGAACTTAATTTTACTTTTTTTTTTAAAGTCTATGTACAAAATTTCAGCTCTCTAAGTATACGCGTTCTCGAGTTATCGTGCGCACGGACGGACGGACGGACGGACGGACGGACAGACGGACATGCAAAAATCAAAATAACTTTTAATATTATGAATGGGTGTCCAATCCATTTTGCTCTACCATCATTATTTCGAGGTGTTACAAACGGAATGACAAACTTAGTATACCCCTTAGATTTCATCTAGGGTATAAAAAGGGCATCATATCGACATCGGATTTGAAAATTGTAAGCGCACTCTTGATGAAGAAACGATTGAGTTTTAGTTGAGTGTATCAAAAGAAAATTGAATTTTGTAAAAATGATTGGATATTGAATAGTATTGAAAATATACAAATGGGAAGTTGAACAACATTTCGATGTCCTTTGCGAAAAACTTTTCAAATTAAAATCCACATCGCTTCAAAATTCTTTTGAAACACTACAAAGAGAAACTGTAAAAATTTAATGAATTCATTTTAATCTGAGATTTTTCTAAGATTCTTTTGTGGTTCAAGATCTTGTTTAAGGATTTTATTTAGCACTAGATCTATATTTGTTTTATTTATTACAAGGAGTTCGTTTATTGCTGAAAGAAATTTTCGGATGGAGCTGGATGTAAAGTAAATATTTATTATAGAAAGTCCCATTTAATACCTTTCAAAAAACATCGAATAAACCGAAATAGAGTTTATTAAATTTATAAATCACCCTGTACCGAAAAAATGTTTAATTGCAAAACATATGAGTACGTATGTGTACATATATATAAATACTTACAAACACAATTGAAATGAATACATTAATTATGAAGATAGTCCGCTGCTCTTAATTCAACTTACCTGAAAATAATAAAAGAAAAAATTTATTTTTTTTTATAAAATTATGTAAATCTGAAGAAAAAAGTTAAATGTTAAAACAGATTCGAAATTTCAGTACCGTACAGAATTTCTCATGACCATTAAACAAAGTCGCAAGCACCAAGCTATAAGGAAAGGACCCTGTCCCATTTCGATGATATTTTGTGTTGAGGGCGGCAAGAATAAAAATTCTTAACAATTAAAACATTAAATTATGTCATTTAAGAATTCCTGTCTATTTTTGTATTTTATATATTGCTCTACAGTTGCACATGATACAAAATAGAAAAAAAAATTAAGAAATTCGGAAGTTCCTACTACAAATATTTTTGCTAAATTAAGTTATCGTATATAAAAATTGCTATAAATACTAGAAAAAACTCTCCGGATCCTTTTTCACTGCCCAACTTCGTTTTTATCAATATTAAAAATCTTTCGAGCAATACTCTCCTCCCAAAGATGATCTGAACTTTTCGCGCACACGCACTTCTTCAGAAACTCTTTTTTTATATATTTCCGATTTCTACAAATAGCGAAAGTGTATTCATTATTTAAGCACCTCTCTCTCTTTTTCTAATTCGTTGCTCTTCTTCTTCCATTTTTAGGCCTACATCCATACAGACATTCTACACGAAAATGATCCCTTTGGACTAATTTTGGACCAGACCATTTCCGATTTGGGTGAAATTTTCACAGTTTGTAAGGAATACGAAAATAGTTCACACGAATTTTTGTGTGGATTTGGTGGATTTGTGGGGATACCAAATCTTGATGTTTTTGTTAAAAACTTGTAACGCCTACGTATATGCGTCCTCTTTGAACATAATGAAAATTTTGAGAACCTAAATTTACCAGTTTTAGTTATTCAATGACAAATTTTCAAAAATTTTCTTTGGAAAAAAATCGAATTTATTTTCCCCATACGGGGATCGAACTCACAATTTTATAGAATCAGTTTCAGATGGAATAGAAGAATTTTAGAAAACTTTTTATTTTTACTAATCTAATTTAAATTAATAAATAAATTGTAACAAACCTGTACATAGATAGATAATTAGAAATGTATGAGTGAAGTTTTATATAGAAAATTTTCCTTCATGTAATTCACAATAGCTTTTTGAATTGATGTTATAAGTAGGGCAGTATAGATTCACTAGACACCTTCATCCGCCTACCAGAATTTCCTGCACAACATTTCTAGCAAGTTGAACTGGCTTGTCCGGGAGACTTAAAAAATCCTCCTCCACCTCCAAACCCTGCCTGTGAGCCAGTACGTGAAGAACGGAGAGCTATTGGTAGTACGTGTAACAAACGGAATCCAATAGTCAGTACGTGTACAACGGAAAAGCTATCCTGTCACCAGTACGTGAACAACGGAGGACTAGTGGTGGTAAGTGATCAACGGAAACCACTAGTTAGTACGTGTAGAACGGAAATCTCTCCTGTCACACACCCAAATTAGATTTAGAAAACATAGACAAGAATTTCACTAATATAAATTATTCTACATTTATATTAGGGACTTAAAAGGAATAAATAATTAATTTGAACTCAACCGAACTGTTGTCATTTGGACCCCTCACTCCACTGAAGCTACCCAGAGTCAAGTTCTGACGATTTGCTAACCGACCGAACTATTGGCGCCCGAGTAATCCCAACCGACCGAGAAAACGACGTCACAAAATACAAGAAGTAAAAGCAGCTCTCTCATTAACTCAGTGATAAGAGCATTCGCCCGAAAAGCGGAAGATCCCGGCTTCAAACCCCGGACGAGGCGGTTTTTTTTCTCTTGCATTTAATAATTTAATTTAGAATCGTAAAATTATAAAAGTTTTCTAAAATTCTGATATTCTTGTTGGTAGCCGATATTATCCTCTGTTTAATTAATTTACGACACACCACGAACAAGAGAAATTAAATTTAAAATTCGTTTAGATTCCACCTTTTTTGAAAACTTCTACATGGCGTACGTATTACCCTAGGAAGGATATATGTAGCTCATAGATAAAAAACTGGTTACTTTTCTTTACTTCTTTTATGCGGAATGACCCTTAACTGATTACTGATCGATCACCTTTTGGAGGAGATGGGTGTTTCTTATCAGTTTCTTATCTACAGCAAAACGGGTTTATCTATAAGGTATACATATATGTACATACAGGGTGTCTCCCGATCAGAGCTCCAAAGGTACCTACTCACCTAGAGAAACAATAAATTGTATGGCAGGTGGGCCATCTCAACTGTTTGGGAGTAACAGGGTGATTTAGAAAATATACAAGATTTTCACAAAATACCCTGTATCTTAAAAAGTACACGGTGTACGAACTAGCCCTGTACACTTCACCTCTCCGGACTTATTGGGATATAAAATAAAAATTTCGTTTTTTTTCTTTCTAGCTTTTTCTATTATTTTGGCTTGGTTTTTTTTAAGCTATTATAGCCATATTCTTACTGTAGCCATTAAAGAATTATAAGCTTTTGGCGTAATGCCAAGGCTTATTGGGGGAAATACGTCCACAATTGTGCGTCTTCAGTAAAAAGAAAATTGTGGCGGCTCGAACGCCTCTCTTAAGTATAAAACCAATGGCTTGAACGATAACTGCGGCGTCTTGGGTGCCTGTTTAACTGATGGTTTGAATATTCGCTGTAACGTAGGAAGCGGTGCGTCCTGGCTGGACTGCTTGTGGATCTATTATTCGATTAGCGGCCAGATTAAGAGTAATCAACTACTGGACGTGGACAGGACAAAATGTAGTGGACCAGAGTCTGC
Source organism: Dioctria linearis (assembly GCA_963930735.1). NCBI lineage: Eukaryota > Metazoa > Arthropoda > Insecta > Diptera > Asilidae > Dioctria > Dioctria linearis. The sequence goes on along the minus strand of OZ005742.1, from coordinate 17,960,099 downwards.
TTAAGGGAGATTGGGAGCTGACGCAAAGTCAATCTGTTGGGTAAGTAACCTCTTCGGCCCAGACTATCCCTATGACAGTGAACGTGCGCTGGGATCAAGCTGACTCTATGTCGTCTTAATGGTTGCTGTATGAATAACAGCAACGATGGTGCTGTCTACAGGATTTGTTTCTGATAGTCATATGACCAGGGAGGTGATTCTGATCTCTTTGCCGTAGCTTAGGCGTATATTTTTGTCCAATATTTTGACATTTCACCTCAAATTTGTCGTACTTTTATATTCACCATATTCATTTTGATTTATCCTTTTCAACAACCACAAAATAAACTAAAATAAATTTACAATGAATTAATGTCAGAATACACGCCTAAAAGTACGACAAATTAGTCAACTGCTTCCGATGTTGTGACAAAACTTTTGTACTGTGATAAATGGATATCTTACACCTAAGCAGAGCAAGACAAGTGCTTAAATGCAAAATAATATTTTGAATTTGTCATGTGAAATGTCATTTTCAGTTCATTCTACGTATAATGCAAGGCTTGCTGAACTGAATAAAAACATGAAAAAATTAGTAGAAAAGTTCATTTCATTTGGGCGTATATTTTCACATTAAAGTACGACAAAAGATCAGAATCACCTCCTAGGTTGACTCTATGTCGATGTTGTGATCTTAGAAACAGCAGCATTGATGCTGGAATTGAGGGATGAATCCACTGTTTCCACAGTCGATCACCAGATCGTTTATGAGAGGCATAGGAAAACGTGGACTTTAAAAGGAAGCTTATTTGGAGAGTTATTAAATAAAACATCAGCTCATCAGTTATGAAGTCCTCTCGTTGAATTTTCTATATTTAATGTTGTTATTATTCTTGAACCATTTTTCTTGTCCTAAAATTTTTTCTGTTGTGTGACTGAAGTGCCGGCTTACATCAGAATAATCAATTTTTTTGTGTTTTCTATTTACACTAAAGTCAAAACCCACCTAGCTAAGCTTTTCTATGTTCAGCAAAGTGTTACTGGACGCGAATTTCGAAATAAATTTTGCCAGGAGGGTGATTCTGATCTTTTGTCATACTATTTAGACATGTTTTTTGACATATTTTATCGTACTTTTTTTTCAACACAGTTCATTTTGTGTCTTTACTATTATCCACCACAAAATGAACTATAATGAATTTTCGGTGAACAAATGTCAGAAAACACGCCTAATTAGTCAACTGCTCGCAGAGGTTGTGACAAAAATTTTACACTGTGGTAAATGGAAATTCTACACCTAATTAGAGCATTACAAGTGCTTAAATTCGAAATATTATTCTAAATTTGTAATGTGAAGTGTCATTTTCAGTTCATTCTACGTCATGGATTGGTTGCTGACCTGAATAAAAATCAGTAGAAAAGTTCATTTCATTTAGGCGTATATTTTGACATTCAAGTTCTACGATCGATACGGACGCGTCGCCATAAGGCGAACATAACAAAATACGATCTCAAAAATAGACTAAATCGGACAACTCCTTCTTGGTGTTGCTATATAAAATTTCGGTTTTTACGTGTACTGTAAAAACGATCAGTCCTAGACGTTTTCATTGTACTGAAAAGTTCTTCAAAATATGAAATTTTATAAAATTGGTTATAATTATTTTTACTGTCCGACGAACCGTTGTAGAAATATATGCGAAAAACCACTTCAAAAATCAAACTTGTACAGAAGAGCGACAATACGAAATTAAATACGGGCATTCATCTAGGCGGTATACCATAAGAATTAATCTTAGACCAATTTTAGTGTTTTTTACTTAACGTAAATAAAAAAAACTAATTTTATGAAAAATTATGGGAAAGATTGATTTTTGAGAGTGCTGTTTTATAAATCCAGTTCTCAACTCTATTAACAAATTCCTCCATACGTGGAGTTGTTGTTATTAATTTCTCTAAGGTTGCGGGCAGATAGAGGTTTCTAATTTCAACTAAACATTTCTTTTCTCCATTTCTAACTCTAGTTTATAAATTTATAATAGCTTAAATCTGAAAAAAGCACAGATAACATTATATTTTTAAAGGAAATAAAACAAGAATTAAAAACTTTAAAATGTATCAACTCTCTCCGGTCTCCCCTATATGAATAGCCCTTATGATTATCTACTGTCAAAACAATTGTCAAATATTTATCATATGTTGCCACATTGCTTGAGGTTTACTATTTCAAATTTCGAAAATGGAGAATATACTTATATAGGTTGTCCAAAATTAGCAAAGAATATTTTGCTAGATTCCTTTATCTTGCACACCCTTTCAACTTGTATAGATAAAAATGATTAAAACTTGCTACTGATTACAAACTGCAGGAAATCTTTCTTACTTCTTTGATATTTATAATGATCTTATTAAATAATTCAATCAGCTAATTACAACTGTAACGATATTAAAAGGATTCGAGAGTATTTGATAAAAACATCACTGAAAATACTGCGAAATTCATTCTTCTAAACTGATTTGATCTGAGGGCACAAAAAATAGCTTTATCGAACACACTCCCATATACACGTAGCTATACGTACATACATACCTATCTATGTATGCATATCTAAACCAGTACATTTGTTAGTTAAGCGTAAAATTGTTAAACAATCAAAAAACATACTTCCCGTGGTATTTCATCCAACGCCCACAATTAAAATGGGTTTATTATCAACAAAATTATCCTGGTTGCCTTTCAATTTGGGGAATTGAGATTAATATAAAAAACACACGCACACATACACACACAAAACAAAAGCAGAAAAAAAATAACACAGGGAATATTTTCTGCCTGAGTATGGTATTCATTCAACTGAACCAAGCTCAAATATGCCATGCCGTCCATTTATCCTTTGTAATTATGTAATGAATATTTTGACCAGACTAGTTATGAGCTTCATTCAGAGATTCCTTTCTGCATATATGGAATTGGATGGGTGGTGGAAAGGGATGAACGGAAAGTCAGAAATGCTGCATGACCAAGTAGTAAATGCATTGTAACCGCAACATACGTTTTGAAATTGTCAGTTTGCGTCAGTGCTCCCGATCATCCTTCCTACCACCCTTCCCCCGGCCGAACACTCCTCTCACTTTCCTATCTGAACATCAGTTCTCTTCTCATTCCACATTCATCCATAAAGCTAGTAGTAGCTACCGTGGGTGAATGAGCAAATCGCTGTGTATAGAACCAGTAGTTGTCCTCTTGTCCTGCCTCTCCCCCCCCCCCCCTGCCCAGCCCATATAGAGCTCAAAAAGTGAAAACATATTTGGTTCTGTACGAAATTCCATTCATGTCCATTTCAAACATATTCATGCTAGCACATACATGTTAATTAACAATTTGTTTGAATTCCATCTGGTACCACGAACAGAGATCGGACAGAGTGATGTGAGGGATGCTGAAATTTGTTGCTGATATACAACAAACACACATTCATCTACATCCATATACATACTAAAATCCAGTAGGGGTTGGAAGTTTTTCATCAGAGCTCAGAGAAGAACTGGACCTGTCGAGCACCCTATTTCAAAAATTCTACCCGAATATTAGCATGATGCAGCCGAGCCTAGACCTGTGTGTATACTAGGCCATTGGAGAGTTTCACGAACCCATCATCATCATCATCATCATCAACAACATCATTCGAAAATCTTCCCAGCCCATAGGACCACCACATTCTACATATGAAATCTGAAAATTCTCAACCAAAAAGTGCATTGTTGATGCGGGTTCAAAATTCAACTCAACTCCACGGTAATAGGGTGGTTGGTTGTGGGAGTTTGGGGTGTTTCGCATAACTTTTGACGGTGAATAATTGGCTCAATTTAATTGCGCGGGAGTGTGTTAAGCCGGAAAAAAGGCGTATTAGATTATGGAATATCAATAGTGAAGTGAATTAAGATAGTGTGGGGGGGGGAGTTTTTGATTTAATATTAATTGTTTTCCACTTGACTTTAATTTGCCCACACTAATTACACCATTTCGGTTTGAGGTTTGCTTATTGAACAAACAAAAACCCTCTCAATCACAATTGACTAATTGATAATGTTAAATTAACAGTAAAAAAATTACTCTTACAACATCCGATTGTAGTCATCTTAAATCCCAATTTATTTTTTTAATATTCTTCGCTGACATTACGAAATAGGAAAAGAATAAAAATTTCTTGGATCTAGATTTCGTCATTCTCATCTTACCTTTTTTTTTCTTATTAGTAAATAAATATATTGCGATCCCGCGCGTCCCAAAACTCTTTTTAGAGTCTGTCGTCATATGTACAACATTTCTCTTTTTGCAGCCCGGATATGTAATGATCATCAGAGTTGAGAAAATTGCTGAAGTTTTTACTTTGCGCAATTCTTATCTCGTTTAAAATTTAATGGCGCGCGAGAGCATTCAGCGATCTTGCAATTGCATAAATGTTCCTACCTCTCGCCTATTTTGTGGGAGGAGGGGTTCGGTTGTGTTGTGGGGATATACATCATCTTCCAAGATTTGCCAATTCATCACGTTCCAGATTATCAAATTTATCCACAAGTCAGTTAGTTTTTTTTTTTTTTTTTTTTTTAATTTAGAAACATAGTGGTGATCCTCTCTTATTAGTCAATTGCATATATATAGAAAAACTTTTCAGGTCATTTGTATGATGAAAGATAGTAAAATAGATGAAATGCATACCTCTGCATATCTCATACATGTATGATTGTACCAACCTATAAGGAAGTAATATTATGCAGGTGACGATTAAGAAGAAGAAGTTGAAATTGTTTTTGGTTTTTTTTTTATTTTTATATTTGTTAAGAGAAATTGATTCGAATGTACAAAATAGATGGATGTCGATTTTGTTTGTCCTAATTACATTTTTTTACATTTTTTTTTTCTAGTTAATAATTCAAATTTTATATCATAGATGGCATTGCAAGATCCTCCTTAATGATATTGCCATATAAAAACAACTTTTCATTTCAATTAGTGTCCGGAACAGAGAAATTTATCGGATACGTTCTATACGCATATCTCACAATAATTAATAATAATTTTTCCCCTGCGCAGCTGCATTTTACACAGATTTGCTTAAAAACAAACTTTAGAGGGTGTTGTAATTTTTTGGGTTTAAATTCTAGTTAAAAAAAAAAGTAATCTTTATCTGTTAAGAAATATGTATACAGAGAGTTTCCGCCATGATGGTCTATAAAGCAGGAGGTGATAGTAGGTACTCATCTACACAAACAAAAAATTGTTTGGCAGGGGGGAGGGGGAAGCCCATCTCAACAGTTTCGGAGTTACAGAGTGATTGAGAAAATATGCTAGTTTTTCACAAAACACCCTTTATCTTAAAAAGTATCTACAGGGTGTACGATGACTATTACCCACCTTACTTCACTTTCGGCAGTTTGATTTACCTTAGACTCGATAACGTTTGTCTTCGAAAGACGGAAGTTGCCTTTAATGATTGTATCTGCTTCATTTATTGACTTCGTAAGTTTGACCATATTTCACCGTACCGTACAAAATTGCTGGGTTGCTCAATACTTGATTATCTAAAGCAAAGAGGACTGATTCACTTTTATAACCTATTACGCACAAACAAACCGTATTATCTGCGTGAATTTTTCCAGCACACAGCTTCGGAACGTAATCACAATGTGGTAATAGCCCGTTTTCATAAATCAGTAATGGAGGTCTCTTATCCTGTCCAGATTGCCAGTCTCTGGAATAGTCTTCCACCTAGTTATCAGAACGCGCGATCTGTCGGTGCTTTTAAGGATCTTATGAGGGTCCACGCTTTCAATTAATTTTGCCCATTTTCATTTTCATGTTGTTAGCCAGTCCCACAGCGTAGCTCACACTTTCGTAATTTTTATAATTTTTAATTTTCAATACTGTTTATTATTTTGTTTTATTTCATGTATATCAGCTATAATTTTCTTTTTATTTAATTTTTCTGCTTCTGTTTTTTTAGTAGTATACTTTTTCAGTTATTTTAGTCAATTCCAATTTTTGCTTAGTTTTTGTAGGTTTTTAATTTAATTTTAGATATAGTTCCATAATTGTTTGTACTAAAAAGATTGTAAAATCTTGTGTACGTTTTGCCAGTCCAATAAATAATAATAATAATATTACAACTCATTAACCTCATAAGCCTACCAACGCCTGCTCAATCAGCCGCGTACTCCTCTTCGCTCTACTTTGACCAATGTAACTCCGAAGAGTTGCCCCCCCCCCCTCACCTTCTATCGTACATTTTTTTGTGATGAGTCCTATCACCGCCTGCCTTATGGACCACCAGGGTGGAAACACCCTGTATACAGAATTATCTGTACAGATTTTACACTAATGCATGCAAAATGTGATAGGGGATGTCGATGTCGAGTGAAACAAACAATTTTATGAAGGTATGGGAGTAAAGGTTTTCAGTTATATTTTATGAATAGCTCTGTAATTTCTGAACGATACACCCTATGATGATGATTTAATTTTTAATTTTTGTTTTTTAATAGATAATCCTTCGTTAAAAATATATAAACTGTGTGTTCTTTTGGTTCCGTGAGGAGATTACAAATTGATTTTATTTGTAGGGTGCATAGAAGTATAGTAAAGATTCAAATTCAAAAACAATACAACGTTTGGATTCCATTGATCCTAAGGAATGAATGTTGAATAAGTTCAAATATTGCAGGAATTATTTAATTTTTTTCTGTTTATTCGTTATAGTTTCGCCGTTAATCCGTTAATACTTAGGTAACATTTGAGGGCGGGGATTAGTGAGGTCGTCTCCTCTCAGGAATATTTCAGAAGTTCTGTAGGTCTTATCTTAATACCTGTTTCGTCTTATAGTCTATGGAGTTTTCCACACTAGTGGTAGATATGATGCACTGATATTGAAGTGCCATCGCAGAAGGTGCACGTTGGCCCCGGTTGTTTCCTAAAAAGATGTTGCTTAGTAGCTAGGAAATGGTCTAGCCTAACGCTTGCCATTTCTAAAGTAGTAGTGAAGATGTGTATACTTTCAAAACCTTTTCTACATCTATGTACCTAGTGGCGTAGCAAGGACTTTTGGGGCCTAAGGCGGACAGTAAAAATTGAGCCCCACTTTTTACCGTAAAAATCGGGCCCCACTTTTTACCGTAAAAATTGGGCCACACTTTTTACCGTACAATAAAAAATTTCAACACAGGGACTGGCATGAAAAATTGTAATTAACTAAAATCTGTATTTTGACATAGGCTATGCTAAAAGGATAAAGGCGCTTCTAACTGAAACCAATTGTGTTCATCAAAACATTCCAACGGTGAGTTGAAGAAGAAAAGAAAGCGAAAAGTCGATCAAGTGTCCCAAAGAATGACGTGATGAAGTTGTCTTCTGTTTTCGCAGCATGAAGGCCAGCTAGGTTGAGTGATTGATTTATGAAAGCAACAAACCTAGCTTTTGGATAAACATTCAGAAGAAGCTACTGTACTCCAGTGTACTCATCATTCATCACAGCAACACTGTCATAACTTTTTGGCCTCGGTAGTTATTGAAATCTGAACCGTCTTTTTTCAACTTTTCCATTAACATTTTCGTGATGTCTTCTGCGACCTTGCTTTTAGTAGGTCGATGAAATCAATAAATGACTTATGAACCGAAACGGATGATCCTTCCAGCATGACGTATCAAAGCAACTGAGATGTTTGGTCTTTATGTGAGATATGCGGAGTGCTGTACAGTATTATGGGAAGTACTTGGCCGGAGACGGTCATCCAGAAGGTTGATGAACTTGTTTTGGATTTCTTGGGACAAATAATCTCATAAGCCCGCATCATACTTGGCCATCAACTTCACCAATTCCAAAAAGTTTCCCTGGTTTCGGCTAGATCTTAATTCGTCTTTCCTCTGAAAGCTAAATTCTGCTTCGCAAGGAACCTGATGATATCCAGAATTCTTGTGTTCTTGTGAGGACTTCCCTCTAGCATTTGTCTTCTGTCCTGATAGCTTGTTTTAGCTCATTGTCAATTGTGGCATTTTCAGATACCTCATCTCCAGTTCTTTCCATTGCTACATGGATCTTTCGTGAGAAGTGATACTTTCGTCGACGAATAGCACATCCATGAACGAAGAACTTTTAGTTTGTTCTGCATTTCTAAAAAAAACAGCTTCTGTCCTACGTACGCTTTTCACCCTTGACACCACCTCCTCGAATATTCTCTTTCTTTTGTGTATCCAAATGTTCTACAATACTTGATCCCAGTCGTAAAAGTTCAACTAGAATGTTACCTGGCAGAGCGGTGATCGAATTTCCAATGTAATTTAGATCAATAAAGGAAACATTCAGCGTGAAAGGGAACTGAATTTTGCTGACGCTTGCGGCTAGACTTTCGCTTCCTTCAATCATTTTCTTTCGATTCTTAAGTTGTATCCCTTTTTCTGTTACTTGGCCATCGCCTTCTCCTTCAATCGCGTTTTGATCCACAGTTACCGCACCTCTATCCTCAGATACTACAGCTTCAGTCAATTGGGCATATGATGTATAATCATTGCGATCCGTCATAGGAGTGTCGTGAACAAGACTAAGTTCAGCAGGCTCCGAAGAGAGCTGGACTATTATTTTGACCATTACTGACACTGGCTTGTGGATTCACAAATCTGAGCATCGGACCTTGGATACTCTTAAGGTCGTAGTAATAAACTTACAAAGTTACAGCTTCTAGCTTGGTGACATCAGCAATGAAGGCTTGCCTTGAGAAAAAACTAATCTAATTCTTAATTTCCTACTTTATGTTTCAGTGATAAAATTTCTGGTGAGCATAAATTTCTGCTGCTGTTTTTTTCGAGAAATGAATAGAATAGACGTCAGGAAAGTGGAGCTGAAACCAAAGAAGGAGAACTCTACTACTATGGCTATTTGAAATTGGAACTATAGAGTCAGTTATGACAATTGAGCTACCTGGCCATTTTATTAGAATTAACAGCTACTCAGAATGATTTGTGGGCAAACATTTTTAATTAACCAAAATATGAGATAATCCGGCCTGCCCCAACCGCCTCATACTTGGTACGCCACTGTATGTACTCAACATATGAATTTAATTCGCAATTTCCTGTGTTCTGCAGTGGACTGCATAAAATCAAAAGAGCAAAGCTAATATATTAATTTCGGTAAAAAAAAAATCGGATGGTTACTTTTACCTGCATACCGATAATTTATCCTAAAATAAATATTCTAGTTGAAAGTCATTATTGTCCCGCTTTAATTATTTCGAATAAAATTAAATATCAAAAGCAAAACTGACCAGAAAATTTATATAAGAAATCTCAAAATAAATGGCCGAACATAATATTGACGTGCAATAGAAAGATAGAAGTGACATCTATTGGAAAGGGAAACTTCGCGTAAAATGAGTCATAAGCAGGTACGCTTATTTACCGGTTTGCACGAACTGTTTAGTATAAATCTTATGATTCATGTGGAACCGACTATTAAAAATAAATTTACTTTTAAAAAATTTGTACACAAATGACAATAAGTCAAACAAAATTATTGACGTTGTCAGAACATTTGAAATAATTCTAAAATTTTTAGTTTTTAGCTTTTAATTACCTGTCGTGATTATACATATGTCAAAGTTGAAACTATTTCTTTGTCAGTTATAAATTATAAGTAGTTCTTTTGTCGAGTTTAGTTATTATATCACAGTTCTTTTGTAATAAATAAAACTGGGTATTTTTAAAAAATTGCAAAATATTAGTGCATTTAAACATATTTTAATATTTTACTCTACAAAATATATTTTTCACAACACAATACAAAAACGCTTTATTGAAAAACTCTGGCCAAGGCCACGTCTATTTTTTTTTCAAGATGAAGAGACAAAATGTATTAACCACATATTTTTTGTTAAAAGAGCAGATGGGAAATTTATTGACGTCGAAATCAAGTACTCGTACCCAGGCTCATTAAATGAATTGAGATGAGATCCATATGGTGATAATATGTTGAAACTTAAATAAATGTGTATTCTAAAGGTATGAAAGTTAGTTCCAAAACAAATTTGCATTACCTATAGAAATTTCCCAGACTAACTTTCCGAATATGCCTCATTCATTTTGGAACTTATGAGCCTAGTTATGATCAGCAAAAATGAGATTTCATTTTTTATTTTTGTTGATTCTCTCTTAAGCCGGTCCCACCCAATGCGTGCATTTTTGTCAAATATTTGGCATGCATCTAATTTGAGGAGGTGTGTGTGTAAGCTACAAAAAGGAATATTTTCATTCGTACGCCTTATGGCCAGTTTTACAGTCTAAGTTTCAACCAAATATTTAGTTTAAGCTCGACGAATGAGTTTCACAGTTTGGTTTAAACTCCGGTTTGAACTAGAGATTAAACCGTGCCATCCGTCGGTTTAAACTCATGATAAAAGTATTTGAAATGTATGACATTTTATTTTGACAGTAGCATTGTTTGCTTGTATCAAGAAAATAATTTCGTCGAGGATTTAGATTTAGATATTTCTAGCGATGAAGAAGATTTTTTTGAGTTAAATTTACAACTCTGTCGACGACGAAGAGTAATTAGAAATCGGCCAAATCATTTTATTGAGTGGGATGACGTTGATTTTTATGCTAGGTTCCGTTTAAGTAAAGAACTTTGTCACTTTGTCTTCGAATCTATTCTTGTCTGTTTTCTTGCGCTCTATTATATATCTTTTTTTATGCACTAAGGAAGGCAATAGCTCAACTTCACTTATGCTAATATTTGCATCCTTTTTGAATGTTGGCATATTTAAAATTAGCAAATAAAACTACATTTTTTAGTTTTTTTTTCTGATCTGTTTACTTTTCCGATTGACAGGTTGATTGATAAAAAAATTGCTTCACAATGGTGGCGATAACTAATTTAATTCACAATTTAATCAGTACTACCAACGTTACTAAAAGAATGCACTGTGAAACCCGATTTGGTTTAAACTTCGTTTAAACTTGGAGGATGGTTTAAACTAAATCTTGGTTTAAAGTTTGTAATGCGCCGTTAAAGCGTACGAATGAAAAATATTTCTCTTTGTAGCTCACACACACACACCTACTCAAATCAGACGCATATGCCAAATATTTGACAAATGCACGCATTGTGTGTGACCGGCTTTACAAATTGACTTTAGGCGATTTGTGTCACATTCACCGGAATACTACTAACCTGGGAACTTTGGGTCTTTTGTGATTTTATTCAGAGTTCCCTTAAACCGGGGTTGACTGTATTTTATTTATCTAAATTTATCATAAAATTTCTGTCATGTTGTCGGTTACATATGTATAAAGTGTATTTTTGTATAAATTAAAATAGCAATAAATTGAATTGAATATAGGAAAGAAAAAGAAACCAAGCTGAACAAATTAGCAAACAAACAATCTATGTATGCTACATACATACATACATACATCCGTGAAGATAATAAGTATGTATTGCGACATTTTAGAAATTTTTGCAATTAAAATCCATAAAAATTGTAAAATTATTGTTATGCTACGTAATTTTTTATATGTAGATTAAAACGAATGTAATTTTTATGGTCAGAAAAACACATGTTCTTCAAATAACATGCAACCATAAAAATCAGAAGGGGAGGACAAACAAAAAATAGTCCTGCTTCAGTGCCCCCTACAAAATTTGTGCCTTTCACAAAATTAATATTACACCAGTAATGAACTGTATAAGTGCAGTGACCAGTGTAAATTTGCTATTTTTTTGCTATATTGCTCCCCTCCCTATATATGTATATATTGCTGCCGAATTACACAAAAAGCTTACTTAATTTAACTTAACTTGTCATACACATACTATGTAGTACACTAATAGAAACAAAAATAATATAAATTAATTATAATTATGAATTCAACTGATACAAAATGAGACGAAAGTAAATCGAACCCAGATTTATGTACTTGTTGCACACACCAACCATCTGGATCAGTTCCAATATAAAAATGCAAGAGAAGAAGAAAATCGCAAGTGGCTTATGTTTTTTTACATATCAAACATTTTTTTTTTTGTCATTGAATAGTGATTTGAAATTTAATAATTATATTTGAACTGAATATAATTTTCCTTCCTTCTTTTCAAAAATCTCAAAAATTTATTACACTTTGATTTACACAGTATACAGCAGTTGCAGGCTACTCATTCTCATACATCATACATGTATTACATACGTGTGTGTAGACACTGCAATATCATTTACCACACGGTAGTGAGAGGAGGATACATGTGGCTGGAAATGTGATTTAAACATCAACATCAACATCAACAACAACAACAGCAAAAAGTCCTAAATTATCGACTCGTTGCGTTGTGTGATATACCTACAACATATACAAATAAAGGTAGTATATAAATAGCGCAGCAACAGCAGCAATATAGCAGCCAAGATTCGAATTACATAATTTTGCAAAAGTGATTCTGTTTCATACTATTAAACACGGGGCTGGCAAAAGTTGGAAAAAAAAAGAAACAGAAAAACGAGAAAAATAAACCGACAAACCCAGTGACTGCCATAAGGCAGTTATATTATAGCATTCGTGCATGTTCTCGCCATACACAACACAGAGTAGAGCAATGGGAGAAACATTAAGTGAACCATATTCACCGGTGCGATTATGGGCACAACACAGTGCAATTGCAATTATGCTAAAAACTAAAGCTACACGCGGTTGAGTGAATTATTACGAGATTGGAGAGTTAATGCGACCTACAAGTGAAATCCATTTTGCGGTTTCCTTATAGGTGGATTTCGAAAGTGTATCAAAGCTTGAGTTGTTGAGTGAGTTGCGGGGGGTTAGGAACTAACTACATAGTGGATATGTTTTAGGAGGAGACGGAGGTGGAGGAGGAATAGATCGGTGGTGTAGAATTTAAGTCTTATATGAAGGTTTTTCGTTTTTTTTCTACTTTTTTTTTTTGTATCTGAAAGAATTTTTAATGCTTTAGCACTTAATGAATGCACCTGAATATTGTATGTTTGTATGTATATTGAATTACTTAGAAAAGGTAAATTTAGTAGGAATGTTGGTACATATTTGAAGAAAAATACTAATGTTTTTTTCTTCTATATGTTGGTATGGATTGAACAACTATACTTTATAAAAAAAAAAAATGATATTCTTTTGTTCTTGACTTTTTATTTCACTCGAAAATATTTACCGGACTGGAAAATCTACTGCGTTATATACATATACGAAATATATGTACATATATGTATTGTTGTACACATAAATTAACACAACATTTTCAATTCTTAATAAATATCAGTCATTTACCTTGACTAGAGAATTTTGAATGTCTGATTATCATTAGCAAAAACAAAAAAAAATGCTCTATTTCTTAAGGTTAGTACGTTGATAAAATGGAATTCCGTTTCCTATCTCTAAAACTTATGCATGTAGAAAAAAAAACAATTTACCGGAATGGGAAAGAAATTTTTTTTTCCCCTTTGTGTTGTTTATAAAACAGAATCTGAAATAAGTAAAACGGTTATTTCCTATATTTTAATGTAGATGGCACAAAAGTCAAAGAAAAATATTGTTACGAGCGTGACATTAGTTTCGTTAGTATCTTGTTCCAAAACAAAATATTTGAGTAGGGATTGTAACAACGGCTATAAGTTTTATTGTAAAATTCACTGTTCAGTGAGTTTAGATATGAGTTTTACATTAAAAACTTTGGTGAATCTAAAATCATCGTATTAGATATCCAGTAGCGTAACTAAGGCTATATTGCCCCCCCCCCCCCAAACTTGCTCAGGAAAATTTACTTTATTGTGTTAATTGTAAAGCGGACAGTACACGATCAGTAATAATGTCATTACTTCCGGAAGTTTTCTTTCATTACTCTGTCATTATGTTGAAACCTTATACTATCATTAAAAATGACAGTATTTCTTTCAGTTTGTCTCAATTCATCGTGCCAGAAGTTCACTTATCTTGTGTAAATTATTTGTAATGAATGTAATTTTAGCATTAAGTACAAAGCGAAATTGAAATTTTAAAATTATTCTTTATTATTTGTTCCATGCTGCTTATATTAATATATAAAAATCACAAGTCACTGTCAACCGATTACAAAGAAATTTTGTAAATATGTTTGGTTGGCTTCAGCTTGAAAGATAGGATAGTTTTGGACACGATAGATGGCGCTATTATTGAGATCTAAAAAACTGCCTGAGAACGCGTCGATGTGGATAGTTGACCTTTTTTTACATGGCGTTTTCATAAAAATTGCAAATACAAGTTCAAAAATGGACTAAATCGGGCAACTCTTTCGGAGGGTTGGCATACAAATATTTCGCTTTTTAGTATATATTTAGACAATGCTCGCCAATGAGTTCACGTAGAGAGCTGAAATTTGGTACGTGGTGTTTTCATAGCAATATTAAATAAAATTACAAAAATTTTCGAAATCGGGCAACCAATTCTTGATGTTACCATACAAAAGTTTAGGTTTTCACTATATTATATTTGGACTCTGCCTCACGTGTCGACGTAAAGAGCTGAAATTTTGTACACGGGACTTTTATAAAAAAAAAAAAAATATATAAATCTCGCCGGACAACGTCGACGGGCTCCACCTAGTTAGAATATATAAAGATTAAATTTGTAGCTGATTGAAAAAAAATGTTCTTTTCTATTTCTGTAAATACTCCTTAAGCATCGTTTCCATTAACTAAAATTTTTTTACCCAACAATGGTTATCTGAAAAATATGCAATTACACAGGATGTTTGATTCTGTCCAGAAACTGAAGAGCATGAAATACCCACGAAGATGGTTTGTACACGTCATTGATACTTATTCCCGATCTCTTCGATGATAGGATCATTTCAAGTTCTTTTCGGTAATTAGACCGGAGGGTGTTTATTTTTCTTGTAACATCTGCACGTTTAGAAAACCTGGTTCTATTTTCATATAAATGCTTAACAGTTTGTCTGGAGCTAAATTCCTCTCTGTTTTTGTTTTTATAAAACTGATTTGTTGGAATCCACAATTTCTGCATGCTTTCAAAGGCCTCAACGAAGCTCCGAAGAAGCTCCCTCACTTTTTTAATACACTCAGCCTCAGGACATTCCGCCGTAGTAGATTCAGTACAAAAAAAAAAAAAACTCGCTCTCACTATCACTATCCATCTTTAAATTACATCATACCTCTACATAATCAGAACCGAACTGAGAAAAGAAGGCAGTAATGAAGCGCGCACCCTACACTGTCATTATTAATGACAATATCCTATGTCAGTAACGATGCCTAAATATCAGAAAATCCGGATATCATCATTACTGACTATCATTACAGTTTCTGTGAACCTTACACGATCATTATTAATGTCATTCCGATAAAGTAATGACATTATTACTGAACGTGTAAGGTCCGCATAAGGAAATATTTTCTGAGCTTCGAATGTATGATGTTTCACATAATTTTGTAAGGGAAGACGAAATTATTCCCTTCTCCCCTTTTAATTTTTTTCAGACCAGAAATTCTCACAATATCGGAGAATTTACACGATCTCCCAATCTTCTCCACTTACTCCAAGCCAGACTTAAGAAAAAAAAAATATATAAAAATGTTTCGTGGGTACTGCGAGCAGTGTTGCCAAGATGTAGATTGCCAAACTAATTTGTTTAGATTTGTGTTCTACATTCATCATTAAACCTGTTAAAAAAAACACTTACAGCCCCCCCAGCATATGCTCACGAAAGCACATTAAAAGAAAAACCGATGAGTATTTGAGAGAAACGCTTAAGCAAGCCAAAACTAAAGGCGAAAAACCTTTCCACATAAATAGCTGGATATATCCGATTACTTAAAGTAAGAGCCCGAGTCCATTGATCACCGCACCTACAACAGTGTTGGAACCTTGAGTGAATTTCAGAACTTTTCAACGTGACAAATTTGATCTTATACATATTTTAATTTACGTTCATTGCTTACTTATCTAATATTCAAAAGTTAAAGTAATACTCTTTGCTCATCTACGAACTCTAATGCATGCTAGCAGTGTGTACGCCTAGCCTAAGGAAGTCAGCCAAATATTTCACAGAAAATAATTTACAGTGTTTCAGTTTCAGGCGTACCTTTTTACCCCCTTTAAATACAAAGAATAAATAGAAGAATCCTCGAATTTTTTATTGTTGTATCATCACTACTGTCTAGCTAGCGTATTTGCAGCTTCTCAAAGCCGATGGTGTTCATACCACCAAACTGTGGGCCCCCGCGTGGCTGGGCTTGCGGGGGTGTTAGTAACGCCAGTGTAGATATCTCTCGAAGGCCATCGATAGAGTCTGGCATCCTGGTCCTTTAGCTAAACTTCAGACATACGGTTTAGACCCTTCTTTCTTAAAATGTATTGAACGTTTTCTCTCCCGTCGTTCAATTAAAGTTATACAGGGTGATTCAGATCAAGATACCTTCCTTCCGGTATACCACGCGATTCCTTGAGGTAAGCTGATCAAAAAATTGAGTGCAAAAATTCCATCTTTCGGCGGTAAAAAGTCCGTTATGATGTTAAAATGATCAAAAACAAACTACACCACTCGATTACCCGCTCCTTCTTCTTGAATTTGATGCCAAACATGACGTACCAAACCCCCAATGATGGTAAGACCCCCCAATTCTAAAGGCCCGTCCCCCCACTTATATTTTTGTACTCCGGACCTTAAATCCGTAGGAAAAAAACCAATGCTCTATGACCCTCTAACGTTTTCCCTAACTCCTCAAGTATGTTAAAGAATCGCAAATGGAGAGTTAAAGAGTTTTAATCGAGGAAAACGAAAATTCTCATCTCCCAAACTCCCCAACTCTCCGTGTTACAGAATTTCTTGTTATACAGTGTAATCCAGAAAGTTGTCATTGATCTTCGTTGATTGCGCCATCGCGGCTACTCCATTTTTCTTGGATTTTTCTTTTATATCTTCATCAAGTTATGTTGCGCTCCCTCAACTGTTTTCGACTTGATGTTTCACAATTGACAGAAAATTGGTTTCCAATCACTTTTCGGTCGCCCAAATGTAATGTAACCATTTCTGTTACTGGGGAACTGTAGGTCCTCTGTAGATGTGTCTGTGTATCCACAAAAAGGTGTCCCTTCAGTAGGTTCCTGGGCATATTAGGATCATGGGGAATGAAAGGGCTGACCTTTTAGTCAGGTTTGGCTCTGGTTCTCCTTCTTTGGACCGGAGCCCGCTGTACGCGTTGCCACCTCGGTTATCGGATCTCTTATCAAAGCAAATGTTCGCATGAAGCATAAGCAGAGATAGGCGAACGTACTTGCAGGTGTACAAAACATTGGTGTAAAAAACAATGCAGAAATGTGGTTGGCATCATCACCGGCCACAGGTCGCTTTAAGCTCATCCAACAAGGATGGAAGTTGTTAACAGTTCTGGGTGTCTATTCTGCCTGGAAGGAGAGCCTAAGACAACTGAACACTTTCTGTGTGCTTGTCAGACCTTTGCCAGGAGCAGGCTGGAAACGCTTGGGTCTGTCCCCGTATCTGAGGGTGAGAGAAGAACTTACCTCACCTAGACGCTGATGCACTTCTGTTAGAAGACAGGAAGGTTTTGCTGAGGGGGTTTCTAGCAGGTTAGCACAGTAGACCGGTGGGCCGGCCTGGCCTCTGTGCTTGAGATCTCTTGCTCCCCTGCTTTAAATTAAAAAAAAAAACATTTCTATCCGGACATCACGTTTTTTTTTTTATTTTCTAAGCTAACGCCCTCCAGCACACTCCACGAATGATATGAACCCGCCATTTACAAGAATAATTTTTAAAGCCCGGGGTATATAATCTACATAAAAAATCTTAATTCACCCATGGACAACACCAGACCCACCATTGCACTCATCTCTCCAGCTATATAAACTTTGGAAGGTAGGAGTACCTAGACTTATCGAGAAAAAATCACAGGAAAAGTTTCTCCGATTTTCCTCAAGCTTGGCTCACATCAAAGAAAATTTTATTTATAAATAAAGTGAATTTGCAATTTTTTTAATTTTGTTCTGGGGAAAAAGGAAGCTGCTAAGAGGGAGCGTTTTCTTTTGCAATCCCTATTCAAATTTTATTTTCGGCTACACAAAAAAATCCCACCCTTCATCCAATATAACTAAAAGATAAGATAAAAATAAAAATCGTACAAGCCTGCCCAGATCTAGGTACATAAACCCTGTTAAGATGCAAGGAAAACTGAAAAGCAAAACAGTCAACGGGAAAACCCAAGAATATTTGCATTTGCTAAGGTATCCTCCATTGGGGAGCCAAAGAACAAGTAACGAAGGGTGAATGAATAGAGGCGCCTCATAATATGCCCCATACACATGCATATATGCAGTATAGGGTGGCACGTACCTACTCACATATATGTGTGACATGTGCATCCAAGTGCATATGCGGTGGAGACGTGCAATAAAATATCGGCAATTGTATTGGAGCGCTTAACATTCTAGCTACTCATCGTAAATGGGAAACTTAGGCAACAGAGCTTTAGTAAATGGCTAAGTTGGACAGCAGAATAGGATAGCCTTTAGCGAACGACAAGTCCATTGTTTATGGCAAACTGAAATATATCCTTAAATTCTCTTGGGGAGAGGAGAAGGACTATATGTACGTATTGGGGGGGGGGGGTATGTGTTAGATCAATTTCTACCATTCTCTTGAGCAGAAACTGCACATTTCTTTTCTACTTCCTTGAATATAGTATAAACGAAACTTTGAATCTGACCAAATGTCATCACGTCACCGGACATATTGCATTTTCTACATGAATAAATAAGCAAAGAGAAAGATATATGCAGCGATTGAAAGTGGGAGAGAGAGAGAGAGAGAGACAGAGAGAAGCACCAGCAGCAAAACTTGGGAGATATTACCGCATGAATGAATGAACATAGGCGAATTTTTAAAGGTTAAAACTCACACACTCTTAGCCCCAGGAAGCAACTATCCGTGAAAAGAATTTTTTCTATTTTACATTCCTACATAGCTGGCAGCTGGAAAACACAACAACAACAACAAGTTTCTCTCTATATAGTCTGGAGTCCGCCCATATACGATTAAAAGTTCGAATTCCGTCGGAAAGCCACCAAGAACAGTTACATAGCACCGTTAAACCAGGGGTAGTTAAAAGACTGAACCTAATTATGGCTGCAGTCAATTTTTCAAACAATTTTTTTTTCTTTCACATTTTCACTCTATTTTGGAAAACTTTATCGCTGTGTGTTGTTAGTAAAGAATTTACTACATTTTCGGGTAGGAGAGGGGAGGGGAATTGTTAACAGAGAAAAGCGAACAGGATTAGTCCGAAATTTAACTTTTGTGTGAAGCAACACATTCAAGGATACGTTCAATGCGATTTTCAAAACACATTTTCCCCGCTTGTTTTGTAGTAACCGACTTAATTTTGGAATTTTATTTTATCGATCGATTAAAATATAACGGTTAATGGCTCTAGAAGTATGTTTTCAAACTATAAAAAAAAAAGATTTCATGTATTTAAAGAATGTCTAAAATGTGGTAGTTCATCAAACTAAATTCTAATTAAATTAAAATTTAAAACCTTTTACAGTAACGTACCTATAACCAAGGATCAAAGGGGGGCAGATAAAGGGCAGTATATGAAGTGAAATTCTAAACTTTTTTATCTCCACAGGGCTCGAAGATTGTCTTCAACTTAGCAACCAAAAATATATTGCGTATTAAAGATTTCTACCAACACTTTGTCATCACTTTATCAATGAACAACAGTTTAGCCATCAACCAATAGGCACGCTTACAAAAACAGAGGTAAGTATCTATCTAGTATTGGAAAGTATGTTGTAAATAAATAAATAATAATAATAATATGTTTATTTTCTGGCAAGGTACACAAGATTTAGAATCTTATAAACGTACAAAAATGAGTGGAAATATAATTAACTAATAACTAACAAAATTTAGTATTATGTAAAGATAAAAATAATATTAAAAAGAAAAAGAACAAAATATAAAAGGAAACTTTAAAAAGAGAAAAAAAAGAAAGAAAAAAAAAGTTAAGAACAAAATTCAGTAAAAAATTAAAGCGAAAAATAAATACAAAAAGAGAAAGCGAAAAATTAATACAAAAAGAGAAATCGAAAAACCAAGAAAATTGATCCGTCACCACACTCACAACACACATTAAAACAGTGGAATTTATTACACCTTAAGGTATGCGAGTCAGGGTCAGAAACCTGTTGAATGCCCCAACGGAACAAGCTCTTTGAGCACTAACTGGTAGACTATTCCATATACGGTAACCTGCACAAAGTAAGATTGCTCTCCAATTTGACTTTGGTAATTAGGTAGTAAAAGGTTGCGATGGCGAGCGGATCTGAGGGGATGGACCCGATCATTAAGGTACATCGGTTCTTTAGAATAGAATGGATTGTATAAAAATGTTAGCCTTCTATGCATAATATACGTTTCTAGCGAGCATCCAAGGAAAGAGTCCATATATGGAGAAACATGAGCAGATCTGGGCAAACCATGAACAAATCGGATTGCGTCATTTAAAGCGATGGTTAGTTTCCGCTGACAATGTGAATCAAGTTTAGGGAAAATCAAGCTCCCAAAGATAAAGTGTGGTAATATTAGCGATTTGACCAGTCTCAAGCGAATTTGACGACACAACAAGTTGGCGGATAATCTCAGCTATCTCAGGCAGGCATACACCTTCTCAGTTGAATTGGAGACATGATTACAACAAGTTAACTTCCCAAACAGCTCAACGCCCAGATTCCGAACGAAAGTAGACTATTTTGGGTTAAGTATTAGATGGTTATATTTGGCCCAGTTGCTAATTCTAATCAAGTCATCATTGATCCGAACAATGCAATCCTCAATCAAACCTATTAGTCTACCCAAATAAATCTGGACATCATCCGCATAGAGATGGATGGACGAGTCCATCACGGACATTGGTAAATCATTTATATATAAAGAGAAGAGCAGCGGACCAAGTATAGAACCCTGAGGTATACCACGACTGAGAGTTAGGGGAATAGAAAGTCTATCGCAGATCTTGACAGATTGAGCACGACACAGCAAGAAATTTGTAATAAGGGTGACGGCTGTATTCGAGAAATTGAAATATCCACGAAGCTTAAGGAAAAGTCGGTCATGGTTGATCGAATCGAATACCTTGCTGAAATCAAGGAGGACCAGAATGTACATTCGATCTCTGTCAACTGCATCTGTCAGGTCGGATACAACTTTAAGCAAGGCTGATTCACAGCTGTGTCGTGGCCTAAATCCAGACTGCATACAGGACAGCATACGTCCTTGATTTAAATAGGTGACGATTTGAGAATGCATAAGCTTTTCTAGTACTTTACTCAAAAAGCAGAGTAAACTGATGGAACGAAAATCTGCCATTTCGGAGCACTTGCGACACTTGGGAAGAGGAATGATAACAGCCTTCTTCCAGAGCAATGGATACTGTGAAGTTGTTAAACATGCATTAAATATATGCAGCAAAACTGGAGAAATAAATGGCGCAATAGTTTTAATAAACCTATGCGGGATATTATCAAGTCCAATAGCAGACGATTTCACACCATTCATGGCAATGAAAACCTCGGACCCATCAACGCATCTAAACGAAAAGGTCTTCTCGCTGTTTCTCCGAGCTCCACCATCAGAATTAATATGTAGCTGTTGGGAGATGTATGTAGAGCATTGATTCGACGTAAAAAAAACTATTTAAGTCATTAGGATCGAAAGCACAACCTGGAGAGTCACTGTCATACACACCCAGCTCACGCAAGTTACTCCACAATTTTCTAGGAGGAATGCCAGGACCAAGCTTCGAATCGAAATATACTTTTTTTAGCTGCACGAATGGTAGAATTTACCCTATTACAAAAGCCCTTAAAACTGTTTTTATCAGCAGTAAACCCAGAAATTTTATAGCGACGATACAGAACATCCCTTTCCGCGATTAGCCTGCGTATGTCGCTATTAAATCAGGGACACCCCAGCTACGCTTTTTACAGACTCTAATGGGAACATACTTATCATATAAATATTTAAGATACTCGGTTAGACAATTCGCTTTTTCGTCAATGTTGGGACAGTTATATATATTCTCCCAAGGCAACATCATGCATTCATTACAAAGGCCATCATAATTCATGTTATTATAATCGCGATATGTACCCTTGCTTGACTGAGGAATGTACTCCACCTGAAAATCATATTTCATATAGATAATATCGTGGTCGATATTATCGGGCGGACTAATTTGATTCACAAGACGGACGGCTTCGGTGTCGGCAGTTAAGAAAAGGTCTAGTTGAGATGGATTTTGAGTATTAAAATATGTTGGAAGCGAGTTCAATATTTCCATATCCAAAGTTTGCAGAATATATTTCAAACTATTTCAAACTACGTGTGGAGCTTTGATCGCATTGAACATCAACATTAATATCACCGCCAACAATAATATTGTTGCATTGTGCCAGTAAATGATAATTACATCCGAATTAATGAAAGTCGATTTAGAAACTTAGACATATTCATTGAATCTATCTATCCTTCTGTCCAAAATTAGCGTCCCATATCAGTTCATTTCCGATAACTAGAAGAATATGTATTGAAAATTATAACAATAATGGTCAAAGAATACAACCCTATGGAAATCGATTAAAAAATAATACATAATTTAGACGAATTTGTTATTTCAAAACATTCTTGGTTAGCGTTCTCTGAAACAAATACACATTAACGTAACATGCTAAATCGGAAAAATGCAAGGGGAAAGAGAATTATAAAAGAACAGACGAAGTAACTTTATGACTGACAACGACATCTCCTTCCAAAAAGTAAAGTGGGAGTCGCTTAAATCCAGCAAAAGAATATTAATTCAAATGAAAAATAGTATTGGTCCAATAATAGAACGCTGTGGAACACCATTAACAATAAAAAGAAAATCAAATAATGTATTAAGTATTACAGAATTTTTCTTGCTTATGTCCATTGAAATTTTATGAAATAATTGAGGGCGAAATGAAATATCTCGGAATCATTGTAGACAAAAAAAAACAATTGTTTCTCAAAAGTGCACAGCAGTGAAAATTACCATCTAGAAACCTTACAATATTTTCAAGGTGATAATACCTATCTACAAGAGGCAAATGGAAATATTAAGTTTATGACACTTTTTTATTATAGATAATAAACACATAATTAACCCTAGTCCTGGTCCTGGTCTTGGTAACACATTCGGATAATCCGGCATTGGTCGTCACATGCACTGGATCCGATTTTTAAATGGTAGGCATATGGGCTCACAAAATTATGAAGCATTCTTTAAACATTGTAGAATATGGAACAACTACGTTTCCGTAAAAAAATGAAATTATCTGTTCAAAAAAATCGTGGCTAAAAAAAAGGAATTGCAAATGTCAATGCGCTTAATGAGATAAATTTTGTTGAGTTCATCTGGTACCCAAATGTCGATCTTACTAACGTATCGAAGTTGCTTTAAATAGATTTTAACGTTAATTGAGTACTACATTTGATCAATGCCTTTCTTATATCATCTCCTGAGCATCTGATTCATCTTTCTCATAAAAATCTCCAGACCAAAATTTAGCAATCAAATTCGTTATTTGAGGCCATCACATAAGTTTTTATAAACTTGAACAGCGTTTTCTCCCCCTTTTTTGGAACACAGCCAAATATGAAGAAAACGGTTTTTCAATTTTCCAATTATTAACGAAATCTTGCATCGTTTCTTTTTCTAAATAAATTTATTTGAATTGTCAGTTAGCTACATTTCAAGATATGCAAGTACATTTATTAGAAGAAGAAAAAACTGCAATGATTTTTTTTACCAACCAAAAAATATGCTTTGCTTTTGATTCTAAGCTTGGATCATAGATGGCAGGCAGAGTGATGAATAGCTATTTGCTTGCAAAGCTAGGCTGTGATCAATATAGGTAGGTACTTATACCCGCCAAATTAGTAGAGAAGCTATGTTGAAAAATACTCTAAATAATATTATTGTCTTATGTGTGCTATAGTGATATTTCGGCCAATGAAAATAGATGAACTTGTATGGGGTTATAGTAATTTCTCAGATTCAATTTTCTACTACATACATGTAAGATATCTAATTATTTAGGTCTTCGAATTACGTTCAGTGTCGCTTAACAAAATCGGAAAAACCTAACCTTAGTTCAATAAAGGAAATTTTGAGGATACATAAGATTTTTTAAATCCCTGATCTATTTTATTTATCATGCTTACTTAACTCTTTCATCTTATATAATAAATAGGTAGATGGAAATGAGGAATACTTCTAAATTAAATGGAATCATGAACCTACGGACGAAATAAATATCTTTGATTTAGAATTTTTTTACCATCTATAGAAATACAACCTTAATTACTATTCAACTTACGCTAAATAATTAATGTGTAAATTGAACAAAAATGGACCTAGGATTGAGCCTTAAGGAACACCACTTTGACTCCCCATTATTCTTGAGTTACATGTTATGTAAGTAAGATTTAAAAAAAATATATATATACGTTAAAATTATGGATTAAAAATCTTGAAACTTCAATTTTGAATTTCTATAACTCAGGAGTGAGAGAAAACTAAGCCTTCTTTTATTATATAGTTAGTAGGTACTTTTAGCGTAATTCCTTGTGAATGTCGTTTATGAAAACCTCTAACGGTGGTAATAAAGAAAAGAGAAACTTTTCACAAGTATCCGTGCATAATTTAAGTGTCCATTTTGTACTCTAAAAAATTTTGCCCAGATAATCCAAATTACGCAAAATATTGCTTGAGTTAAAAGAACCGATTTCATATGAAAATCAGTTCTGTTCTTCTAAGGTTCTCTAACAGACTCTATAGAGACTTACACACACTTTAAGCGACATTCTGTATAAGTAGATTGTTGTTGCTCATTTCTTAGACATTTTCAATCAAACCTTACAAATTTTAAATCAAACCTTACAACACAACTATAAAATTGGCTTGCTTAATGTATTGGACAATATATTTCCATTTTTCTTTTCGCAAGGTAAATCATAAATTACAATATTAGTTCCAATTTTTAGGTTCTTATAAATACCTCACTACTATCAGCGATAAATTTGTTTACCTTTGATTCTAAGCTGGTTTGGGAGTCTTACTGTCTTGAAGCAACTGGCTGAAGTAAACAAAGTGACACTGATTTGGGTGCCAGAACATGAAGGCATTAACAAGATTGCAGACCGCATTGCAAAAGAAGGAGCCAGATCTCTGTTTAATGGAACTGAGCTCTTCTTTGGACATCCAAAACGTCACCTCTCAGCTCAGTTAAGGCTTTCGGAGGACAAAATTAAAAAGGCACACTGAGAAAATATCCCGGGGCTGAAACAAGCGAAAAAGTTTGTAAAGTATTGTTACGTGCAATAGAAAGAGACAACTGGTGACATCTACTGGCAATAAACAACTTCAGGTTCGGAGAGTAAATGACTTCAGGTTCGGAGAATCGATTATGAAAGTTCAGGAATAGAACAAATAGAATAGTCAAGAAGCTTTTGGAATAGAACACTCCAGAATAATCCGGAGAATTTCTAGGGTATAAATATAACAGTTGTCATCGCCAGAAGAGAGTCTTGTCTTAGACGTTGCAGTGTTAAGAAGCGAAAGTAATAAAGAAGCGATAGTGTATGTAATTAGATTGCGATAATTGGAAGTACAGTATTACCGATAATTAGAGTTGAGTTGATTAGATGAATGTTTGTGAACTTTTATATGATTAGAGTGAAATAAAGAACTTATATATTAATTATTTAATATTGTGTTTTAAATAACGAACCAAAGGCCACGCTCGCAACAGTATTCACAGCAGAGAACAAAAGTATTCCTTACACTCAGCAGAAACGAGTTGAGACTCATAACGGGCCGATTTACTGGGCGCTGCCCACTTAGATCTCATCTTAAAAAGAGAGCATTTTGGGGGTAATGTCACAAAAGATCTTATAGCTCGCGGTGACTAGATGAGAGGCGGGAGCTCTGTTTGCATCCCTCCACAAATAATAATAATACCCATCGGGAAATCTGGTCGAGCCTTCCACATGAAAGCTTGTGGAAGTAGTAAAACTTAGTGTAAAAAGATGAAAAATCTGAACAATTTTTGATCCTGAAAGAAGCTTGTTGGAAGATGCAATGTATGCTTTCGAGGTCACTGTTGTTTCTTTTGTGAAACCCAAGTGCACAGAGTAAATTTATAATTGTGAATTGTTGTTAATTTTACTAAAGTGCAAAATTACACAAAACATAAATGAAAGAAGAATTTTCTGAATAAATCATATATGCAAAAATTGTACTCCTTTTAAATATGCGTGGGATGTCTAATCCATTTTGCGTCCATTTTCGTTCCAAGGAAGGAATTCCTTCCTCCCAAAGATATGTCTATACAAATGTCCCATAAAGTGTCCAATGAATTGTGTCATTCCTTCCAAAGGAAGCTAGGAGAAAGCACACGAAAAAGCTTGAGCTGCTTCCTTCCAAGGACATGCCTGTACGAATGAATGTCCTATGAAGTATGAAAAC